>PVJL010000863.1:48567-329962 GCA_004026885.1 Lyroderma lyra
TTTTTTTTTTTTTTTTTTTTTTTTTTTTTTTTTTTTTTTTTTTTTTTTTTTTTTTTTTTTTTTTTTTTTTTTTTTTTTTTTTTTTTTTTTTTTTTTTTGCTTTTTGGTATGTGGGTAGCTCCCTGACTGGGAATCGAACCCAGGCCGCAGTGCTGACAGTGCCAGCGCCGAAGCCTTAAGCTACTACACCACTAGGGAACTCCTCACTTCTCATTTTAAATGATTTGGACTTAGACACAATAAAATCTTCTATAAAGTCTGTGGGTTGACTACAAAAATACTTGTGGGTTTTGCTAAAATTGCAAAAACAAATACTGAGCCTTTCAAAACCCAGTTATCAAGTATCACCTACTTCTAAGAGAAACTAATGATTTTTTAAAAATGGTTTCCTTACTTTTCTGACAATTTTTAATACCAGATACTTTCTTTTTTTTTTAAATTCATTTTTATTGTTAGACTTATTGGGGTGACATCTGTTAGCAAGGATTACATAGGTTTCAGGCATACAATTCTACAGTGCATTGTCAACTTGATGTATAATAAGTTCACCACCTAATGTGACTTCTCTTTCCATCACCTTTTATTTAGCTTCCCCCCCTCCTCTCCCACCCCCTCCCCTTTCTCCCCTCTAACCCATGGACACAATCAATAGTTTAACGTTTATTTGGGGACGAGTATGAGAAACTAATGATTTTTAATGTATTACTGTTAAATATCAGAGAATAATAAGGACATTTTTTACCCACCTCCCAGCTTAAGAAACAGAACATTACTAGTACCTTTTAAATCTTGTGTGTCCCTTTGCAATATATCCTTCACCCTCTCTCTCAAACTTATTAATAATTATCATCAAAAATTGTATATCAATCAGTTCTTTGCTTTTCTTTATAATTTTGCCAGCTACATATGTACTTCTAAAACATATATTGCTTACTCTTCCCCATTCTGAACTTTTTCAAGAGATTCGTCCCTGTTGCAGTATATAGTTATTAGTTCATTCATTTTTATTGTTTTGTATTTCATTATATGAAAATACCAGTTTAGGGAGTTCCCTGGTGGTGTAGTGGCTTAGGGCTTCAGCGCTGGTGCTGTCAGTGCTGCGGCCTGGGTTCAATTCCTGGCGGGGGAACTACCCACGTACCCACCCCCCTGCAAATTAAAAAAAGAAAATACCAGTTTATCCATTCCACCGTGGATAGTTATGTGGACTGTTTCTTGTGTGTTTTACAATGTCAATATGGATATCTTTGTGTACGCCTCCTGGTGCATGGGTGTAGAGTATACGCACATTCAGCTTTAGTAGGTAATACTAATCTGCTTTCCAAAGAGGTTGTGCAAGCAAAAACTTGCAATGCTTGATATTAACTGACATGGGATTACAGGCATATTTTATTTTCTTGATTGTGATTTTCTCTAGTTTTCAAAATCTCCAATTTGTAAACAGAAGAAAGTTATTTTAAATAGATACAAATGAGAGTGTGTGTGTGTATCTATCACAAAGCAAAGATGATAGGAGAATGAGTTAACAGCCTCATCTACCATATCTTTAATTATAGACAACTAAACTCAGAATTAGCCACAAGCTATTACTCTTTCTAAATTAAAATCTAATGTCATGTTATACCAGTTTACATCCCTACCACCAGTGTAGCAAGACCTATTTCATACAATGCAATCATAGGCACTATTAACAAGAATGTGGTAAATTTGAGTAATCATGAAAATATACCAAGACAGATTGTTAAGTAATAAAAAATCTAATTATAAAACTATACGTATATACACATGCATAATAAATTTTTAAAGAAATATTCTGCATGTTTTTTATTGTTATTGAGGTGTCATTGGTTAGTAAAAATTACGTAGGTTCCAGGTGTACAGTTCTATAGTACATTGTCTATGTGTTGTGTTATGTGTTCTTAACCCAGAATCAGTTCTTTCTATCACCATATATTTGACTCCCCCTCCCTCCTCTCCTACCCACCTCCTCCCTTACCCTCAGGTAACAGCTAAACTATTGACTGTGTCCATGAGGTCTTGTTTCTTTGTTGCTTTCAGTTTTATATTCTGCATATGAGTGAAGTCATGATTCTTGGCTTTTTTCTGTCTGGCTTATTTCAGTTAGCATGATGATCTCAAGGTCCATCCATGTTGTCACAAAGACTTATTCTGCATATTTTGATTAGGTAAAACTATACAGACATAAATAAAGATAATATTGTTTATGCACAGAAAGTTAAGGCCTTTTTAGCTCCTTGAAGTAGGGTTTCTTTTTGGATGGCTCATTGACTCATAGAAATGAGTACACTGGTCCATCAGTGTGCTGATGATCTGACTTGTTACAATGTTTTCTTCAAATACCTTAATTGAGGATGGTCCCACTTAGCATTTTTCTTTATCCAGCATGTTCTTAATTATACCAAGCATGTCATTGACAGTATTAGCAGCATAAGTAAGCAATTCTGAATGGAATGAGTGAAATTGTCCAAGGGTATCTTGTACGTTTCCTTGGCAAATCATACTGCTTAATTTAGATTCATCAGGAAACTTACTCAGTGGTTGTAACTGGGGCAGTATATTTTTCATTAATGGTTTCTGTTGGGCAGCAAAAAAGTTTTCAATAGGTATTTTCACAATTTCAGAAAAAAAAGCATATGTAGACATATGTTTAAACTGTAGGTCTGCAAATGACTCCAAGTCGTTCAGAACCTCTTTCATGACCTCTTGTGTGACTGGGTGGCTAGAGGCCCCAGATTTTTTATATTTCAATTTTGTGTTATAAGTTGGTAGATTGTTGAGGTTGTTTGTTCTTAAGGAACCATATTTACTTCTAGCGGTAGAAGAAAACTGAACTACTACTATACCCCAAACTGTTCAGAATAGAAGTAGAATAGCTGAACAATGGAGTCAGTTTTACTTTTTACAGTTACTGTTTGATTCTGTTACAAAGAAATTATTGACTGACGCTCACATATCATTTTAACTTAAAAAAATCACTTCCTTGTTTTTGTTTTTAGTTTACCACCTATGTATATGTTTCTAAACAATATTTTGTTAGTTTTGCTTGTTCTTAAACTTTATATAAAAAGGAAGTTTTCAAAACCTTAAGCCAAATAATCCCTTTTTTAGTCCATCTTAGACTATGGACAGAGCAACTCTATAAAGACTATTTAACTACAGTTCTAGAAGCCAAACATAAATATTTTGTTTCCAAATCTCTGGGTTTTACAATGAGTGACAAAAAGTAAAATAGAGAACAGATGTAATTTCATACCTGGAAAATTTTAAGAGAAAAAAATCATTAAAATATTATTATAACCTACAGGCTAATTTTTAATATATATATGTTAATAGAATATAAATGAAGAACTTACATCTATCGGCAGTGATTCATCTTCCTTTTCTGTTAATCGCATATAAGATCGATCTATAAACCAGAAGCATACCATTAAGGAAATTGTAACCCATTTTTCTTTCTTAAAATGCACACAAATCAATATACCACAGAAGTGGCTGACTTATATGCTACATAAAGCAACACTAATCTTGGATTCCTCAAAAATCTATGTCCGCTAAGGCAGTCAGCCTGATCTTGAACGATTTTATTCTCATCATGACCTGCTTTGTCATCTTATAACATGGGGTAAGAGTGAAAGGTGAGCGAGTATGAGGAGGAAGCACCTAAACATATTACTACAGGATAACTAGAATCCTCTGAAATGAACCTTTTCTTTCACTAACTGGTCACAGAAATCACAATTATTTAAAAATTAATGAGCCTACAGAAAATAGGCTTCTTTTCTGAATAGCACCACCATCGCATAGAATTGGTAAGGAAACGTTTTTCCTGAGATAACATGCTGGGGCCAGTGGTGGAATAGGAAAAATTCCAGGACATCAGTTCTTGCCTCTGTGATTAAAATACAATACTGCTGCTTGCTGTATTAGCCTCAGGAAGCAGCATGGGATGAAGAAAAAGGATCAGGATTTGGAATGTGATAAGCTTGGATCATGAAACCAGCTCTTCAACTTACTGTAACTGATGTTATCTCATTCCGTGTAAGACATCCTCATGTAACATGTAGCTCAATTTCAGATTTTAAAATGGAGGAGTTGCAGGGCAAGTGTGTCTTAGAATCAAAGAAATACAGTATCTATCTTTTCACTGCCTAAGTTTGTGCAACAGTAAAATGGGAATAAAGTGAGGATTAAACAAGATACCTGATAGGCGTTTTGCCATAATAAAATTCATTATCATTGCATGCTATCTGTTGCTACAATCTTGACATTCCACAATTAGCCTCAAAGGTAAATATTAGTCTCTTTCCAACAGCATTATAAAGAGGTCATACTGCAGTGACAAATTCCACAAGGCATTTTCATCTCACTGGAAACATAAAAACACAAAATCCTACTTCTAGAGGAACTCTGCAAAATCCCTACTTAATAATGTATTGTAAACTAAAAACAAATTGTTGTGAGTGAACCTGTACTGACTCTTAAAAGAGAATGTGTTTAGAGATACTTTTGAAGTTTTCTCTTACAGAGTTTATCATAAGGACAAGTGTAAAAGAAAAATCAAACCAATACCAAAATATGTTTGGCAAACTTCCTGTCTGTTCAGTTCCCAGCTAGCTTTCTTCTTTGCATGAAGCCTAACCTGACTCTAACACTGCCTTTAACCAGGCATTTCTTCATCTGTAAAACTAAGGGGTTGAACTTCAATGATCTTGCTCCAATCCAGTACCTTAAAATTTTACAGCAGCTAAAGCCAATTGTAAAAAATGCTGCAAGATTTCATAGAATCCTACCCTCCCCTAAGGCAGTGCTTCTCAAAGGAATGTGCATGCAAATCACCTGGGGATCTTACTGAAATGCAGATTTGAATTCAAAAGATATGGGGGCATTTCTAACAAGCTCCTAGGCAATTACAACCCGGCTGATCTGTTGACCACAATTGAGCAGCAAGGTTCTAGGACTACCCCTTTCTCTACATATCTTTACTTTTAGCATAGCATCTGCATCACTTTATTGGAAATTTTTTGGTAGTTATTTCTTGATCCATTTATTTCTCCACTTGAGTTTGAACTCCTTCAGGGCACCACTGTATACCTCTAGCAGCAAAGCACAGAACAATTTCAACCAATTCACCAAGACTGAATTTTATAAAGCATTGTAGCACATTGGCTTTAAAGTCAAATTGTTGGTCTTTAAATTCTAGCCTCACCATTTCTCATCTCTAATTTTGTGCAAGTTTCCTAGCTCTCTCTCTCTCAATTTCTTCAACTTTCAAAGCTGATGATAAAAATAATTGCTACCTCACAGGGATTTTTAGTTCAGTCCCTGGCACTTGGTAAGCACTTAAATAGTGTTAGCTATTATTATTATTATTATCATTAAAGACTGGAGCTTTGGAGAAACTGGAACAGAACAGAGGAGACTGGGGAAACATGACAACTAAATGTAATGTGATATCCTAGATTGATTCCTAGAACAGAAAGAAGACACTAATAGAAAAACTGGTGAGATCCAAATAAAATCTAAACTTTAATAGTAATATACCAATGTCAGTTTCTTGATTGTGACAATATATAATGTAATGTAAGATGTTACCAGTGGTGGAAACTGAGTGAAGGACATACAGTTATTCCCTATAGTAATAGTATTTTTGCAACTTTTCTGTAAATATAAAACTTCCAAATAAAAATGTATTCCAAAACTAAGTTGCATTTCCTGCAAACAATGTCATAATACATGTATGTAAAAAGCAGTTAAAATAATTGGATCATTTTAATTTTGTATAATAGAAAAAAGATTTAACTTTTAAAAAACAGAGCTTTGAAAGAATTCACATTTCATTTTCTACTTCATTCTTTAAGATCTAGCAAATAAAAGAATAAAGTTCAAGTATGAATACATGAACTTCATTCAACAAATTTATTGAGTATCTACTGTGGGGAAAATTGTGCTGGCACTGAGATTATAAACAAAAAAAAAATTGTACATTGTCCCTGCCCTCATGGGCTCCACAGGCTAGGACAGGGGTTAGTCAACTTTACCTGTAAATGGCCAGATAATAAATATTTTAGACTTTGCAGGCCATACTATCTCTATCACAATTACTCAAGTCTGCCCTCACAAAACAGCCAGACAATACCTAATGAATGAGCATGACTGTGGCAATAAAACTTTACTAATAAACAGTGAAACTTGGATTTTATATAACTGTCATGGATCATAAAATAATATTCTTTTGCTTTTATTCCTCCAACAAATTAAAAATGTAAAAACATTCTAAGCTCATTACGGAAACAGTACAAAGGCTGAATTTGGCCCACATGCCAGAGTTGGCTGACCCTTGGTCTAGGAGAGAAGGAAGACATAAAACGGATCAGCTGTCTCAAGACTGCACTGCATCCTCTCCTGGACTACGAGTTTCTTCTTGACGATACATTGTATCTGTATCATAAAGTACTTCTACTTTTTTTTTCACTTAACCTTCTCAATCACTCTGTGACACAGAAAGAGTAGGAATTAAAATAAACCTCAATGAAGGCTCAGAGAAGCGACATGACTT
This sequence comes from Lyroderma lyra, assembly GCA_004026885.1. Taxonomy (NCBI): domain Eukaryota; kingdom Metazoa; phylum Chordata; class Mammalia; order Chiroptera; family Megadermatidae; genus Lyroderma; species Lyroderma lyra. Next base: position 55,145 of record PVJL010000863.1, read on the forward strand.
GCCCAAAGTCACACACATTTAGTGGCAAAACAAGTTTTTAAGAATCAGCCCTCCAGACTACCAGTCCAATGCTCTTTCCCCTGTACCACAGTCCCTCACTGAGGCAAACGGTCAATTAACTTCTCAGTCACTGCATGGACAGCCCAGGAGTGTTCAAGATGCTGTCCGCCTAGTTGTCATGAGACCGTGAGCATCCGAGGTCCTCAATTTAACACTTTGCCTGATCAGCCCCGCGCTGGATCTAACATCACTTGTCCTGGATTCCCCGACAGATCCCCTCTTTGCCCAACCTGCAGCCTGCCCATCCTACTCTGAGTCCTCTCCCAGACACCACTGTCTAATGCTGCTTCAATCTTCCACTGGGGAATCCTGCATCGCTTTCTTTAATGGCCCAAATGTCCCTGGTCTTGAATGACCCTTCCAGGACACTTGATGTGACACTCCCTCTGGGGTGCGCCCACGGACCATCCCTGGAGTCACAAACAGGAGCGATCTGCGTCCCTCAGGTACTTACGCTGCGCAGCGGAAAAGGCCGCGTGGGCTAGGGCAAAAAGGCCGATGCCCACCAGCCCCTTCCACAGTGAAGGCGCCATGATTCCGGATGAACAGCAGCCCAACAAAAGCAGTGTAGGGCAGTTTCCTCTTCCACCGGCGGGTGTCCGCGTAGCGCAGAAAGATGACGTCACTGGACCCCTGTGGGCCAAGTGCCTTGCAGGGGTGGAAAAACCAAAGAGCTTTGAGAAAACGGAAACAGGAATGCTAGGGAGAAAGGGAAAGCATACTGAAAAAGGTCCACGAGGGCCTGCCACCGAGTTTGCGTTGCGCTGCCCCTTTGCGAGGAACTGAAGCTGAGCGGGGTCGAGGGCATAAAGGAGGCGAAAGCGGGCCAATGGGAAAGCAGAGAAGACAGGCACTAGCAAATGAGCACAGGCCGCGGAGCAAGGGGCGGGGCTTGTGTTGAGGCGGGGGCGGGGCCTGCGAGAGGCCTGGGTGGGGCAGAGGTTCGAGGACTGGAGGGTTTGGTTTAAAGGCCCTTGGTCCTAGGTTTCTGTCCCCAGCCGGTGTTTTCCGTTTGTTTGTTTTGCTTTTTCCTTGAGCTGTGTTCTTTGTTTTCGTTTGGCTTTTCCTGTGCTCCAGCCCTTTGGGAACCAGCACTACAGAAGGAGGCAGGAGTATAAAAGCAAAGGAAAACAGCTTGGGATTTGAAGCCTCACACACTTGGCACGCTTAGGGGGATGCTCAGCAAAAGTTAGTTCTCTTCTAATTTCAAAAGGTCTTTAAGAAGGATTCGCACACAGGGGGTGTAGCACAGCATGAGTGTTTTGTCATGAGAACCAGTTTACATTAGAAGGAAATGAAAGGGGATGAATAAAAGGATGCTACCTATTCAGGCCCGTGTGTGTGTGTGTGTGTGTATGTGTGTGTGTGTGTGTGTGTGTGTGTGTGTGTGTGTCGGTCTGTCTATGATTAGAATAAAATGCACTCGCTTTTCTCAATTTTCCTTTGTCTTCATCCCCTAAAATGTAGACATTCAATAGTGATGTTCTCCACTTCACCTCTTTTCACTCTGCTCTTTGGTGAGCTCACCTATTCATTTCCATCCCTTAAGTCATTAGATATATCACAGTGATTCCAAATAGACATCACTATCTGTAATCTTGCCTTAGCTCCATTCCTGCACTTCTGGCTACCGGCTGGTCATTTATTTCTACCCTGTGGCACCTCAAACTTAATATGGCCAAAATGGAATTCGTCCTTTCCCCTCAAACTCTGCACCAGCTCCTCCAGTGCCTCCTGACTGGCACGGGCTTGTAAACTGCTTATCACTAGGTAAATGCATAGTATGATCACCATTCTTTCCCCTCAACTGTTCAGGATGTTTTAGCTGCATCAGTTTGCTCACTCTTACTTGCTTGAAGGTGCCTATCCTGACCACCTCTTGTAAATTTGGAATCTTCCCATTTCTGGTCCCCTTAGCCTGCTCTATTTTTATCACCTTCTAACATACTCCATAATTTACCTATTTATATTTTTTGTGTTATTATTGTTTACTGTCTCTCTTACCCCCACTGGAATTAAGTTGCAAGAGGACAGATTTCTGTCTATGTCTATTGAACATTGTCTGTCACATGACAGGCATTCAAATAAATGTTTGCTAAATGAATTGATAAATTATGAGAAAGAATGGAGGACGGATGTACCCTTCTTTGACAGGCTCTCTATAGAGAGTCCTACCATTAATTTGAATTGGGTTAAAAAACTCCTGTGGACTTACATGCTCTTAAATTTTGATAACCCTTTGATTGATGATAAACTTTTTTTATATAATTGAGCTTTCTCAAAGCTGAAAAAAAACTAGAAAATAAAGGCCTCCAAGAATTATCAGATTTCCTCAACTTTACCTATATAGTTTTTGTCCTGGATCTCATTTTCCAAACCATTAATTATGGTCATTATTTTCTTTAGGAATTCTCCAATCTCTTCACCTCAAAGCCAAGATTTGACACAGTACTTGGTCAATGTCAAGTATAGTATAATGTATTCCTCAAAAATGTAGTTCTATTTATATGTGGGTAGCTCCCTGGCTGGGAATCGAACCCAGGCCACAGCGTTGACAGCGCCAGCGCCGAAGCCTTAAGCCACTGCACCACCAGGGAACTCCTAGTTCTATTTATAAACCTCACAATCAGGGAGAACCAGTAAATAATCTCTCTCTACTTGAAAGGGAAGTACTTCCTTCTCCACCACTGGGAGGTAATGAGATAGAAAAGATAGTAGAGCAGAAAAATAAATTTTAAAACTTTGTTTTGTCTTTGATAATGGTGAAATTGAAATTAGGCTTTTCAGGTACCCTATTAAATTACCTTTTTTAATCTAAATTTATCTGAAGCAGAAAATGATAAGGAGTTTTCTTAAAGGACTTGACATCTTGTTCCTTTTAAAAATATAAGATTAGGGAGTTCCCTCGTGGTGTAGTGGCTTAAGGCTTTGGCGCTGGGGCTGTCAGCGCTGCGACCTGGGTTTGATTCCCAGCCAGGGAACTACCCACATACTAAAAAAAAATAAATATATATATATATATATATATATATTTATTAATTTATTAATTTATTTATTTATTATATTTATTATATATATTTATTATATATATATAAATAAAGATTATAGAAAAAAGAAAGATGGCAAGGAATCTGATATTTGTATAAACCACTAATACCTTACCCTATTCTTCAGGGAATTGCCCTTTGTCCATGCATTAAATTTTGTTTTCTCCATTACCCTCTTAAAATTCATTCCCCACTCTCTTCCTTTGAATCTCTTCTCCTGGGTAAAAGAAATTAGGCTAATTTTACACTTTCCTGAAATAAGTGGTTAACTCATATTCATAGAGTGGGATTTTATTTTATTTTTTATTTATTTATTTATTTTTTTTTGCTTTTTGGTATGTGGGCAGCTCCCCGGCTGGGAATCGAACCCAGGCCGCAGCGCTGACAGTGCCAGTGCTGAAGCCTTAAGCCGCTACGCCATCAGGGAACTCCATAGAGTGGGATTTTAATTGTCTTTTCTGTGGATTCCAACCTAAAGGGAAGTCAAGGTATTTGTAGTCACAGTTATCATGGACTGTGTCATTCAAATAAGTAGCTTGGGTCCACTTATACATTGTTCTCTAGGTCAGAGTTAAACTCAAAGGTGCAAGTTACAGCTAGTGGTAGTACTCTTTTCATGAGCTCTTGGAACAAAAGTCAAACTTTATGAGAAAGAGCATTTAAATTCACAGGTGACCCCAGAAGTGCTTTTACTTTTCCCAAAGAAACAACCATTTTCCATATGCCCAGTGGATAAATGATGTGGATGTTGTTAAAGGTGGGCATGACAATCTTTAGGGTTTCCTACCCAGATATTAATTATGAAGACTCATCTCATTTCCCCAGGATAGTCTGTTGGAAAGGGAAACAATTGCAATTCCAGAATTGTGTGCAAGTTAATTAATTTTGTTGCATGCTACTCAACTAGACAAGATACGTCACACACCACTCATCTATGTCTCCTTTTTCCACACAGATTCTCCCTCTATCTAGCACACTCTGTCCTTTCATACCTAGGTCAAAATTCCACTTTCCTTAGGAATATGTTCCTGACTATGATAGCTATTTATAAGAGGTATACTACTATGTCTATTGCAATTACTAAAGCTTTCTTCAAGCTATTTATACTTACTACAACAACCCTACGTAACAAAGTCTAGAAGTTTGCTGCCTTCTGGGTAAACTAGTTTTTTCAAAATTTATGTTGAAATTCATCTTCTTTTTCCTTTTTTCTTCTTCTTCTTCTTTTTTTTTTTTTTTTTTACAAAAGTGATGTGTGCTCAGTGTAATAAATTCAAATGACAAAACAGTGTATTCCTCTTAAAGCATTAAGTGGTCACTTGGTATTTTGAGTTTTGAATCTTAGTAAACAAAAATATGGTTACTTGATTCATATCTTTAAGATTTGTTTTCTGGGAGGTCCAAACTACCATGTTTAAAAGCATAGGCTCTAGAATCAGATTGGGTTTGAATCCTGGCTTCTCTTTTACTAGCTCTGGGAGATTGGAAAAATTACCTAACTTCACTATACCTCAGTTTCCCATCTATAAAGTGGGAATAATAATAGTACTTACCTGAAAAAAATGTTATCAGGATTGAGACTGTACATATAAGCTATTTAGAATAATCTCACACATAATGAGCACTCAATAAATGTTATCCATTGCTATTATTGCTGTTGTTGCTGCTGTTGCCTCTTCCAGTTGTTTTTCCAGACTGAAGAGTATTTTGATCCTTTTATATCCTTTTTAGTCTTTCCTAAAACATCAGTTTCTGCTCCTATTTGATTATTTTAATTGCTCTTCTCTGGACCATTTCCAGATTTACTAATATCTCTCTTGGGGTTTCATTACCATGGCTGCACTAAGTATCCTAGGTTACCTGTCTGAGGTTAATATGATTATTCATTTAAAATAGCCTTGATACTGAAAATGACACAACAAATCTTATTTGCTTTTTTAGCATATTGGACTGATATATTTAGGAAATAAACTGAAAACTCCAGCATAATTATGCTCGATTCTAACTGATAATTGTGACCTAGTCTTTGTTCTACTTTCTGAATACAGGCATTACTTATAGTACTACCCTAAGTTTGGGTCTTTTACTACCCTCTCTTCTTTGGGAGATGATTGTTGGAGTAGATTCTGGAAGAGGCAGGAAGGAGGTGATGGAATGCATAGTACAGATTGAGGCATAGATTTGAAGGGAAGGAGGAAATACCTCCTCCACTGAGGCTGGAGGGGAGGAAGAAAGGATGGACACTTACGGGATATTCAAGTAAATTGCAGGGTAAGGAAGGTAAGGACTGTTTTCTTGAGGACCTTGATTTCCCAGTGTAAAAGGACACAAGGTTAAAATTCCAGATGACTTGTCTGTATGAGTATGGAAATCACTCAGAATGATGACAGGGCTGAGATGGAGGGAGCAGAGGTGGGGGGACGGAAGCTATGAATTATATACCCAAGTCCTCTGTCAATGTGTGGGGAAGACTAGGAGTCATTAGATGATGGCAACAAGGACAGGAGAAGTTGTTCAGGCTTCAGTGAAGGGTGGAGGAGTAATGAACTTGGAACAACTATGGGGAGTGAGCCAAGTGCCAACTCCTTCTTCAGGCCACATGATACAGAGCATGAGTTGTGTGTAGGACAGTGGAGTAGTGAGGAAAAGAGCAGCCTCCACTTGAAACAGCTTCTGAGAATTTGATGTCCCAGGCAAGATTCAGATACTGGTAAAAGGAGATTGAAGGAGCATCAGTGCAGCAACCAAGAGGGCTGGGTGGTAGCTTGTTCATAATGGAGGACCTTCCAGAGAGCACACAAGGAGGATTGATAGTGAGGACAGTAGTGAAAAGAGAAACTGGGAGGTGAGAGTCAGAAGCATAAAGCAGTGTTGGGGTAACAGAGTACATTCTGAGTGGAGCTGAAGACTCATGGGAATTGGCCTGCTTAGAAGAGTTATTGCTATCTCAAGATTCCTCCTGAAACTCTGATGTAAAGAGGTTGCTGAGAGTGCCTGCTAAATTGCTCAGGTCTTATAAAAATTAGGTCTGAGACTTGAGGACCTGCTGAATGTGGTCAGGCAAGCAATCTGTGACTTTGTTTTTTCAAGTTCCAAAGAGTAGAAGGACAAATTGTGCTGAAGCAAAACAGCCTTGGATTGGGTGGTTAGGCTGATGAAGCAGGTCAACTCCTTTGCTAGCTTTCTGGAGCAACCAAGATAGCTCTGGGGAGGGGGCAGTGGGGAGCCTGGGAAGGATCTTCATCTGGGGGTTCTTGTATCTACAAAGCCCAACCCTCTGTGAACATGGCAGTGTGGTTAAGCTGGAGTCAGGAGACAGGCAGCCATGAGGTTTCTTGGGAAGGCACAGTGAGGCCCAGGTACTATGAGGAGAGAATGGGCTCACAGTCACTGGGACAGTTCTTGATCTAAATTGGAGTTGAACACCATTCTAGCATTTATTTTTTTTTTAAGCTCACTGTCCTTGCAAAATTAAAAGAGCTCGTTAGTGGGAGTTAATCTACACCAAGTCAGCTTGAAATAGCCTGAATGTTACTTGTTTTATCCAGAAGGTTATATGGCCATGAGATGAAAATGTTTGAAAATCACGAATTCTAGGCAGAGTGATAGGAATTGGATTGGAAGTAGTACCACTGATAGTATGAAAAATTTGAGAAATAATATGTGTTTGCAGGGGAAAATAATGAGTTCAATTAAAAACATTTTTAGATTTTGAGATCTGTAGGAGCCTGCACAGTCCATGTATCCAGGATCCAACAGGTAGAAGCATCATAGGAAGGTGGCAGGTCAGGGCTTGGGACCTCTAGATCATTCATATGGAGATAGAAATGAAAGTCTAAAGCAGTGGTGTCCAAACTTGCCTTCCCTGGGCCATGTTGGAAGAATTGTTTTGGGTCACACATAAAATACACTTAAACTAAGATAACCGATGATCTAAAAAAAAAAAAAGTTGCAAAAAAAATCTCACGTTTTAAAAATTTGTGTTGGACTGTGTATAAAGCTGTCCTGGGCCACAGGTTGGACACACCTGGTCTAGAGCAGTGGTTCTCAACCTTCCTAATGCCACGACCCTTAAATATAGTTTCTTATGTTGTGGCGACCCCCATAAAATTATTTTTGTTGTTCCTTCATAACTGTAATTTAGCTACTGTTATGAATCATAATATAAATATCTGATATGTGTTTTCCAATGTTCTTAGGCAACCCCTGTGAAAGGGTCATTCGAGAACTGCTGGTCTAGAGAGAACAAAATGTCCACACAGATTAAGAAGTGATCTGAGAAATATGTGGAAAATAGGAATCCACTGTTCTCAAAGAGGTGAAAACTATGACAATTCTGGTGTGCTAGGCTGAGAAGCAGAGAAAAGAGAAAATATGGGGAAGGAAGAGGAAAGATGGTGTCAAAGGTGACTTGTCAACTGATGGTTGTTAGCGCCAAGTTCAGAGTCAACAGGAATTCCCAATTTGAGGTGCTGGAGAAGAAAACTTTATTCAGTACAAATAGCTCAGTAATGGCAGCTAAATTATTTACGTGAGCTGGCTGTGAGGCAGGCCCTGGGACTGACTTGGCTCTGTTTACCAGGGAAACACAAGACCTCAACCCAGTGAACAGGGAACAGAACTGCCCAGACACAGGTGAGCTCATTTTATATAGAAAGAAGCCTCTGCCCCAGTCCCTGATTGGTCCATCTTCATGCAATAAAGACTCCAAATCCTTGAAGTTTGGTTGGTCCAAAAAGCACTGTCCTTACTGGTTGGCAAAAATGCTCATTAGGCTATAGCTACACAGCTCTGATTGGACAAGGGATGTCTCAGTCCTATTGGTTGAAATACAGACTTCCTTTGTAAGTGTTGGGTCAGATGGCAGAAATTGTAAGCAGGCTTCAGTGCAAGTGGCTGGTGGCTTGTGATGCGAGGTCTCTGTTTAGAAATGGTGATGGAAAGAGAAGTCACATTAGGTGGTGAACTTATTATACATCAAGTTGACAATGCACTGTAGAATTGTATGCCTGAAACCTATGTAATCCTTGCTAACAGATGTCACCCCAATAAGTCTCACAATAAAAATGAATTAAAAAAACAAAACAAAACAAAAAAAGGAAATGGTTACCAGGTTCTGTTTTTAAATTTAAGCCCAGTTAGCCACCATGAGTCCTTGGTTGGTGTCTTCTTTCTCACTTTTGAACTGGGGAAATTTGCTTTAAAACAGTCAAAACAAAACAAAACAAAAAGAAAAAAAAGAAGAGGAAAGGGAGAGACTCTCCACACCACTAGGGATTTCTTCAAGAGGAGTGTTTGGAGCATGGGCAAATTTAAGCACAAACTGATTGAATCTTCTTTGCAAGATTGATGACTTTCTCTGTACAGGTTCCTGATGTGAGAGATGACTATGTCAGGCTTTTACATGTAAAGAAAACTGAGCATACACACACACACATAATCCTTGCCTCTGAGTCCATTCTTTTATGAACTACTACTGTGTTGTTTTCTGTCTAATGAGGACAAAACAAGGAGAATCCGATTTAAATTACGAATATGGCGATTTGGCCACTCCAAAGGGTACAACATCCACTCCTGTTAAGAGGCGCTGGGGGACAATATTGATATGGGTTATGAAAGAGGAATTTTCCTGAGAGCTCTAATAGGATCAAAGTAGATCAAGCACAATTTACAAATGCTGGATTACAACGAGCTGAGGTTTCTTTTCCGGAAGGCAATGAGCTATGTTCAACATCCTTTCATTCTCTGGCACTGCCTGAATATGCGAGTCCGGTGCTGGAGAAGTTAGTGCGGAAGGGGAAAGAAGGGTGATAGAATCCAGCAGAACGACCTGGAAGTGTCGCGGCCCCATTAAGAGAGGCGGCTACTGCGCGTGCTCCCACCGGCTTCCCTCCCCCTCCGGGCTCCGCCCCCTTCCCGTGAGCCTTCAGGGAGTGGTCCGACCGCGAGAGGCGGCGGGTGAGGAACGGGGCAGGGGGCGGGAGGAGTCATGGCTCGGCGCGGCTGGCTGCGGGCGCCCCTCCGCCGCGGTGTCGGCGGCGGCGGCCACGGCCCCAAGGCCCGCCGGCTCACGTGGCCGCTCTGGTTGCTCCTCGCAGTGGGCGCCTTTGGCTGGGCCGCGGCCTCAGACGGCGCTGACGGAGCGGCGAGAGCCATGGATGAGGAGATAGTATCCGAAAAGCAAGCCGAGGAGAGCCACCGGCAGGACAGCGCCAACCTACTCATCTTCATCCTGCTACTCACTCTCACCATTCTCACGATCTGGCTCTTCAAACACCGCCGGGTCCGCTTCCTGCACGAAACCGGCCTGGCTATGATTTACGGCAAGTGCCTAACCCCAAGTCCGCCCCTTGGCGCTATCCCTTCCTCTGCCCGCCAGCGGCTTCCCCTCTGCTATCCCTGCTCAGCTCACGTTGGGTTCCCCTTGATTCCTTCCATTTTCTGCCTCTCCCTCACTTCGGTTTCTCTGTCTCGCTCCCATCTTTTTCTGCTACGACCCCCGTTTCTCAGCCTCACACCATTTTCTTCTCTGCGTCCCCCCATTTTCTCTGCTCCGCACCCCACCTTTCTTCTGCCTGTCCACACCTTATTTTTCCTTCGACCCCACCCCCTTTTTTCTTCCGCACCCTCCTGCTTCTGCCTACCAAGCTTGGGACGGGACTGAGGATGGAAAGGGTGTTAGTTGCGGTGTCTGTGATTGGGCTGGGGACTGGGGGAGGGGAACACAGCCTAGCAATCCATTTTTCAAGGGTGTCAGTTTGTTTAGGGTCCATTAAAGCTTCAGTAGTATCCCTGCTGCTCAGAACCTGCCATTCTTTTGGAGCCAGAGTCCACCTTTACCAATCACCCAGTTCTTGTTACGCCCTGACCTTTCGAGGTAGAGAATGAAGACCTTACTCCCATTTAGCCCAAGAAAAAACCCCAATGGGAAAGAAGGTAAAGAGGGCTTAGGCATTTTTTAGATGATGTCTTGTTGTATTGTATTATTTCTTTGATATGTGATGTGCATAATATGGTTGATCCTTCCAAGTCGGGTGTACAGAGGTGAGGACAAGGAAGAGTTAAAGGTCTTCCAGCAGTGTGTTGTATAAATGATAATCAGGAAGGTTCAGCCAAGTAGTAATTAGGAACACCAAGCGTATGCAGTATGACTTGCTGGTGGCATAAGGTTATTCTTGTGTCTCGGTGTGCTTTTTTTTTTTTTTTTTTAAATAGAGGTTTCTGATTGATTGATTTTGGTCGTGAGGAGAGACAGGCAAATCAGACCATGGGCTCAGAGGCATTTTGGCCTGTGCTGCGGCCTCATGACAGAAAAGATGCGTATTGTTGACTGTATTAATCTAAGATGCCTGAGAGGGTGTATATGGCTGAAAAGATGTGGGCAGACAAACAATCCTTTCTGTGCAAGTACATGGGATAAGATTATCTTAATTTGAAACGGGCTTAAACTGATGAGCTTGTTGAACTTTGTTTCTCAGACTTGCAAATAGGGAGAAGAAATTTTAGCAGAAAATGACATTTCCATATGCACCCTCTCCACCCCTTTTCAGTAAATACAGACTTCTGGAATGTACATCTCAAGGGGAGCAAGGAAAGATAGTTGTGTGCATCAGGAAAATGCATGAACTCAGGCTTATTTTTCATTTGTAAAGTAATAAAATTATAAGCCTCTCTGCTCCATAGGATTCTTAGTTTTTAGACATATTAGATGATTTTTCTATTTCCTTTTTTCTGCATTTTATTTGCAGCACCTCTTAAGCTAAGTTGGCCAGGTAAGCTATGTATCTTTGTATAATTTCTCTGGATGAGAGCATGTGAGGTATTTGCTATCCTCAACAAACATTTGCTAATCAGTCTACTATGTATTATATACAGAAAATGCAAATAAATATAAGCTCCCTGCCTCCAAGGCGCTTATCCTTCTTGGGTAGACAGGTCATATAAAGAAAATAATAGCATCTTAAATTCAGTTAAATGCCAAATGAGTGTTATGGTGTTAAAATAAAGAACCAATCACAGAAATCTCTTTTCTATATATAGAGAGAGTGTAATGCAGTGGTTAAAGGTTCAAAGAGGTCTGCACCTTTTTTCTGTAAAGGGCCAGATAGTAAATATTGTCAATTTTGTGGTTAATGTAGGTCTCTGTGTTTCTGTTGCATTTTCTTGTTTTGTTTTGCTTTTTTTTTTTTTCTTTTACAAACTTCTAAGAATGTAAAAACCACTCTTAGCTCTTGGGCCATATAAAAACAGATTTCCACTGTAGTTTGTCAACCTCTGCTTTAGAGTCAGACCTGGGTTCCTGCCCCAATGTTCCAGTAGCTCTGTGTGATCTTAGGCAAGTCCCTTACCCTCTTACACTGTCATCTATAAATTGGGGATGATGGTAGTAGGATTATTTTGAGGAAGAAATGTTTTTGACTTAGCACTTGACTCCTAAGTAAACGCTCAATAAATGATAACTGTGATAATATCATTGCTTTAATAACTACATTTTCTCAGGTTAGACTCAGAGCAGTTCTTCTAAGTTAAGAGGCAAACGGTTTTTTGTTTTTTTTGTTTTTTTTTGTTTTTTTTTGTTTTTAAAAAGGAGACTTAGAACTGCCCTGAAAATACTTGCTTTTGGTAGTTGATATCATTAACCTCATCTACCTCTTGGGCTGAAGTATAAAAGTTTGATTACTAATTGCATTTACTGATGTTTCTAAGTTAATAAAAAGTAATAGGGCACCTTAGTGTTAGTATTTTGTGAAGGAAAAAACAAAGATATCTCATGTGGAATATAAAGTGGAAGAGTAGTTGATTGCATATTGCTGACTGTCTTAATCTAAGACAACTTGGCATTCTTTAGCCTATTTCATTTTCTTAGTTTGGGCAGTGGGAGCTGTGGACGAAGAGTCTCCTGACTGATTCCCAAGTCTAGTTTAAGAATGGATGGGATTGGGTTGAAATAATTTCATTGCCATGGAAATCGACATTTTCTAATCCTAATTACTATCTGCCATTTACTTTTTCTTAGGACTCTTATACCTTTGGCTATTATGGTAATATACAATTTTAAGACCTTTATTTTTCAGCTTGACTTCCAGATGAAAGGCTTCTTATTCTGGGAATGTCTAGCCATCCAAGATTCAGCCCACTGATGATTTTATTTCTGTGTTGTCAATTTAGTTACCTAAATTGTGGGTCAATGCTATTTAAAAGTAAGTCTCTCATTTATCTTTTTGGGAAGCAAGGGTAAGAAAAAGATTAAATTGCCAGTGTGGTAAGTTTCTACAATGTCCATGCACCCAGTCATTCTGTTCATTGGGCTATCTTGCTTAAAAAGCTTATAAGTGAGTTGCCAGTAGTAAAAATTGTCATAGTAGTTGAATCCAAAAAGTGATCACTCACTGCATTGTACTTACAGATGGTATAGAAAACAAGACAGGGAAGCAATATTTGTTTTGCCTTAAACTTACAGCATCCAGCATCCTAGGTTTAAGTAATGTGATTCATCAATAAATATTTATTAAGTGCCTGTGATGTATGAGCTATGGAAAATACAGTTGTGAGTCATCATCCCTGCCCACAAAGCACTTGCAATCTAGTGACTTAAAGTTTATTGAGCATTGTTAGATACTGCTAGATACTCTACAGGTATCACTTCATTTACATCTCATAAAAACCCTGTGAGATAGGTACTGTTATCTTGCCTGTTTTACCGATGAGGAAATTGAGGCACAGATAGTTTAAATGACCTGCCTGAAGTCACATAACTTGGGAGTATTGAGCCAGCTTTCAAACCCAGTCAGTTTGGCTCAAAAGCCCCATTGTCTTAGTCCCTCATCATATTGCCTCATGTTGAAATGGTAAAACTTAACCATGAAGACAGAACAGGTTAGTATTATCATCAACTATGTTTGAGGAAACTGAAGGTCACTGAGAGATTATTTACCCTGAGGTCACAGACTGGAACTTGATGGAGCCAAAATTCATATATCTATCTGACTTCCAAACTAGTACTTTTACTCCTATACCATAAATGTCATAAGATAAAATATGTAGGGATATTATACTTAAAGTTTTAGAGGTTTTGGAGGTGGATTATGAGGGAGGGCTATGAGAGAATGGAGACCTAAACCACTGGAGGAGAAGTTAGTGTTTATATGAGAGTGAGACGGTTAGAGAACTAGAGAGTTTGGAAACAGAAAACTCAGATTGCAATCCTGTCTTTGTCACTTAATGCCAAATAATGGGCAAGTCATTTATTCCTATTTTATAGATGAGGAAATAATGATGGAGAGACTTATAATAGTATCTATTTCATAAGGTTATGAGAATCAAATAATATACAAGTACTATATGCAGAAAAAATTTGGATGGGGATTGGTTCAGGGTCCCAGGTGAGAGGATTCCCTTGGAAAACAGGTTGATCATTACTGAGAGGGGAACTCAAGAGAAATGAGCTCATATTGAGATAAATGGAGAGGCTTGGAATTGAGGCAACTTATATCAAATGGCCTCCAACTTCTCAGAAAAATAGGCAGTGAGATTGAGGCCTGGAGAGGAGGATAAAGGTTGGACAAACTGTAGGAGATAAAGAGATGATTAAGCACATGTAAAACTAACTAGAGGTCAGAAAACACCTTGACTTTTTTGGCTATCTTGAAGTTGGGTACGCTTTTAAGAAAGAATCTAGTAGCATTCTTCAAGAAGTAGATAAATGTTATATATATATATATATATATATATATATATATATATATGTATATAAAATGTGTGTGTGTGTGTGTGTGTGTGTGTGTGTGTGTGTGTGTGTATGTATATGAATGAGGCGAGACAGTTAATTTCGTGGACTCATCCTAGAAAAAGTGCTACATACTTCATTGCTGAATATCACTACAGTCACCTTTGAAGTACTCTACTTGGGAAGCTATGTACCAATGCCAGTGCCTAGTCTACCCTTCAAAGCAATTTTGGAACTCTTTTTCTGGAATGGCCATCAGACCTGTCCTTGTACCCCAAATCTGACAATTAAGTTCGCAAACTTGCCACCATGCACTTACGTTGGCAGCCCTGTACAGACAGCTAAGTAAGGTGTCATAAACTTGCCAACGTTATGACATTTCTAAGAAAAGAGTTCCAAAATTGCTGTGAAGAGTGTACTAGGCGCTGGCGTCAGTACTTTGAAGGTGAACCTAGTGATATTCAGCAATGAGGTATGTAGCACTTTTTCTAGGATGAGTTCACAAAATTAATTGTCAGACTTTGTGCTTATATACATACACATATGAAGGTGTGACAAAAATCTATGTCCATTTTAAGAGATGGTATCTATGTATTATGTAAATACTGATGGTAACTACTTCGAGTACCTCTTGTAATTGTGGAAGTCAAATGTGACTTGTATTCATCTCTTGTTATCAGTACATATTGAGTATTCAATTTTAATGTAGGTTTTTCCCTTTCTTAAAATGTATATATATTTTTTGGCAGTCTGTGTGTGTGTGTGTGTGTGTGTGTGTGTTTGTGTGTGCATGCACGCACAGAGATGGACAAGGGGAGTCTGTCCAGAAAGTATCCAGCCACGTGATATGAAAATTAGAGGCATTTATGGCTGGATTTTTCTGTATAGCCCTTGTGTGTGTGTGCGCGCTCATGCATATATACACACACATGCACACACACAGATGTACACACATGTATACATGTACTTTTTAATATGTAGAAATTTTATTAATTTTGGCCATATTTATACCCCAGTGATGTTGCTTCTATATTTTTAACTACTAGAGTCTTGTAGTGTGATAAGCTGCAAGTATAGGCTGAAATCCATTAGATAACCAGTTTCTACTAACTGTTAGACTCATACAGTGGTGGATCCTTGGGTGATACAGAGTTCTTTATCTCTAGAAGGGTTTCCAGCATAAGAGGGTAAGGAATATTAGGTGGGGTGGAACCTGTCAGTTTTGTGAAAGACAATTCTTTATGGTTGTATTCTTTTTTGCCTGTTATTTGTCACTTTAACTTTCATGATATCAATATTTTTTGTGTTTCTGCTTATGTAGGAGGCTAGAAGGTTCTCCCTTCTCCCCTTAACAAAGCACTCTTTTTGTATACATATGTTCTCTTTACTGAGAATTGCTTTAACTCCACGATTAGGATTTGACCTTTCACAGAATTCTAATTAACTTGATCTGTCAACTTTATCGAAACAAATTCAAATTTTCTCAGATGTCTGATGCTGTAATAAAAGTATCTTGATTTTTTTCCCAACCTAAGTAGTTATTCTCCTTGCCAACATTTTAACTGTGAAGGTGTATGCCTCCAATTTGTCACAGATGATGGGCCCTCCTTGGGGTACCCAGTGATGTTTCAGAATCAGTTCAGGGTACAGTAGAACCATTTGGTACTGTTGCTTACACAGTTGGGCTTGGGGACATGGGAAGAATTTTTGCTACTGTTATTAGTGTTTGTATTAGCTTAACTGAGATTTCTGCACATATATAAGGGGACAACTTTTACTGAGTCTCTTAATTAGGAGCTCCTATGGGTAAGTAGAGAAAAGAGCTGTTAACTGTATCATATAGGCGAAATGACTGGATCTATAGCCTTTTCTCTCTTAAGTTTTTATGTTTATCACACACAGTTGATACCCAGCTGTCACTTTTTAATTTTGTTTTTTGGTAGGTCAGATACTTTCAAAATGTATCTTTCATTTATTTTAAATCTGAACCTTTGTTAAAACATTTTTAAAAGTTTTGTCATTGCATTTACTGTTCACCAGTTAATTATTGCTCACTTAAAAAAACAAAACAAAACAAAAAACCTATGTGGCTAAGATTCCTCATCCTTACTACCTTGCGCCTTCCTGACCAACTACTGCTCTTACACCCACTATTGTTTCATTACTTCCCATGCTGGTCTGCCTTGTACCCCCACTGCTCCACTGAAACTACTCTTACCAAGGTTGCCTATGACCTCCTTGTTGCCAACCCTAATGGACTCTAATATTTCTCTTCCTTGATTGTAACCTTGCTGGAGTATTTGCTAGTTTTTATAACTTCTTCCTCTTTGTGTCTTCTTCCTGTGGCATTTCCTTCTTGGACTCCTCCATCAGCTCCTCCTCTTCTACCAGCCCCTTGATGTTGGCTATTAAATGTTGGGCTGAAACCCCAGGCCTATATCCATAGTCCTCTTCCCATTTTATTTGCTCCCCAGGTAATCTCATCTGCACCTGACTCAACCATCTTATGACTGCCAAGTGTGTATCTCCAGTTGTGATAACACTCCCCCTTCCTTGAGCTCCAGATCCCACATACTCAACTGTGCATGTGTCACAGGTACATCAAACTCAATGTGTCCAAAACTTAATTGTGCATTTTCCCCTGTAAATCTGTTCCCTGATTCACTGAATGGCCCTGATGTCCACCTGGTTGCTCACACCAGCTTACCTATCTAGTTGCCAGGTCAGTTTAGGCTCCTCTTAGTCTTTCATCTCCCTTCCTTCCAGTCTAGTCAGTTACTAAATCCTTGTTAAGATAATACCTTCTAAAAATCTGTCTCCCTTCCTCTACTCTTTTAAATTAGGCCCTAAACTTTTAGTGCCTGAGTGACTGCAGTGGCCTTCTTCTGTCTGACCTTTTCAACACTCTGTAGTCTAGACCAGTCTTTCTAAGATAGAAATCTTATGTGAAGTCTCTGCTTATAACCCTTCTATGACTTCCTTTTGCTTTGGGAATAAAGTCTAACTCACTTTCTCAATGTACAAAGGTCTTTTATGATTCAGCTCCTGTTGATCTTTTACACCTCTACTTTTTGCCACTTTATATCCCAGCCATACTGAACTCTGTGTAATTCCCTACAAGGACTGTGTTCTGTCTTCCTTGACTGCGTATGTACTACTATTCTGCCTACCTGGAAAAGCTTTTCTTTTTACTATGTTACCTGCTTAAGTGACACCTCTGGGAAGACTTCCCTAATGTCCCACTCCCTCAGGCTTAGTTATGTACCTCTTTTCTGTTTTTATAACACCTGCGTACATATGTATCATATTCTAATTGTTTATTTGAAAGCTACTTGAATGAGGAAACTTGTTTTCAACTCTGAACCCTGAAGGCTTACTTAGCTTAGTTCTCCATTCATATATATGAGGTGGGACAATTAATTTTATGAACTCATCCTAGAAAAAGTGCTACATACCTCATTGCTGAATATTATTATGATCACCATCAAAGTACTCCCCTTGGGAAGCTATGCACCTATGCCAGAACCTAGTCCAACCTTCAGAGATACTTTGGAACTCCTTTTCTGGAATGATGATCAGAGCCGAGGTTGTGACACTGTACCGAATTGTTTGTAGTGCTGCCAACATAAGCCCAGGATGGCAAGTTTGCGAACTTAATCGTCAGATATTGGGGAGGAGGACAGCTTTGATGGCCATTCCAGAAAAGGAGTTCCAAAATTGCTTTGAAGGGTAGACTAGGCACCGGTATCAGTGCATAGCTTCCCAAGGGGAGTACTTCGAAGATGACCATAGTGATATTCAGCAGTGAAGTATATAGCACTTTTTCTAGGATGAGTTTGCAAAGTTAATTGTCCAAACTCATATTAAAAGAATGGCTGGCTGGTTACAGTGAAAGGAGACAGGAAGGTAAAATGTAACTAATAGGGGTATCTGTGCATCTTGGAGTTAAGGAAAATTCCAGAAGTTTGAATTTAATTTGCAGTTGAGGTATAGCTATACAGTGGAATATTATTTGACAACAACAAAAAAAAGAATTAAGTTCTGATTCATGCTACGATGTAGATAAACCTTGGAAACATTATACTGAGTGAAAGAAGACAGACATAAAAGGTCACATATTTATGATTTTATTTATATGAAATGTTCAGAATAGGCAAGTCTATATATAGAGAAAGTGGATTAGTGTTTGCCAGGGGCTGGGAGTTGAGGAGGGGGAAATAGAGAGTGACTGCTAATAGGTACGGGGTTTCCTTCTGGAGCAACGAAAATCTTTGGAATTAGATAGTAGAAATCAGTATACAATTTTGTGAATATACTAAAAGCCACTGAATTATACAGTTTAAAAGGGTAAACTTTATGGTATATGAATTATATCTCAATAAAGATATTATTAAACAGTTTGGTCAATATGGGCTTATAGTACACAGAATAGTGTGCATATTTAAATATCAATATGGTGATCCAGGTAAAATTCTGGCAATATATTGATATCATAATTCCAGATTTAGGACTTCTATTCCATGTTTTGATTTTGAAGCATATATTTTAAAATTAAAATTGTACCTTTTAATAGTAGGACTCAATCAATTTGCAAATATTATTGACTTTCTAATTTGTTAAATGTGTATTATTTGGCCAGTCATATGCTTTAGGAATAACTTGAAACATATATGTGTTTAACAGTCTTGTGAATTGATGGATGAAGGTGGTAAACACATTTCTGACATAATTACACTGTCAGTTTGGGACACATGGGCGCATGATCGGTGTACAGATGATTTGAGGGTATTTTCTCATTTTGTTACCCTCCTAATCACTTATTCATATCTTGATCTATACATGCAATATGTGCTGATACTGTAGGGACAGTTTTTGCCCTCCTGTCTCAATAGATAATATTAATATTTGACTCTTAGATTTGTGAATTTATTAATACCTTAGTATATGGGTCCTCAACCCCCAGGCCATGGACCTGTCAGTGGCCTGTTAGGAACCAGGCTGCACAGCAGGAGGTGAGCAGTGGGCTAGCCAGTGAAGCTTCATCCGTATTTACAGCTGCTCCCCATAGCTCGCATTACCGCCTGAGCTCCACCTCTTGTCAGATCAGCATTGGCATTAGATTCTCAAAGAAGCATGAACCCGATTGTGAACTGCACGTGTGCATCCCCCCACCAAAAAAAAAATTGTGTTCCATGAAACCGGTTCCTGGTGCCAGAAAGATTGGGGACTGCCACTTTAAAATGTAACTGCATTCTGTCTAAAAATTGATTCTGAACCACAGGGGACCGTCATAAGAGATTTTCTGTTATCACTCCAAAGGTATTTGTGTGGTACAAAAGAAGTAGTTTCTGTCCAAAAGAAGAGCTAATCTTGTTCTTTTATTATTTCCAGGTCTTTTGGTGGGCCTTGTGCTTCGATATGGCATTCATGTTCCAAGTGATGTAAATAATGTGACCTTGAGCTGTGAAGTGCAGTCAAGCCCAACCACCTTATTGGTTAATGTTAGTGGAAAATTTTATGAGTATATGCTGAAAGGAGAGATTAGTTCACATGAACTCAATAATGTTCAGGATAATGAAATGCTTAGAAAGGTAAGTTCTTAGTTAAAGGCAATCTTTGGATTTTTAAAAGAATATATAACTAAACAAAATGATTAAGAAAAAAATAAATAATGACTCTTTAATGATAGTTGTGATCATTAGTCTTTTAAAATTAAATGGAGTAATACTTCAATATATGTACTGTTAAGAAAATGGACATGTATGTACATTTTATTTTCTGATTAAGGCTAAATACAATAATCCTTTTTGTTTTACTCTGTGATGTTTGCAACTGAAAAAATGATGACCAATATTGAGGTAAGCATAGTTTGTAAGTGTTTCTTTCAATTTGCAGATGGTCATTACAGTTTTATAGTACTTCAGCATAAAGAGTTTATTTGATAATAACCTAAAATATTCTATTAGTATTTCTTTGAATTCTTTCTTCCCTGATGGTATTCTATACTGAGGACAATTTAATCTTTCTTTGATTCATAATCTGACACAACTTCAGGGACGTCAGTCTGAGTACCATTTATTATACCATGCTGTACATAAAGCTTTTTGTAGGAGGTTGGGTTGCAATCTTACTAGCTCCCAGACATTCTTGGAGCTGCTTTCTTCAGTCACTCTCATAGTTTTTATGCTGAAGCTTCTCAGGGTTTCATTGTTTCCACCCACCCTTGGCCATTTGCCTCCACTTTTGTCTTCTACATTGGCAGTACTTGGCTTTTATAACTACTTGATTGTATTCCTGACTGTCTTGAATGCTTTTAAAATTTCCTATGAACTTCAGGTTTACTTTGCACCAAGAGTTCTTTCCACCTGTGGAAAATTTCAGTTCCTCTTAAGTTCTAGGAAACAAACTTTTAGCATGAGTATGTGTATAGCTGTTTTGTGATCATGTCAAATCCTACTACAGCCTTATGAACGGAAAGAGGCATCTGTATTATTCTAGGGAATTGGTATTAAAAGAAAATGGGCTGTCAGGACTAGAAATCTGAGTTGTGCAGAAACTTTTTACCAAACTGTGTTAAACCTTTAGATATGTTACCTAGGCAAGAAGATGGTCTATTTCCTCGTCAGCACTAATGCCATACCCCCAAGTTTTATGTTACCAGTTTTGGGCCTCTTTTTATTTAAAGCAAAGATATTTTTATGCTTTCTCATATTTTATTTTTATTTTCTTATTGTTAGAATTACTAGGGTGACATTGGTTAACAAGAATTACATAGGTTCCAGGTGTCTAACTCTACAGTGCATTGTGTTGCATCATGTGTTCACCACCCAATGTCAGTTCTCTTTCCATCACCATATATTTGGCTCCTATTCCCTTTTCTCCCACCCCTCCCCCTTTGCCCCCATGTCACCATTAAACTATTTACTGTGTCTGAGTTTTTTTCCCTTTGTTGCTTTCAGTTTTATGTTCCACATATGAATGAAGTCATATGGTTCTTGGTTTTTTCTGTCAGGCTTATTTTGCTTAGCCTGATGTTCTCAAGGTCCATTCATTTTGTTGCAAATGGTAGTATTTCATCTTTTCTTATACCTGAGTAATATTCCATTGTGTATACAAACCACAGCTTCTTTATCCAGTCATCTATGGAAGGGCTTTTTTAAGGTTTTTAATATAGTATTTTAACACACTTTCCACAGATAAAGACTTAAATTAGTTGTTCCAAATCTCTCTCCTTGTTGTTTGGTTAAGAAGTGAACAACAGCTCTCCTATATGAAATCTTTTTCAGTTACTACAGTAAGATTCTGGCCTTTTGTCAGTTTAACATTTCATCCTTTTTTCCTTCTGGTAATATGATAATGAAATATGAGGTCTTCTAAGGAAATTCCTCTAAAAGTACTCTTTATTTCAACAGGTTACTTTTGATCCGGAAGTATTTTTCAACATATTACTTCCTCCTATCATATTTTATGCAGGATATAGTCTGAAAAGAGTAAGTGCTTTTGTATTTCATATACTTTGAACAACCTTACACGCCATGGGCTTTATTATCGTTGACACTTTAGTAATAGGCAGTTCTTTCCAGGTTTCCCTCCCTTTTCCTCTCTTTATCCTTTTTAGATGCTGAAATGTATGCCTGTACAAAAATTCTTTCTCTTATTTCTCTTAGTGAATAATACATTTAATATTAGCACAGCACACTTAGAATAGAAAACCTTTTCTTTTTCAAATAACTGGTAAGTGTTCTAACACAGTGTAACCTTTTCTTTTGCCAGAGACATTTCTTTCGAAACCTTGGGTCTATTCTAGCATACGCTTTTCTTGGAACAGCAATTTCTTGTTTTGTAATTGGGTAAGTACATGAAGCTTAAAACACTTTTTAGCCTTCAAGTTATAATTTTAAAATAATGCATATTTGATTTATGCTGCATTGTATTCCTGAACTTGTCTAAGGACTTTTTCAGTGAAATGCATTCACACAGATAAGTCATTTGAATTTTCTTTAAGGCCAAAGTATTACCATTTTTAAATGACATGGATTGAGTTTGGGATTAGTCACAAAGTACTGCAGTAGACTCATCTCATTCTTACTATATTCTATCTTCTCAACAGTTGATGTTTTTCTAAAGTAGACATATGTTTATTGAACAGGTCAATAATGTATGGCTGTGTAACACTGATGAAAGTAACTGGACAACTTGCAGGAGATTTTTACTTTACAGATTGCCTGCTGTTTGGTGCCATCGTATCTGCAACTGATCCAGGTATGTTATACATGAGAGTAAAGTTTTATACACTTAAGGAAAAGTGTTTTCCCAGCAAAGCACATGTGGGTAATTCTTCATTTCATGTGTAGAATTCCTGATTAGGTATTATACTTCCCATAGTACCATACTTTACAATTAAGGAGGAAAAAAATGAAATTCATGGCTCTTTTTGGCTTAAGTACACATTATTTTTTTCTTTTACTTTATTACATTTACCTGTTACTGGTCCATAATTTGATGCTGTTTAGACTCAGGCTATAAGGTTTTGTTTTTTGTTTGTTTGTTTGTTTGTTTGTTTTTTCAGAATTTTAGGTTGGTCTCTATTTCTAGTGATTGAGTTGGGGAGAAGAAACAAATTAGTTTAAGTGGGTGATAATTCTGTACTTCCTTTCAAGCTTCTGGAAAACCAGTTCCCTAAAAATCTTCCATTTACATTCAGCTATCTGCATTTTAGAGTAAGAAAAGAAGTTTTTAAATGACTATTAGAAGATAGTCGTGTTACTACAAATGTTATTTTGGGTCATTAGTGGGCTTTAATATACATTAAATGATTATTTTTATAAAATTTGCCTTATGATTATAAAATAGTTTTGATATTAGCACAGCTGGAGAATGAATTTAATTGTACTGAATTAGATTATAGTTTTCCTACTATATTATAGTGTTGGCGGGCTTAGAGCTACATTCAAATTAGGCATTTAGAGAATATCTAGGTTAAAGAGATAGGGATAGGAATATAGACTGAAATTTTTGAACTAAGGTTTCAAGTTTTCTTTTCTAGACTTTAGGACTTGGTAGAGGTTTGTTCTGTTGTACCTTTTGACTCTGTGAATCACCTTCTTTAAATGCCATACAGTACAATTAAAGATAGGATCCTAAGGTTTTCTCTGAATTTTTGTGTTAACTCTGATAACAGAGGGCATTTTAGGAAGTATGAAAATGTTTTATATGCTATAAGAGATGGTTTTAAAAGATCAGAAGACATTTTAGAGAGGCATTTGTGTAGTTTAGCATTTTTAAAGCTGAAGATCAAATCACTTCCTTAAAGACCATCCAGACTGCCCCCTTATTTTTTGTAGCAGCTCCCATTATCAATATTAAAGGTAGGATGGTTTTTGCAAGGAGCCAGTGGTCTGTTTTTCAAGTCCTCTCACTAGAATCAAGCTCCTTGACTTTCAAAGCCTACGGCTCAAGCAAAAATCTTTTTCTTATGTAAAGTTGGTCAGTTATATTTCTTCTGAATTATAAAGGCAATTTTATTTTGCAATTGTTCACTTGATAGAAGGGTGAGCTGTAGGCTTTCTTCAAAATTCTGCAGCATTGCTCCTGTCCTTTTCTCCTTCTTTTGGTAAGCTTTGGTATCAATATATTTCATATGAAATGTTTTTTAGTAGAAACTATATCTTTTAAATGCAAGTGTTTTGGTTTTTGGTTGGCATTTGTGAAGAGGTTCTCCTACCTCCTGTTATAATATCTTTCGTGTCTGCTTGGGTTGATGTAGTGAGCTATATGTGACTCAGCAATTAAGGTTATAATGCAACTTCAATCTCATCTGATTGTCTTAAGAATTCTCATATACTTGTTTCCTTAAAAAGGGTTTTTTGTTCTTAAGCTGTAATAGTTTGATAGTAGGCTTCTTATTAAGTTAAATATAGCAGCTATAATTTTGGTCATAAATTTTATTCCAACCAAAAACCAAAGTTGTGTTTTCATTTCCTACTGTCTTTGCTAAACCATGGTGCTTAAAATTTACCAGTCAAATAAAAGTGAATTGTAAAGCTCTAAGGAAAAAATGAATTTGTAGCAGAAAATGCTTTTTATAATATTCTTCTTCAAAGGTTAATGATCACCTGGCCTGTAAGAAATTTTGAATACAGTCTTTATGGAAAGGAAATGTACAAGACAAGATTATTAGCATTTGCATGGAGAATATAGGCCAGCTCAATATTCCAAGGTTATTTTCAGCTATTTGTGGAAGAAAGTAGATATTGCCTGTAAATATGTAGGGAAAATAAAAATATTGACATAAAATTACTGAATCTTTAATATGGTAACAGAATGTTTATTAAGATTGAATTCTAAGGCAATGAAACGTATTTCTAAATAACTATTATAATCATCTGTGGGGGGGATATGTTGTATTGTAATGTCTAAATATTCCTCTGACTCTTTTTACTTGCTAGTGACTGTTCTTGCCATATTCCACGAGCTTCAAGTTGATGTTGAACTCTATGCACTTCTTTTTGGTGAAAGTGTCCTCAATGATGCTGTTGCCATAGTGCTGTCTTCGTAAGTGTTTGTTTCTTACTATATTTCTATATATTGAATGTTAAGGTATTAGGAACCAAAAGTTATTTATTAAATGAAGTGCTTTATGAATGGAAACATTTGAAAGAATGAGGCATTCTTTTCCTCTTGAATAAATGCATACTTACAGATAACACAGAAAATGCAGGGAAGAAAAAAAATGTACTCCTAACACCTAAAGACAATTAATACAAGCATTCTGCGACATTTCATTATATTATTTTTCTATGCATAGTATTTTTACATAGCTGTGATTGTAGTATATAGTTTTATATTCTGTTTTATCATTATAACATGAACCTTTAAGCTTTGAATTAAATTTTTGAGATACATGGTTCAAAAATCAAAACTATATAGAAAAGTAAATGTTGAAAAGTCAGATTCTTACTCCTGTCCTCATCCACTCCTGTCGTTACTTCTGTCATATCCCCCCAGCTTCTTACAGGTAACCATTTTGGTTAATTTCTTGTGTATACTGGTATTTCTTTATTCAAATGCAAACACACATATGAATGAATGTTCTTATTTGCCACTTATTTCTTACTTTAAAAGTAGTATGCTATGTATGTTCTATACTTAGCTTTCTCTCACATAACTGTATTCTGGAGGTCTTTCTATATCAAAACAGAGTTTTCTCATTCTTTGTTTTCAGCTACATAGTGTTCTATGTACTATACTGTGAACTGAACTGTAGTTTATTTAATCAGTCTCCTATTGTTGGAAACATAAAGGGTTTTCAATCCTTTGCTATGCCAAATAAAGCTACAGTGGTTAACCTTGTGCTTAGCTCTTTTGTACATGCATAGGTATATTGGTTGGATAAATTTCCAAAAGTACGATTCGTGACTTAAAGTGTAAATACATTTGTAATTATGTTAGACATTGCTAAATTGCCTGCCAGGGGGTTAGGCCATTTTGCACTTTAACCGCTAAATTATGGGAGGGCCTGTTTCCTCACAGCTTTACCAATGGATTTGTCAGACTTGAATTTTTGCTAATTTGATGATTGAGAAATATATCATTGTAGTTTAATTTGTATTTCTCTTATTTAATATAATCACTTCAGAAACATTTTTAATTTTAAAAGTATTAAATAATACACTTTTAAAAGACAATTATCAAAATGAGCAATATTTTAATCTAATTATTAAAATTACTATTCATGTTAAAAGGAGGTGTTTGCAGATGAAAGAAGGGGCCTCAGCCTCTGAGGAGCTCAGTTTTGCCCACCAACTCCTAATAGACAAATGTCTCACCCTGTTGCCTTTCCTACATACCAGAAATTTCCATGAGAATGAAAAGTAAAATCCTTTCACATTTTATTTTTATTTCTCTTCCTTAATTTTTACTTTATTAACTATAAAAGAGTAATCAGGGAGTTCCCTGATGGTGTAGTGGCTTAAGGCTTTGGTGCTGGCACTGTCAGCGCTGTGGCCTGGGTTCGATTCCTGGTCAGGGAGCTACCCATATACCGAAAAGCAAAAAAAAATAAAAAATAAAAAAAATAAAAGAGTAATCAGTCACTGACTCTGGTTTGCATAGCTGGAGTGCCCCCATTGCCTTGCTGCAAAATGGAAAATTATTTTTTTTGAGATGTAACACAATCTTTCAAGTGTTTTGTATAAATGAGATGTAACAGTCTTTCAAGTGTTTTGTATAAAGTCACATTAGGTGGTGAACTTATTATACATCAAGTTGACAATGCACTGTAGAATTGTATGCCTGAAACCTATGTAATCCTTGCTAACAGATGTCACCCCAATAAGTCTAACAATAAAAATGAATTAAAAAAAAAAGATATGCAAAAGGTCACATCCTTTTTTGTGAATGGAGTGTATGTAAATTCCACCCTCTCTGCCATATTTATTGCCAGATTTTTTTTGTAGCCATGTACAACTAATGTAAGAAATAAATCCTAAAGGCTAGAACTAATAGTAATACTGAACATGTGTATCTTCAGTGACAATGGGTGCAAAATAAAAGTTTTATATTACTTGAGGAGAAGAGATGGATAATATAGTTATAACTTAGGTGTTATAAAAATGAAGCTACAAAGATTGTTGAAGCTTTCAGTACACAGGAAGATAGAAGATCACCAGTGCTACCAGATCAAGAGAATAAAATACAGGCAATTACTTTTAACATCAATACCCCATCCTAGATACTTACTCTGCTACTTGGTCATCTTACCAATAAGTGTTCCTTCTTCATTGCCCTAAGGATGAAGAGTCAGAAAAATCTCTGTTCTGTTCCTATCTTAAACTGATGTGCCCTATACCTTAGTTTTTCCATTACTAAAGTAACTTATTTCCTGTAACCTCAAGAACAGTTGAATAGTAAAAGGAAGAATAACTCATTGAAAAATTTTGGGTTTGGGGGTATATGTGTCAGTGTTGGTGAAGAATAAATGCGTTAGAAAGAGAATGCCCGCTCCATAACTTCTCAAGAAAGGACCATGCTTGTCCATCTATTGCAGCCTTTCTCAGACCAGGTTCTGTGAGAGAATAAGCCTTACAGAAAATTAATCAAGTGATTCTCTTCTTAATTCTCCTAAGGATTGTTATAGCTAGTACTATTCCAGATTCATAGGAGATAAGTTAACTCATTACTTAGTTTGATGGAACACTGGTGGAGGTGAGAAGGACTGTATCTAGAAAGTATCATATCAGGGAAATTATTAGCTAGCTGTGTGTATTAATGGAGGTGAACAAATGAATTTCTGCTCAAAATTAGAAGGGAAACCATTTGTGTTGCTGGCTGTGGGAGGTTATTAGCTTTAGTGTTTGGTGATGTTTATTGTTGTCTTGCATTTGTTTTTTAGAGTACATTAGATAGAAATAATCTATATTGTGTTGAATCCTGTTACTTTGATGGTTTTCTAATGTGTATATTTTATATGAGTAGAAGTGGCCATGCATAAAAGGGAGAACCCCTTTCTGAAAGACTTCTGTTTGGCAGTGAACAGGTTAAGGCAACCCTTCTTGAAATTTATGTTGGAAGTTTTTGTTTTTGTTTTTGTTTTTTTGGCCTGTTAGTTTAGCAGTACTTTTTTAATGTTAATACTTTTAATCTGCTGAAGGTGGAATGAAACTTGTTCCTTCATATATCACTATATGAGGTAGATCTGTATGTACTGATATAGTGTAATATATATATATATATATATATATATATATATATATATATATATATATAAAAAATTAGAGATAAAGTCTAAATTTCATAATATTCTTCTGAGTGGATATACAGGGGCTGTCTGGAAAGTATCAAGCCATGTAATATGAAAAATACAGGCATTTCTGGCTGGATTTTTTTCCAGACAGCCTTTGTATCATAATTAGCCTGGAGACCTAAATTCATACTAGTTTATAATATGTTTATTAAGGTCACTTATATTTTATAAAACAGAAAGTATAGTGAGTAAACAAATATGACAGGCAGACTGTTTAACTTTACTAGTTACCAGAGATAGACATGTTAAAATATTGGCCATTTTTACCTATTCATTTAGTGAGAGAAATGTATTAATTAAAGTAGTTACTGCTGGTAATGGTCTAGTGCAGTCATTCCTAACTGGTGACAATTTTGTCTCTTACCCCCAGGGGATATTTGGCAATGTTTGGGAACATTTGGGTTGTCATGAATGAGAGGAGGTTACTACTGGCATCTAGTGGGTAGAGGCCATGGTTGCAGCTAAATATACTTCAATACATAGGACAGCAGCTACCATCCAACAAATATTTGTCTGGCCCCAAATATCAATCATGCCAGGGTTGAGAAACCCTGGTATCATAAAAATATATCACTTGTGTACTTTGGTCCTAACATTGAAATTGGTATCACATATTCTTTTGTATTTTATCTTTGCTCATCATTTAAGATAATACAATTAATACATATTTGAAATAAAAATTCAAAGTATTTGACCTGGAAGGTAGGCAATTTCTGAAATTTCAACTTTCAGTAATAACTACTGTTAAGGTTTTCATCAAGACTTTTTCCTTAAGATATTAACATACATATAAATATTAACCATTTTTAAGCAAAAAATGGCATAGTACTATACATACTTTACTGTAACTTGTTTTTTTTCCTTTTGGACATTGTACTGTATTATATCTCTATTATGTAATTGTAAGGATGCAGTACAAATTTACCTCTGTAATCCCTTGTTGATTAGTATTTGGTGTTTTCTAATATTTTAAAATTTTGAATAGCATTGCAGTAAACATAGTTTTGTGTAAATTTCTGTGAATCCTTGAGATTATTTCTGTATGAGATGTTTTAGAACTAGAATTTCTAGGCCAATGGATGTGATCAGTAAAAATTTGAGAGATACAGTCATATTTCCCTCCAAAAATGTAATACAGATCTATTTGAAAACAGTCATACAACATGTAAAAAAAAAGCCATTTGTATAGTAATAACCCTATTTCTAGGAATGTGGCACAAGGAAATAGTCCAAAATTTGTAAAAAGCTCAAAATGTTCTTCAATACTGTTACTAATAGGAGCAAAAAAATTAGAAGCTTTTAAATGCACAACAGTGGTACTGGGGAAATGGTTAAATAAATGATGTTGTTTCCATTTGGACTGTTTTTTTTTTGTTTTGTTTTGTTTTGTTTTGTTTTTTTGTTTTTGTTTTTGTTTTTAACATGGGTAGTTCCCTGGCTGGGAATCGAACCCAGGCCACAGTGTTGAGAGCACCGAAGCCTAGCCACTACACCACCAGGGACCTCCCTTTTGGACTGTTTTTAAAGTTTACTTAAAAACCATGATTAGAGAGACTATAATAATTCTTATGTTATTGTCAGTTGAAGAGGCAGAATTCAAAACCATATGTTCACTATGATTACAACTTAACATGAAATTGCATGCATGTAACAAAAAGAAGGGAAAGAAATACAGAAGGAAAATAAGATAGATCTGTTAGGGTAGTGGAATGATGGGGTGATCCCTTTCAAATTGTACATTGTATTTCTTTCAGAATTAAAAAAAAAGTGTTCATGAAAGTGTTTCTGCCTCAAAGATAAAATGTTGATTGATGTGGAAAAGATGAGTTAAGATTTCTCTCCAGAGGCCAGTGTTTGACTAAAAAGGAAAACAGACCTCTCATTTGTTCTCAACCCACTATGCTTTTCATGTGTTCTCATACATTTTAGTGATTAAAGAATAAAATAGTGATTAGTGTGAACCTTGAATTTACATGAACTAATTCAGGTAAAGCAGTCTCACGAGGCATGATGTTAGATATTTTGTTCCAGCTAGCATTTTGAAGACTATTGCTGGTAAAAAGAAGCTTATCACAGCAATATCTCTTTTCTCCAGCCAGCTGCTATGTTTTCATATTATAATGTGGTTAGATCTAGAAAGCAAGACATTAAAGACCATTTTGTATTTATTAAAACAATATCACATCTACTGTTCCCCAAATGGCCTGGTTACTTTGAACATTTAAATGCAGATGTTTTCAATTCAGATTAAGTCTCAGAAATTTCTAGATGCAATTAGCAGAAATTTATGTAAGTACTATAGTTCAATAAAATAGGTAAAATTAGAACATTTTAGGTAGGTCTTAGATTTTTTTTAACTGGGGAGGTTTCAAAAGAACAGTGTACATGGTATAGCAAGCCCATTTTATAGCCCTGAATCAGAAAAACATTGCAGTAACCACAGGGAGACTTCATTATATTATTAGGGATGTGTTTTCTCCTTCTTTTCTTTGATATGACTTGTATGATGTCTTCGAGTCTGGACTTTTTATAAATAAAAACGTTGGTACGTTAATTAACTGAAATGAGAACTCATTTAGAAATGGTAGACACTCTTGCCAGAGACCTGCTGGCAACAGTGATTTTTCTCAGCTATGTCTGTTTTCTGGGGTGACTTTTAAAGGAAGCAGTTTAGACCAGGTTTACACTGTGAGCTCAGGATCGAGAGTGTCTCCTGTAATTGCCAGTCTTGACATGTTGTAGAGTGACTTTCTTTCAGAAGCTTGAGATGGAGGATCCAGCTGGGTGTGCTAAAAGTACTATTGAGTGGATTCTGATTCTTTGGCATGCCTTTCAGTCTCTTTTTCCTGTAAAAGTCCATTTCAGTGAGTGAATAGACACTAGGCATTGGGCTCATTCTGGTATTTTAGAAGTTGAAAGTGTACTTCAGCCATGTTTTTTAGGAAAAACAAAATGTGACTGGGTTGTGTATTGAGCAATATTCTTTATTTTCTTTTTTTGGGGGAGGTAGCTCCCTGGCTGGGAATCAAACCCAGGCTACAGCGTTGAGAGCGCTGAAGCCTAGCCACTACACCACCAGGGAACTCCCTCTTTATATTCTTATACCTTCACTGGAAACAAGTGGACTTTTTTATTAGTTTGTTCACATAAGTATGTTGGGGTTTTTAGGTATTCAATACTAACTAGTACAACTTAAACAATCACAAAAGAGCAATACTGCGTAATTATCTTGAGGCTGGAGGAAAAGTCTCAGTACAAATTTCATATAAAGAACCTAAAACGTTCTATCTCCTAAAATTGTCATGTAATTAAACCTGAATTTTCTTGCTAGCTGAGTTCACTGCAGGATGTTTTGTTAACCGTTTGTTCTTACTTTGGCAACTCGTATCCAAAGTTTTTGTGTTTTTCCCCCTCTGATTTCATCTTTTAACCTCTACATTAGATAGTGTTTTTATTTATTTTGTTATTTTTAGATTATGTTTTTAAAGTAATAGTTGCCTCTAGAAGTAAGAACATTCTCTCTTTTGTAGCTCAATAGTGGCATACCAGCCAGCTGGAGACAACAGCCACACCTTTGATGTCACAGCCATGTTCAAGTCTATTGGGATTTTTCTTGGAATCTTCAGTGGATCTTTTGCAATGGGTGCTGCTACGGGAGTGGTGACAGCTTTAATATCCTTCTATTATATTCATCTTTTCTTGTTAATCTAACAAAGTAATTGAATACTGTGTTCCATGATCTGTCTGAGTTGCATAATTGGCATTGTGTTGTAATTATTAATCTTAGGACCATGTACTTGGTTTAAAAACATAAGGCAATCATCTTTACCAATAAATAAAAGAATTTAATTGTTTTATATAGGGCTCCATGCCCTCAAACTTTCACTACAAAAGTCTGATTAGACACAGTTACCTTTTGGAGTGTATTTTAAGGTTGTAGACTGAATTAATATAAAGGTAGCTAAATTCCAAAGAGCCTCTGGGTGGTCTGTGCCACTGTTCAGCCTGGCAGTCTTTTGTTCTTTGTTTAAAAGGACAAATAGGAAATATGACCATGATGCCAACTGGACAAGATAGGCTTCCTGGATTAGGAGAGATGGAATTCATCTCAGCTCTCACTGATTTTAACCTTCTGCTCCAGAGTCCTAAGCATTACCACTAGTTTGCTATTCGAAATATTAGGCAAGTCATTTTTGTATTCATTCAGAAAACATTTCTTGATTGCCTGTTACATGTCAGGTGTTATGTTCTGGGTATCAAAGGTAAACAGGACAGACATGTTGTCTGCCTTCCTGGAGCTTCTGGTATAGAAGCATTGACATTTCACCTTGTGGGACCTTGGTATAGGAAAGTGGAGGGTGGGGACAGCCAGGAAGATGAGTGGGACTGGATGATGTCTGAAGAACTTCCAGCTCTAAAACTTGTAAGATACTTTCATATAAAACAAGTAATCTTTTCAAGAATCTATGAGTTTGCTACAATTCACCTTGGGCCAGAAAAGACTTACCTTATGGCTTTTTGCAGGTAAACTGAGGCACGAAGGGACAGTGAAAAGAATTCTGCAGAAGGAGCCAAGGCAGATAGTATCTCTTCTCCATTACAAGTTCCTTGAGGATAGCAAGTATATCTTATTAATCTTTTTGTTGTAGTACACGTTTGTTGAAGTAAATGTAGAAATCAGCCCAAGATTTGTCACAGCTTGACATGTAGCCTTCCACTGTCAACTAACAAATACTTTTTTGACTAATATAGGTGAGTAATGTGCCTCAATTTTTTGATTATGGAATGCTCTACATCACAGAGGTATTAGTGGATCAAGTAAAAGTCAAATCTCATTGAAATAACATTTTAAATGAATACAAATTGCTATAATTTATGGAAGCTGTCTTGCTTTGGGTCACAAATGAATAAAGTCACCATGTTTGTCTGATCTGTTGCTCCCATCTCTACCTGTCCTTTACTGCATGGTTTCTGGTAAGACATGTGATACCTATAAAACAATTGGATTGATTAAACTGTAAGACTTCTTCATAGAAAGGATGATTATACTCATTGCTCAGTAAAATGCTCATTTGAAGAGTTTCTTTACTCTGGTGCCTCTTTATTCTGTGACTTTTGTGTTAGAGAGGCTGGAAAACCCTTCTTTCGCTTTCATGGTTGGCTTGCTTTGACTGTTATTTTTTTCTAGTCACATGTCTGTATTATGAGATTTTGTTACCAACCTTAACAGTCTTACGTGACAAAGTTCACCAAATTACGAGAGTTCCAACTGTTGGAGACAGGCTTGTTCTTCTTGATGTCCTGGAGTACCTTCCTCTTGGCTGAAGCATGGGGTTTCACAGGTAGGTTACTTTCTCCTTTTGATTATAAACCCTTATAGCGAGTGACTTTATCATGTTTTTTTTTTTTTTTTTTTCTACAAGTGGACCAACTCCTCTACTATTTGAACACACTTGATAGGGTTAGGATTTATGCGGTCATTTTAGAATGTAAAGAAGATTTTCAACAAAATGGTTTTTCTCAACAAAGTAAGTCACAGCTGAAAATGTCAACACTAAGCATATAATGCACTTCTGTAAAATAAAAGCCTCAGTAGAAACTTTGGGAACTCTCTTTTTTTTTTTTTTTTTTTTGGTTGGTTTCCTGACCTGTAAACGAACCCAGGCCATAGCATTGAGAGCACTGAAACCTAGCCACTAGACCACCAGGAAACTCTCCTTTTATGTGAACTTGAAACTCATTATCTTTACAGGCGTGGTTGCAGTGTTGTTCTGTGGCATCACACAGGCCCATTATACATACAATAATTTGTCCACAGAGTCTCAGCATAGAACTAAACAGGTAAGAGAAGTGTTATAGTTTGTGAATAAATTTTTCTTTCCTGCAGCAAAACAGAAGTCTTTTTATATTGAAAAAATAATCCTTGATCTGTTCAAAGAGATGTATACTCATTTTATCTCCTCTTCCTTTGACTCCAGAAATAGATGAGATAGGCAAGTTGAAGGGCGCTAGCTTTTAGGGTAGAGGTAAGTCAGCAGAATAGCCAAGGTTATTGTTTATCGTGACTTTAGTGATGAGTTAGTTAGCTTCCTTTCCTTTACTGTTTTCCTAATCTAATGTCTTTTAAGAGGAATGTTTTAGAAGCTCATTCAGTTCTGACTATGAATTACTGTGTGACATAGGAAAGATTAACTTCTGATCTGACTAGATCTATTGTTGCGAGATACAGAGAAAATTAACTTTCTTCAGTCTTCCTCTAAGCACTTGAAGTTGCTGTGTTTCCAGGAATGTCAAAACATCAGTGGTTGAGACTTACATGGTACTGAATGATAAGTTAGTTGTGCAGGGTACCTAAAGGGAATTATAAATGAAATAGGCATAGCATTTTCTAGTCTTGCAAGGTATATAGAACAAAAACATGAATAATATGCAAAGTCTGGAATAGAAACAGATGCATACTTGATTATGCTTACATAAAAAAATAGAAGCTTTAAGTTTTGCGAAACAGTTACAATGCAGTGAAGTTAACATGAAAAAGACTCATGATAAAGCAGGAGCAAAGGTGGTTATTCTTTTCTTCTTTCTGGAGCCATAAGTTTAGTGCATGACCTATGTTTTTTCCCCAACTCCTGAAAAGATACTAGGCTTTCCCCTGCCCCCAATCATACATTGGGGTTACAAATCCCTTTTACAGATTAATTCATTGCAGTAAGTATAGAGAAGAAATTAGCTGGTGGAGATAGGTTCACATTTTTCTAGATAGTGGGGTGGGGAATAAAACAAGGTAGGAATATTCAGTCTTACTGATGATATGAAGTTTGTATATACATTAAAAAAACACTAATAAAACTTCTACTTGTGTGTTTCAGATTATTTCATACAAGAGGTCAGAGAAGTGGTGGGGGTGTGATTTGAGGCTTGAGAAGCTGGAAAGTTACTGTAGAAAGTGATGAGCCTAGAAACCTGGGAAGGATTCATAAAAGTGAAGGGGAAACAATACCAGCAAAGGCAGAAATAAAAAGGCAGCTAATGTTCTCAAATAGAAGGCAGTGAAGTACAGTGCAGGTGTTGGCATATGTCAGCCAGGCCTCCCTGTGAGGTCGGCAAGCCAGGGATGGTTTTTACATGTCTAAGTGGTTGGAAACAAATCCAAAGAAGAATATTTTGTGACATGTTAAAGTTAGATGAAATTCTGATATTAGTGTCCATCAGTAGTTTTATTGGCACACTGCCACACCTGTTTTTTAAATCTGTGGTATGTACCTGCTATTGTGCTGTTACATCTGCAGAGTTGAATGGTTGTGACAGGGACCATGTGGCTTGCAAAGCCTCAAATATTTATTGTCTGGCTCTTTGGAGGGCAAGTTTGCCAACCCCTGGCGTGGATTAAAGCAAGGACTCAGGAGTCACTATATTGTTTCAAATCCTGGTGCCACTACTTGTTGGCTTTGTGGGGGAAAGTTACATAACTTCTCTGTCCTTTAGTTTTGTCATCTTGAAAATAAGAGTAATAATAGTACCTACCTCACGGAGCTATTCTTAGATTAAAACAAGATAATGTGTGTATTAGTATAGTATCAGGCACATGGTAAAATCTAGATAAAGTGTAGCTATTGTCAGTAAAGAAATAAGTAAGTAATAATAGTATATTAAGTCATATAAAGTAAATTAAATGTATGCTTATTTATTTTCATTTTTTAATCCCATCTTTTAGTAATAAGGCAACCCTGGTTTATAAAGATTCACTAACTTGCCCAAAGCTACACAGCAAGTGAAGAAGGCATTTTGACCCCTGAGCTCATATTGTGACTTTAACCACTACCCTTTTTTTGTGGGCCAGAAAGCTCCTGTTAAAGAGCAGTGATAGATAACTCTAATGGACCAGAGGGATGCCAGATTATGGGAGCCTTGCATTCATTGATTCATTAAGTCTTGTATCCCTGCTCTGTTAGTAACACGTGACAAGGCAGTGATGTGAACAGGAGCAGAGGTGGTGGGCAGATAGCTGGAGAGTGTACAGAGCACAAGATGGCAATACGAGTGTTGTCAAGAAGCACTTTGTGCTAGGACAAAAGAATTTGAACTGCATCTAACAGCCTGTGAAGATTGAAGTGTTTTGAAATGCCATATTTAGAGATACTCATTGGGTGTGGGTGTAGATGATGGTTAGCAGGCATACCAGTTAGGGTCCTTTAGCAGCATTATGGGTGAGAAGTGATGAAAGGTAGACTAAGGCAGTTGCAGGGACAACAAGGAACATCCCAAAAGAAAAATTGATAGCATTTGGAGGAGGAAGATAAGGATGACTGGATATGAGGATTACAGAAGGGAAACAGATGGGGGAAAGTGAGAGGCAAAATTTCTGGCTTTTTCTGTGGGACTGGAAATGTCATCTCT
Source organism: Lyroderma lyra (assembly GCA_004026885.1). NCBI lineage: Eukaryota > Metazoa > Chordata > Mammalia > Chiroptera > Megadermatidae > Lyroderma > Lyroderma lyra. Next base: position 91,179 of record PVJL010000863.1, read on the forward strand.
ACATTTGCTCCCCTCTGAATCACATAAGGGATATATATGAACTTTACATATTTGAAGTATCTACTTCATTATTTTAGTAATGCTCATGTTTTTAAATTATGCAACTTAACTTATTTACTGGACTAACCTTTTAAAATTTTGTTTCAGTTGTTTGAGCTTCTCAATTTCTTGGCAGAGAATTTCATCTTCTCCTACATGGGACTGACACTGTTCACCTTTCAGAACCATGTCTTTAACCCAACATTTGTAGTAGGAGCATTTGTATCCTTTATTATGTGTTCTGTTTTGAAAACTTTTTTTAAAAATTGAGATTTGCATGTGTTTTCTGGAAAGGTGGTTGATAAGAATACATTTAAATACAGGTATTTAATTTTCCTCTGAGTATAACAAGTAAGGATTTTAAGTTTTTTTAACTGTTTTTTTCTACTGTTTTGTTTATTTTCATTTTTGTTTATTGCACAAATAATATTGACAGATTGAAATGACATAAAAAAGTCTCCTACCATTCTGCCAACCCCAAAAGATACAACTGTTTGTCCTCTATTACTAAAGGGAAGAAAGAGAGTCTAGATACTGGGGAGAAGTGCAGTCTGTGCCCCAGGGCAGTAGTTGAAAGATGATGAAAGGCTGAAGGAGACTGCTTTTCACCCTCTCTTGTTGAGTCTTTAAAATCCAGTTGAAAGGGAGAAGCTGGGATTGGCCTTCAGTGGGAGGAGACACAGCTTTCCCGGTTGCTGAAGAGGATATAGCTTATGTAGACATGAAAGCGCATTGTGAGATGGTGCTCCTTTCTGATAATCTCTATTTTAATCTGTAAAGTAGAAGGTGATATTATCTGCTAAAAGTGAGATAGGAGCAGACGGCCTATCAGTTACCTATTGTATAACAAGTTACCCTAAAATTTAGCAGCTTAAAACAACATTATTCATGTATTATCTCACTTTTTCTGAGAGTCTGGAATCCAACAGCATCGTAGCTGGACTGTTCTTGCTCAAGGATCTCCCATAAGGTTACAGTCATGCTTTGGGATGGTATTGTACTCTGCAGACTTGACTGGAGCTGGAGAGCCACCCAAAGCTCACTCACACAGTTGTTAGCTAGAAGCTTCAATTCTCCACGTGGACCTTCCATTGGGGCAGCCTACAGCACAGCTTCCCCCAAAGGGAGTAAGCTGAGAGAGCCCCAAGATGGAAGCCAAAGTACCTTTTATAGCCTAATCTTGGAAGTGATATGCCATCAAGTCTTCTGTTGGTCACAAAGGTGGACCCTCATACAGTATGAGCATGGACTAAACAAGGCTTTGAATATTCACAGGGGGACCATCTTGGGGGCTGGTTTCCATAGATTACAGGAGTTTTAAGAAGAGGATTTGGAAATAGTTGTTGTAGAGAGTGAGAGAGTGAGTTGACCAAAGAAATTCAGTAGGATTGCTGAGCAGTATTAGGGACCCATTTGAGTCTGAGGAATAGATTTTAACAGTAGACTCAATCTACCCTATTGTATGACTTTGTCCTGGAGTATGTAGCTGTAAGCATGGAGAAAGGAGATAGTTGGGCCTGTGTAAGTTTGGAGTTTTGTCAGGTAGATGCAAAGAAAGCACAGAGAGGGACAAGTGAATGTCAGATATGGGAGAGTTATTAAGATGTGGCTAAGAAGAGAAGTGAAGCAGGGAGAGAACTGACTGAGGGAAAAGTGTTGGGACCTTTGGATTGGAGATCTCATTGAGGTGGAATAATTTTCTGAGGTAGGTGAACATGAAACATGGAAAAGGAGAGATGAAAAGGATGTTTGAATTAGTGATTTTCCAAAGCTGTATTTTAAAAACCACCTCAGAATACAGATTCTGCCAAAGAGATTAGCAGAAATATTTTTTAAATGAAAACTCTAAGCAGGATCTCTGTTAGAACGTGAGTTATTACTGAAATGCCATTCTGCAGTCTTAGTCTTCTGGGAATGAACTTCAGGCTAAAAAGATAAAGCCCTATTAATGAGAGAAGAACTGTAGCTGGAAGACTTCTATGAGATTCACTATACTTAACCAAAAAGAAAGCTAAATATAAAATCCTACCATGAAAATTGACCCTTACTAGAAAGAGTTGTTCTCTTCCTGACTATATTAGTTAAGATATGAGTTTAGTTTCATGTGACAGAGACCTACATTAACCAAGGTTTAAATAAGACAGAAGTTTATCAAAGAATATATGCTTACATGCAGTTCCTTTTGCCCTAGTCTTACAGATTCCACCTATTTCAGAGGTACTTATCAGGTCAGCACTGTTTCCACCTTATTTTGTTTTTAATCTTAAATTTCCCTTTATATTCTTTTCAGAAAATGTGATGGAGACTACTTGTAACCCCTGAAATAAAAATTGTAATTGTAAAACAGGAGTCTCTATAGACAGCAAACTGCAGGAAAATACATTAAAATTGGTTTATAGTTAAAACCATTCTGAATTCCCATAAGCCTTCTTTTTGAAGCAGGGTGGAAGTTACGGACTTGGAGGAACACATTGGGACTAGCAGAAATTTCAGTGATAGTAGCTGTTTGAACTGCCTTTTTCTTTTTTTAAAGTAATTATTTATTTTTTAATTACATTTGACAGATGTTATTATATTAGTTTCATCTCAGAATTTTCTGTATGTTAGATCTGCACTGTCGAGGTTGGTAGCAACTAACTACTTGTGATTATTTGAATTAATTTGAATGAAATAAAATTAAAATTTCAGTTTCTTTGTCACACTAGCCACATTTCAGGCATTCATCATATTGGGCAGTACAGATATAGCACATTTCCATCATTGCAGAAAGTTCCATTGGACCTCTATGTGTTAAAGAGTGGGATCAAAAGATTGTGTGTTAGAAACTGAGCTGCCTACGATAGTCTTTCATGATCTTGAATGTAGAGTCTAAATAATATTAATAGTAAAAAGAAATCATCCTTAACCTATTAATAATTTTAGGTTGCTATTTTCTTGGGAAGAGCTGCCAATATTTACCCTTTGTCCCTCTTACTTAATTTGGGTAGAAGAAGTAAAATTGGATCAAATTTTCAACACATGATGATGTTTGCTGGTAAGTTATACTTTCCCTGTCTTTTGCTCATTCCAAGAAACCATTCACAAAGCATATATGACTTTCTCAAAAAGACAAAAGCATAGTGATGAAAAACAGATTAGTGACTGCCAGGATTTTGGCAGGATGACGAAGAGGTTGGACTAAAAAGAGGTTGCACAAAGCAATTTGGGGGACTAATGAAACTATCTGTGTCTTGGGTGTGATAGTCGTCGTAGACATCTATGCATTTGTCAAAACTCATGGAACTATACACCAGAAAGAGTGAATTTTACTGTATGTAAATTTAAAAATAAATTTCAAAATATTGTTAAAAAATTAATGCATGTCAGTATTTTCTACTATTTGTTTATATATATTTATGTACATTGATATATATTTGTTCACATGCTTTTAAGTTCTCAGAATGTACTTTATTTTTCTGCATTTGCAAAGTTCACATTGGTAATGAGTTATTGAAGAAATACCTCTTCCTTTCCCTTTAGGCCTTCGTGGTGCAATGGCATTTGCCTTGGCCATTCGAGATACTGCCACTTATGCACGGCAAATGATGTTCAGCACTACACTTCTGATTGTGTTTTTTACTGTGTGGGTATTTGGGGGTGGCACCACTGCCATGCTGTCATGCTTGCATATAAGGTAAGTAGTGGGGACCTCATTTTAATATTAAATTATAATTCAGGTTATTCTTATTTAATCATGAGAATGTTTTAAGCTTTGATAAATCTATAATGTTTCAGTTTTCCTTTTTAAAGGTATATAATACGTAGTATAGAAATAATGGAAGATATGCAAAAGTAAAATAAAAAATGTTGTTAACACTTGGAGAGATGTCTTTCCAGACCTCTTGCTATATATATATATATATATATATATATATATATATATATATATATATGTGTGTGTGTGTGTGTATATATATATATATATATATATATATATGTATATATATTTTTTATTATATATATATTTTAACAAAAAGGGGCAATACTACAAGTACTCTTGTAAACTGATTTTCAAATATAATATATCATGACATTTGTGTTATTACCATTATTTTAATGGCTGAATGTATCATAATTTATTTAACCAAATCCCTACTGTTGGACTTTTGTATTGTTTCTAGAATTTTGTTATTATCATTAACATTCGAGAATTTTGCTATTACCATTATCATTAACAATGTGAACATTTGTAAATGCACACCCTATGTGCATTTGTTTGATCATTTCCTTACAGTGTGTTCCTAGAAGTAAAATTGCTTGGTCAAATGATATGCATATATTTAATGCTTTTGATCCATATCACTAGATTGGATAACTTTTTTTTTTTAATCTGAAGCTACTTTATTCCTACCATAATCAATTCTAGATATTATCATTCTTTCTCATCTTTTTGATCAGCACGATTTCTAACCTGACAATCCAAGGTCAAGATTGTAAGGTCTCCATCTTAAAAGAATACAAGTTAATGTATTTAATCGGAAAGCTCCCTTTTATCTCAAGACACTCTGCTGTGTTTCCATGGATACAGCAGCTTATGTTGCTAAGGTCTTTGTAGATTTTAGTTCTGTGTTTGGTTGAAATTTTGTAGACCTTAAGAGCTGCTGAGCTTCCAGAATGTATAGGGTTCATTAGAGAAAACAGTGTTACACCTTTTACAGAATCTATTCTCCAGTTTTTCATGCTATAATGCCTTTCTTTTAACATTCTAACCACAAGCCAGCCTTAAATCACACTTCAGATGTTGTTATTGTATTTTTCTCTTTTTACTATTAAAATCCCTTTCTCATAGTTTCTATGCTGTTATTGTATAGAATTGAAAATATACAAAACAATGTTTGTATAATGCTGACTGTTGTTTCAGGGAGAACCTGGCATTTGTTGAGCACCTACTATATGCTGGGCATTGTGCTAAGTGCATTTTACACATTAACATAACCATAATAGCTCCATTTTACAAGTGAGGAAATAGAGGCTTAAAACGTTGCTAAGTTGATCAAGGTCGTATAGACAATTAAATGATGGATAGACAGAGGATCCTTATGAGAAAATGAGAGTGGTAAATTTTGGAAGGATTAAACACCTTTCTTTTCTTAAGAACTTGTAAGTAAAGACTCTTCCTTATTCTAGTAAGAAAAAAATAATAAATGTAAGATAATTTAGGAAAACTAATACTCTTAAATAGTTTCGGTGTTTTCAGTAGATTCAATTCTCTGCCCTCCACACTAACCAAACAAAATAACTCTTCTTACTCCCACCTAAAAATCCCACAAAACCCCTCTACTTTCATGAAGTTGAATCTACCTCATGAGTTTTGCAAGTTCTTTGGCCCCATTTTACCTGTCTTCTAGCCTAGTTTGACACTTAATTATACAATGGGGGACCCCCCAAAAAAATCAGAATTACCTTCTGGAGCTCAGGCCCCTTGTAGTACAGGCTTCCCACACCAGGTGGGTGTTCTAGGAACTCATCTGCATTAGTGCACCAGCTGTCCTTGTTGTGAGAGGCTGCATTTGGCTTCAGTAAGTTCTTTTTGGAGACTCTTTCAATGTGTTTGCCCATTTCATGATGACTGATTTACACAAACAGAGGTGTGGCATGACAGCATACCTGGATCTCACCTCGAGTGACTTTTTTTGTTTCCCTGGATGTAAAAAGTCCTCAAAGGGAAACGTTTTGCCCATTTGGAAGAGGTGAAACAAAAAAACACAGAAACACTAAAAGGCATCAAAATCAAGTTCTAAAACTGTTTTGAGCAGTGGATAAAGTGTTTTGATAGGTGTATTGCATCAAACAAGAGAGTACTTTGAAGGTGACTGAAATTTATACATGTAAGAATAAATATACAATTTTTTATAAATAAGTTCTGAGTTTTTTTGGGTCCCCCCTCATATATTACCTTCCAGTCTTAGGTTAATTCTTACTTTTGTTTGAGGTTTTTTTGGCCTCTTTGCAATGAGATACTAGAATTTAAGTTTCTCTTCCCTCCTCTGAAATTTGTCTAGTACAATTTTGAGGGTGCTGATAAGTCCTTAGAGTTTAAGATTAATGCAGACTTAGACTTGACTTTGAGTTCTTTCTCCTTCTGTTACTAATTCTATGATCTTGAGCAAGCTCTTTACCCTTTTTAAGCTCATTTTCCTCACTTGTAATGTACATATAGTAGTACCCACCTCCTAGGGTTGATTGTAAGGATTCAGTGAGCTAATGTCTGTAAAGCTCTTAGCACAGCATTGCAAATGTGCCTTTTAGTCATTCATTCAATAAATGCTGGTTGACCACTAACCATGTGGCAGTCACTGTTTTATGTTCTTACCTAGTGGTTCTCAACTGTTGGTGATTTTGTCCTTCTCCCAAGGGACATTTGGCAATGTCTGGAGACTTTTTTGATTATCATAAAGAGAGGAGATTGCTATTGGCATCTAGCTGGTAAAGGCTAAGGGTGCTTCTAAACACCCTACAGTACACAGAGCAGCCCTCCCCACAACAGAGAATGATATGGGCCAAAATGTCAATAATGAGAAGGTTGAGACCCTGCTCTAAGAGAGGTACAGTGATAGTAATAAGATAGAAAAGGTCCCTAGTCTCGTAAAGTCTATACTTTCGTGGGATAAGACAGACAATAAACTAGTAAATGAAAATAAATGACAATTGTAGATGACATTAAATACTGTGATGACAAGGTACTATGTCACTGGGGATCAAGTGTATTTTATAGGCAGAGGTCAGAAAACGTCTTTCTCAGGTTATATTTAAGTTCAGTCTCCCTGAAGGACAAGGTATTGCCAGTTAAATAGTGAGCAGGAGGAAGAGCAGTCCAGGAAGAAGGGAAAGCAAGTGCAAAGGCCCTAAGGTAAGAACAGATTTGGCCTGTATAATGAATAGAAGAAAAAGCCCACATAGCTAGAATATAGTGATTGAAAGGTAGATAGGAAATGAGGTGGACAAAGTCCCAGGGGTTGGCACACGTCTTGTAAAGGGCCAGATAGTATATATTTTAGGCTTTGCAAAGCCTATGTTCTGTGTCTCAGCTACTCTACTCAGCAGTGAAAATACCTCAGACAGTATGTAAATCAGTTGGCATGGCTGTGTTCCAGTAAGACTATTTACAAAAACCAGAGGTCCACCAGATGTGGTCTGTGAGCCCTAGTTTGTGGTATTTCAGGTATTGTAGGACATGGTAAGGAGTTTGGGTTTTAAAATCCAGTTGGAAATCTTGTGAGATTTTAAAGCCAGGGAGAGCCGATATTATCTATTTTGCAGGGTAAAAGCATCATTCCAGCTATTGTGTGGATAACAGAACCTCAGTGAGTTAGAGCCAGCCAGCCAGCTAGCTATCCCTGTGTCCTTTCATAGTTTGTGACAGTCATATTTGGCTTCCTGTCATTTACCACACATACTTTGCACTTCTCAGTCTCCAAGCCTTTGCTCCTACTGAATTCTCTTTCACTTCCAAAAAATGACACAGCTCAGGTGCATCCTCCTGTCTGCCCTCTTCTTTTGTATCAGAACCACTCTTCTGTTTACTTAACATTAGGTATCGGACTTATAATAATAATATTGTTACAAGACCTACTACTTTGTGTTAATGACATCACTCTTTAAAAATCTTTAGATACATTTTCTCATTTAATCTTTGCAGCATCATTGTGTGGTGGATATTATCCCTATTTTCAGGTGATAAAGTCATGGTTCATTGGGCTATATAACTTGACTAAGTTCACATTGCTAGAAAGGAGCTCTGGCCAGATTGGAACCCAGGTCTTCCTGATTATAAAGTCCTTGGGAATAGATTACCCTCTAATTGTGTTTGTCTCCCTGACTAGTCTGAGAGCTTTTTGAGGGCAGGGGCTGTCTCTAATTCATGTCTATGCCCTGTGCCTAGTATAATGCCTGTATTGTATGGTCAGTCTAGAGTGCTTTCTAAATGTTTATTATATTGAATGGCTTCGAATAATATTCTGGGCATTACAATTGTGCTCTCTCCAAGCCACTAGGTGTCACTTTAGATGCACAAATGTGGTAAAGTGTAATATGGCAAAGAAGATATTATTGAACAGCTTCTGGCCATTTTAACAAAAAGGAAATGAGCCTTTCTTAGAATTATGAATTTGCTCATAGCTATCTGTTTTCAAGTACTTGACCACGATTCACTTGCCTTCCAAATGACGTCTCATATCATTTTTCTTTCTTTGGTGTTTTTCACATTTTGGATGCTACTGCTACAGCTTCTCACATTGCTATTTTTCTGTGTCATCTGTAGTAGTGACCTTAATCAATAAACATTTGAGCACCTATTGTGTGCCAGGTACTGTGCTAGACTCTGGGGATACAGACATGATTTGAGACATGGCCTTTACTCTCAAGGAGCTCACAGTCTATTTGGGGAGACTGACAGGTAAATAACTATACTGTGCTATGTATTACAATAGAGGAATCTAGAAAGTGCTGTAAAAGCACAAAGTAAAAAATGATTCTGCTTGAAGGGGTCATAGGATTGTTCATTTGGAACTCAAAAAAGGAGTAGAAAAAAGTGAGGGATAGTGCATTTCAGATAGAGGGAAGAACATGAGCACAGCCGTTGAGGACAGGGATTTGGGAAAGGAGTATGTGGCTAATAGAGGGTATGTAGAATAGAATGACGGGAGAGGTAGGTTGGAGTGACGAGGTTTTAATTTGTAGAGAGTCTTGAAAGCCACACAAAGGACTTCATACTTGACCCTCTGCATTGTAAACTGCTCTCAGAGTCTTTTGTCAAGGGAATAACCCAGTGAGCTGTATGGTTTTAGACAGCTAAATAAATCTAGGGGAGAGCTTAGCAGCTGGAAGATCTTATATCCAGTTGCTACAAACCCCATGAGTCAGAACGAGGCCTGAGCTTGAGCTGTTGAACTGGAAAGAAGAGAATATCTGAGAAACACTTTAGAGAAAGAATGCACAGAGTTGGTGAGTGTTTGTGTTGAGGAGATAGAGAACTTTGTAATGAAGCTGTTCCCTGGGGTATGGGAAGTAGGAATTCTAAGCAGATGAAAAAGAATCATGAAAAACCAAAGCTAATGTCTATCCATTACCCTATGGGGGAAAAAAAACTGTAATTGGACCCTCTCTTTAGTCATCACAACAGAATGTTACCATGAGAGCTGAGGATCTGAAAACATGCAACTTCTTCTTGGAACTGCATTCTTCCAGCCTTGTTTTTGGAATTACCCACAGTTTTTATTCAGTAACTGGGGCAATGCTGCCTTCCCTAACTCTTCTTGTAGTGGACTTATATTCAGAGAAGCAAATGATAATTTTCTGAAACTGGTAAGTGGTATTGCAAGAGGAGAATCATTAGTAGACTGTGCTTCCCTGACGATCCAACCAGTTGCTAAGGAAAGTGGCAAGAGCCAACAATTTATGTCAATAACCAGAGAGAAGCAAGAAAACATTAACCATTCTGTAGCTCCTGCAATGAAAAAAGTAGTTGCTTGATAATATATGTATGTGAATAGATTTTTTTTCTTTTAGCTTCAAAATCTCATTTGCCTTTTGTGTTTCTCCTTTAGGGTTGGTGTTGATTCAGACCAAGAACATTTGGTAAATATGCTTTTGTGTTGTCGCCTGGCATTTCTATTGAATGTACAGTTGTTTGGAAAGAAAACAATGTGCTGTAGACTTCATGCCACTGTTATTTAGATGCTGTGCTATTTGCATCAGCTTTTAACTAGCATCATTCCTGGCTTTTGTCACTGCGTGTTAGAGACAAAACTGGATTTTAGACAGTGTGTGGTTATCAAGGGTGACAGCTCTCATATCTGTGGGCTAACCTGGGCTTTGGCTACAAAGGAGAGCAGTCCCAAAACCCTCCTGGGTTTTCAAGTGACTGCTCTGGCACAGGAAGCCTTTTTCCACTTTGGTTTGCACATGAAATCTTGTCTCTGATGTAAGCCCCACTCCAGCTGCTCTTCCTGTGTAACTTTCAAATCGGATGACCTGCAGGTTTTCTTGAGAACTGCCTAGAGGCTTTGGAATCTTTAGCCAGTATTCTGTACCTGTTCAGGAGAATGCACTTTCTTACCCCATGCCTCAGCCTTGCCAACATTTCCTTGGTTGCTTCCATGTGTCACTTTCTCAGTTGTTCCTCAGCACCTGGACCTGGTAGACTGAGTGTAATGTACATTGGTGCCTTCTCTAGACTGACCATTCTTTTCTGGTATTTTCCACTCACTTTTTAATGATTTCTGAGCACCACTGAATACATGACTCTGCCCTAGACATTAGATGGGAAATCACAGAACTTAGATTTGAAGATGGAAAACATCTCTTTTAAGGCACAATTCTTTTTCTTCTCTAAAACAAGCCCTGGACTGTTTGTCCTCAGGGTGTGGTACAAAAATACATTCATTAGGTTCATTTCCTAAATGCTAATTTTGTTAGCTATTGAGTGATGAGTGTGTATGTGATATAGTATTTGCCTCTTTTGTGGTCAAACCTTGCAGTATAATTCCATGGGCTTGAAATACCTGAACAAACCAGGCTGGATAAATTCCCATGATGTTAAGCTTTTGGGAATAATTTCCAAGAGGATAATCGCTCCTCAGTACTTCCACCCAGTATCCAAACAAGAATAAAGTTACCATACAGCTCACAAGACGAATACTTGATCACTATCACATAAGTTTCTACCTGTTGTATCACCTCTGTCATCACAGAGGAGAAATTAAAATGGAGTGACAGCCAGGTTGGTGAGTACCACCTGTGACATACAGAAGGAAATAACCCTTTCCCCTTGCTTTTAAAACCTTATGGATGTCTTGGTTTGTTATATTGTTTACTCCACCTTTTGAGTGGCCCCTGGGAAACACAGAGGAACAGTATATTAAATAAGGAGTGTTTGGGGGTTGGTTATACAGGTGTTTATGTGGTGAGGGGATTGTGAGATTTATAGATTAATTGCTTTTCAAACAATGAGACACAAACCTGTGCCTACTGATATAAAAAGAAATTACAGGTATTTTTCGGCTCTTGTAAGCCCATGAAGTGTACTCAAACATTTTTATATTGTGTATACATATTGAAAGGAAGATTTATTTATTTCGAGGATCATGAATGATAGGAAGGAACCGCAACCCAGAATCTGAACTCTGTGCTTTTCAAAAATCACAGAACCATAGAATATGCATGCTAGAAAGGGCCTTCGAAGTCCTCTAACCCTTACGTTGTATGCATGAAGAAATCAAGCCCACAGAGGGCACGGAGCTTGCCCATGTAGTTCATGTCAGAGCTGAGATGAACCAGAATGCCCAACTGACCCACTACTGACGGCACCATATTACAAATAAGGACCCAGTTTATGTTTTTGGAAGCTATTTTTAAAGAGGCCTCCTTGCTATGTTAGTTTTCAAACTTCCTAGTCTGTCAGGCTTACCATTGAATTTTCCTGTTTGCTTTCATTTTGCTAGTGTTCTAAGAACATAGTAGTAACTTAGAAAATGCCATTACTTTTGGGACCCCTGACAACTCCCTAGTACGGGTTGTCAGTGTGATGTTTTCTACTTAAGATGCAATTCACATTCTGGATGTAAGCCTTTCCAGTTTACAGGGTAAAATTATCTCACATTGATTTTTTTAAAAAATGACAGTAGACTTATAAATCAGCAAGCAGCCTGAGTGATGCAAGGGTTCAGAAAAACTTTTCAATTTCTTATTCCAAAACCACAATATATAAGCTATTAAATTTCTAATGTTCCTCTTGTTGGAGAGTATCTCGTACAAGTACATAATAGGTTATATTTCTGATTCTATAAATAAATGACTCTAAATAAATGTTTTTATCTTTGTGTATGTATTGATGTCTTTATTATTTGTTTTCAGGGTATTCCTGAAAATGAAAGAAGAACCACCAAAGCAGAGAGTGCCTGGCTTTTCCGGATATGGTACAATTTTGATCATAAGTATCCTTAATTGAGAAAAAAAATGTTAGTATGGACATGGTTGATTACAATTGAATAGAACAGCTGTTTTGACCATTTCCTTCCTGAAACAATGTAAAACCTACCCTTGGTCTTCCCTTTCCCCTTCAGTGTAGTTCAGAAGGTTATTAAAGGAGACTCACACAAATGAATTCCTCTGAAAACCCATGAAACCAATAGGGATTGGTTATTGCTGAAGCTGGCTGTGTGAAAGGGATTCAGGAGCTCTAATGATAGACTTTCTTTGATTTATAGGTTTATTTGCTGAGCAAACTTTAATATTTATTGTCCTTTGCTAATTTAGTGAATCCTGATAAAAGTATTTGTTGGTTCTTGTTAGTGTACTTGTTAGAATGAAAGAGGAAAGGCTGCCTTATGAAAAAGCAGGAGAATAAGACTAAAAGTGTAGTAATGTTAGATACCACAATAGTCAGTGATATGCCTTTTTTCTTTTACCTTTCCAAAGATCAGCAGATTGTCCTCTCCATTCAGAATGCCAGTGTTTCATTGTTGCCAAATTTCTTTCTTGTCCTTTGTAACAGCCTTCTTCATAGCTGTATTTTGGGTCATGTTATATTCTATAACCTGTTTAAATCATTCCTTTAAAAATCATCTTATCACCCACTATTCAAATTAATTTCTTACTTGAAAATTGAACTAGTAAAAGGTACCATAGAGTTCTGGTTTAGACTTTTAAGTAAATAAATCAAAACTTTGTTTATGTTCCAGTGAAGCAAATATGGGACAACCAGAAAATATTTTCCATTGCTTTTGTCTTTCTGATCAAAGCATTGTATATTTAAGAAAAATGCACTTGACACTAATCATTAAAATCTACTATTTTACTATAGTCTGTTGGCTAGCTTTTTATGTTCACTTTTTACAATACTCAGATTACTGTATGGAAATTAAAATGTAAACATATTTACAGCATTAAGATTCCCATTACAGAGAGAGATCCTGGCTCTTTAAAATTATTTAATGATTATGTCATTACTTTTGGCTTCATTATCAGCATTTGAATATAAGCCACACCTATGACTCTTAGGACTTTTTCATCCCTCTGATTTAACCAAAATTGTTTAGTGTTTCTTGTGTAAAATGTTCTGTACGTTTTCTGCATAATAATAAAAAAACAATTAAATGATCCTAATGTAGAAAAAAGGTAGAATAAAGCTTATTTTTTCTGTATGTGTGTATGTATATATATATATATATATATATATAATTTTTTTTTTTTTTGGTTGGTTCCCTGGCTGGCAATTGAACCCAGGCTGCGGCAGTGAGAGCGCCGAAGCCTAGCCACTACACCACCAGGGAACCTCCCCTTTCTGTATATTCTTAAAGAACTAAACACCAAGACTTAATTTTAAAGCCTAGTGCTCCAGAGGAATTAATCATTCCTCATTCTAGATTTCACTTCCTTTGTGTAGCCAGATTGTTTGTTATAATTGAGATATAAGTTAAATACAGTAATGTACACAAATCTTAAGTGTACAGCTTAATAAATCTTGACCTATGTATACACCTGGGTGCCTGCCACCCATACAAAGCATGTACAACATTTTCAGCACCACAGAAAGTACCCTGTGTTCCCATGTCAGTAATACCTGTCCTGTCTACCCCTGAAGGGCAACCAGCATTCTCATTTCTACAAACATGAATTAGTTTTACCTGTTTTTATTTGTCTTGTAAATGGAGTCATATATTGTGTATTATTTTATGTCTTGCTTCTTTCACATAACATTGTATAATTTATCCATATTGTTGCCAGTACCAGTAATTCCTTCTTTTTCATTACTGTGTTGTATACCATAGTCTGATTCTGTGACAGTGTTTTTCTTTTAACCATCTACTGTTGATAAACATTTTGTTTGTTTCCATTCCAACTTTTAGCTATTTCAAATAAAGCTAAACATTTGTGTATATATCTTTTGGTAAGCATAGGCACTCATTTCTTGAGTTAGAACCTAGGAGTGGAATTTAGGGCAAGTGTATGTTTAGCTTTAATAAATATTGCCTGCCAGTTTTCCAGAGTGGTTGTAACTGATTTACATCCTAATTAACATGTTAAGGGAGTTCCAGTTGTCCCATATCCCTCCCAAAACTTTGTATCTGTCAACCTTTAATATTTACCCATTTTTATGGGTGTGCAGTGATAACTCCTGTGGTTTAATTTTGCTTTTCTCTTGATAACTAATGAAGTCAAGCATCCTTTCATATGTTCATTGGCCATTTTGATGTCCTCTTATATGAAGTGTGTCTGTTCAGTTATTTTTCCCATTTTTTAATTGTGTTGTTTTTTTTTCTGACTGGTTTGAAGTTCTTTGTATATTACTGAATGGGTTTTTTTGTTGGTAATATATAGTATAAATATCTTCTCCCAATCTGTAGCTAACCTTTTCATTTGCTTAATTCTGTCTTTTGGGGAACAGAAATTCTTCATTTTAATGAGGTTATCATATCAGTCTTGTCTTTTATGGTTAGTAGATTATGTATCTTAAGAAATCTTTTATATCCCAAAGTTGTGAACATATTTGCTTCTTTTCTTCTAAAAGTGTGATTATTTTAAGTTATCATATTTGAGTTTGTGTATAGTATGAAGTATGGGTCAAGATCAACTTTTTCTATGTGAGTATTCACCTGACCCAATACCATTTCTTTAATATATGATCCTTAACCCACTGAACTGCAGTGGAGCCTTTATTGTAAATCACTAGGCAATATAAGTTGGGATCTGTTTCTGGACTCTGTTTTCTAGTTGTCTATTTTTACATGAATATCAAATTCTCTTTTTTTATTATTGTTAAATTTATTGGGGTGACCATGATTAGTAAAAATTACATAGGTTACAGGTGTACAATTCTACATTACATCTTCTCTGTGTTATAATATGGGTTCATCACCAAGAGTCAGTTCTTTTTCCTACACCATATATTTGTGTCCCTGTCCCTTCTCCTTCATCCCACTACCCCCTTATCCTCACGTAACTACTAAATTATTGTCTGTCCATGAGTTTTGTTTCTTTGTTGCTTTCAATTTTATGTTAACAATCAAACTAAATTTCTCCATCCCTTTCCCTTATTTTACCTACTCTCCCATCCCTCCTCCCATCTTAAAGAAGTCCCTCTAGCATTCTTTGTAGTACTGGTTTGGGGTTATGAATTCCTTTAGCTTTTTTTTTTTTTAATCATCTGGGAAGCTCTTTATCTGTCCTTCAATTTTGAATGCTAGCCTTGCTGGATACATTATTCTTGGTTGTAGATCCTTGGTTTTCATCACGCTGAATATTTTCTGCCAGTCCCTTCTGGCCTGTAAAGTTTCTGGTGAGAAATCAGCTGAGAGTTGAATGGGTGTCCCCTTAAGTTGCTACTTGCATTTCTCTTGCTGTTTTTAGACTTTTCTCTTTTTCTTTAACTTTTGTCATTTTAATTGTGATGTGTCTTGGTGTATTCCTGTTTGAGATCATCTTGTTTGGGACTGTCTGTGCTTCCTGGGCTTGTATGTCTATTTCCTTCACCAGGTTAGGAAAATTTTCAGTCATTATTTCTTCAAATAATTTCTTGATCCCTTGCTTTTCCTCTGTTCCTTCTGGTAGACCTGTGGTTCAAATATTCTTTTGCTTAATATTGTCCTAGAGGAATCTCTAACCATTCTCATTTTCCTGGATTCTCATATCTATTTGTTCTGAATGGATGTTTTCTGCTCGCTTTTCCTGTAAATTACTGCTTTGAGCTTCTATTTTATCTAGTTTGGTGACTTTTATTCCTTTCTTTATTTCAGTTAATGTAGTCATTATGTCTCTCTGGTCCTTTATAATGGTTTGGAAGTCCTCTTAAATGCTTGCTATCTCTCTGTTGAAGTTATCATTCAATTCCTTAAGCATTTTTATAATCAGTGCTTTGAACTCTGTTTCTGATGGGTCATCCGTCCCCATCTCTTTTACTTTTCTTATCTGTTGTACAAATTTATTTTGAGCTCCCTTTCTCTGGTTTTTCATTTTGGTAGCCTCTCTTTGCTGCCGATGCTGGATGGGCAGAGGTCTGTCAGAGATGGGCGTTTGTGGCTTTGTTTTCTTCCTGTGGCTCCTGTGGTCATGCAGGGAGTTTGGGCATGATAGTGCCTTTCTTTCTGCCCTACTTCTGGATTCTGCCCTGAGCCTTGGGGTCAGTTCTGTATGCTGGTTTTTCAGACAGTGCTGGTTGTGTACTGAGAAACATGTGCACAGTCCCCTCTTCTCCTTCCCAGCTGGGGTGTACACGCTGCGAGTCCTTACCGCCCAGTCGTTTCCCCTGCTCTGGGAACCGGAGTGAAGTCCTGCCACTGCGTTTTGTGGACTAGTCTGCACCTTTTGGGGCTAAAATGAGGTGGGTGCAGTATCTCATGCCCCACCCTTGGGCCTCCTTGCCACTGTCCCGCACACTGAGTGAGGCCCGCAGTGCTGTCCCGCCACCGTCTTCCTCCTCCCTCCCCCAGTGGTAGAGCTCTAAGTGAGTACTTACTTGCAAGGCCATGTCCCCACACTTTCCCGTTTATTTCTCCTTTGTTTAACCCTCTGCCTGCCTGCAAGTACCTTAGTATGATGAGTAGGTTTCTTTGCTGTGATTATGCGTTGTGTAGAGAGTCCTTGGTTGAGGTATAGGCGTTTTATTAGTTGTAATCTCCAGAGGAGTTTTTTAGAGATCCCTCTCACACCGCCATTTTGTTGCACTCAATATCAAACTCTCTTAATTATTATACTTATCCTCTAGGTTTCTTATTCTTAAATATTGCCTTGGCTGTTTTTGTTCATTGCACTTTTGTCTTAATTTTAGAAACAAGTTGTAATTTTAGACACACACACACACACACACACACACACTCTCAAAAAAAATTCACTGGCAATTTTATTTGGTTTGTATTAAATATTTAGATGAAATTTAGAGAGAACTGACATCTTAACAACATTGCATCTTCCAGTCCACGAACACAGTATTTCCCTTCGTTCATTTAGACTCTTTAATTTCTCTCATTAATGTTTTATAGTTTTCAGTGACAAATTTTACACATCTTTCATTAGAATTACCCCTAAGTATTTGATATTTTTATGCTATTGCAAGTGGTTTTTATTTTATTTTCTACTTGTTTCTTATATTTTGGATGTACAATTGCATTTTTACATATTGACCTTATATTCATCAATCTTGTTAAGTTCATTTACTATTTTTAATAGTTTGTAGATTCTTTTTTGGTTTTCTGTACATACAGACAAGTTAATAATTTTTTTTCTTTTCTAATATCTTGTATTTCTTTTTTATGTCTTATTACACTGGCTGGATGTTTGCAGTACAGTGTTGGATATAAATGATAATGGTGGATATCTTTGTCTTATTCCTGACCTCAGGGGGAAATTTTTCGATATTTCAATGTGAAGTATGGTCTTAACTGTAGGTTTTAGAAATATCCTGTTTGAGTTAAGAATATTCCCTTTTATTTCTAGTCTGCTAAAAGTTTTTTTTTCATCATCAACAGGTATTCACTATTAATCAGATGCTTTTTCTTCATCCATTGAGATGATCATGTATTTATTTTATTCTCTTGTAATTTGTTATTGTGCTGATTTTTATTGATTATTTGAATGTTAAGCCAATCTTGCATTGCTGGAAGAAATCCCACTTGGTTATGATGTGTTACTTTTTATGTGTGTCACTAGATTCATTAATATTTTTTCTCATTTTTGTGTGTGTTCATGAGAGATAGTGGCTTATGATTTTTTTTTTCTTGTAATTTTTTTTTCCTTGTATGTGGGTAGTTCCCTGGCTGGAAATCGAACCCAGGCCGCAGCGTTGACACAGCACCAGCACCGAAGCCTTAAGCCACTATACCACCAGGAAACTCCCTGTCAAGTTTCTATAACAAGAGTATGCTGGCTTTATAACATGAATAGGGAAGAATTTTTCTCTTTTTTCATTTTCTGGATGATTGGTGTTATTTCTTCCTTAAATGCTGGGGAAATTTTACCAATGAAGCCACCTGAGTCTGAAGTGTTTTGTGTAAGGTGATTTTTAATTTCTTTAATAGATATAGGACTATTCAAAATTTCCTTTTTTTCTTTTATCAATGTTTGCTAAGTTTCAGTTTTTAAAAAATTTATTCATATAGAGTTAAACACCAAGACTAGTTAGCCTCAATTCTACCCTATCAAGTACCACTAGACTAAGACCTGGTAGTTTCTGTATTTAGTGCACTAGTAGAATTTATCATTCCAGGTTTTCAGGTTTTTTTTTTTTTTTTTGTGTGTGTGTGTGTGGCTATATGTTTTATAAATTACATAATTGCATTTATATAGATTAATTTCAATTTTAATTAGAATTTATAAATATGGGAATTCATGACATTTTCTCTGATTTCCTCATTTTTAATTGAGAACAACTTTAGGTTATAATTTTAGAAAGTGGGAATATGTGTGTGTCTCTCTCCCTTTCTCTACTTTTTCTTATGATTTCTTTTTATTCCCTTCTGAGTCTCACATATATTATCATGTTTATTTTTATTTATTTTTATTTTTATGGAGAGTAAACAAATACTAAAATGAGGGTCTATGGTAGGGGAACTAGTGCTATGTAATTTTTTAAATGTTTTTATAATTGAATTTTCTTTAATACTGATGTTTCATATCATTCAAGATGCCAGCTAAATCCGGAATAAATTATTCAAACCACTTATTAGTATATTCTACTACTGGAATATTTAATCTCTTTTCTGACTGTTAACCATTCTTTACTTTCTTTGTATCTCCTTCAGTGCTAAATTGAGAGCAGTTTACCTTCCTTTTGGTTTTAGTAAAACCAGAAAGGCAGTATGAGATGGTAGAAAGGGTACAGAATTTGGAATCATACCAACCTGGGTTTGAGTATTGGTCCTTCATTTACTTAATTGTGTGACTTTAGGCAGATCATGGACCTCTCTGAGCCTCAGTTTCCATACTGAAATAATAATAAACTCTACCTTTGCTATCTCACTGGCACAGTGTGGTGATGAAATGAGACAGTGTGCAAGAAAGCCTCTGAAATGGTTGGTACATTGTGAAAGTGGTTGTATTAAATAAATTGTTTTACATTTGTGAAGAAAGGAATACAGCTCTTCCTTAACCAGGACAGCTATCTGAAGCCTCTGCTCACACATAGTGGGCCTCCTCTTACAACAACACTCCCTGCCTGCTGTGGACCCATTGCAAGATGCCTAACCAGCCCCCAGGCTTATGAAGTAAGTGGGTTTTATCCAAAACTTAAGTTTTTTTATTAGGTTGAAATTATTTGCTCTGTGACTGGGTTACTGGTTTTGTTTTGTTTTGTTTTGCTTGCCTTTAATGTATAGAATCCAGGAGAGGGAATATAAGCATGTGTTGCTCAGCCAGAAAATACACTGAAATCTATAAATATAATTCATAGCCTTTGAAACACCATTTGAAAACAGATCTAGAATAGTACCTTATTTTACTGTTGGTGATTTTAGTAAATCTGTTTCCATGCTGGTTTTCAGTGATTTCCAGTGTGTGCCAGAGCTCTGTACTAAGTATGTATGTTTAAGTCTATAAATTAAGGTTGCCACAGTCATATTGAGAGGATTAATAAAACACTTCTGATGCCCCTAAAGTGCAATAGATAGCCTTTTATTTCACAGTTACCATCTTTTTGATATCAGAAAAGGTTTATCTATCTTTGTTTTACATTGCTGGGAGAAGTGAGCATATCTAGTTATAATCTACATTGCCACATTTTTTTTTCTTAGCTACCATCATTTGATTGTTAATTCAGCAAGTATTGCAACAAAGAAATGACAGATGCTAACCAGACTTTATTTTAAATTATGAGCATTTTATTTTTCAAGTTCTTTTTAAAAAACCCTTTTTTTTTCTAACCTAACCCTTTGAAAGTAATCTGTGGCATCAAAGATAATGCCCATGTTAAGAAAACCCTCCAATTTTGACTACTCTGATACAACACCTTGAGTAGAGAGGTGAGGCTGTGGTAAAGCAGTGTAGACATGCACCCTCAGTTCCCTGCGCCCTTCTTTGTTGTGTATTAGCGTAGACCCCACAGAGGATGAATGGGTGGCGAAGAGTAGACTTAAAGTAGGTGGCACCTGGGTCAGGGAGAAGTACCCTACACCCTCACATTACATTGAGTCATGCACATTTCTGACAGATTGTGCTGGTGTAGTAAAGGGAACACCCAGTGTTGTCTTGTCTCCCGCCCACATTGCCCGAGCCCCCTTCTCAAGCACATTCTCCGTTCCCTCTGTGCCCTGATAGCCCACATGGCTCTGTGCAGAGGGGTCAGTCAGGTCTTTTGGTAAGTCATTGAGGCTTGGCTCTTGGATTCCAAGGGACCCACTCAGCCATCACCAAAAGCCAGAAGAGTTCCGCAGCGACTGTGTGTCCTGTGGAATAAAGCAAAATATAGCATCACTTCCTAGTGCTACTGTAGTAAAGTAGCTTAACAACAGAAATTAATTGCCTCACAGTTCTGGAATCTAGAAACCTGAGGTCAAGGTGTCCGCAGGATTGGTTCCTTCTGAGGGCTGTGAGGAAGAAGCTATTCCATGCTTCTCTCCTAGCTTCCGGTGGTTTGCTGGCAGGGTCTGGTGTTCCTTGTCTTATAGATGCATCAAACAGCTCTCTGTCTTCATCTTCACATGGTGTTCTCCTTCTGTGTGTCTCTGTGTGTATCTGTCCAAATTTTCCCTTTCTATAAGGACACCCACCAATCATACTGGATCAGGGCCTGTATTAATGGCCTGATGATGGTAATTTAGTCATTTGCAAAGACGCTATTCCCCACATTCATGGGGTCTGGGGGTTAGGATTTCAACATCTTTTGCAGGGATACAGTAACTTATGACAACCATAAAACTTAATTGTTAATATTATTTTTGTTAACTACTCATTTTAGTTATAAAAGTAATATGTGGAGGTCAAACATTCAAGCAGTATGGAATGTACAAAGCGAGAAATAAAAGGTGCTCTCCTCTCACCTACATCCCCCAGAGGCAGTCTTTATTAAGGGTTTATTGTGGATATTTCCTGATATATTTTATTTTCACAAACTTATGTATGTATATATAGCTGTTTATTATTGTTTCACACAAATGAGATCATAATCAGTATATTGTCCTGCCACTTGCTTTTTTCACTTAATGATAGATACATCATAGATACCTTTCTATGAGCAAATGAGATTTGTTACCCTCTATTCATGGCTTCATCATGCTCCACTGTGTGGCTATACCAAGATGATTGAATTAGTCTCCTATGTATAGACCTTTAAGTTGTTTCCTTTTCTTTTTTGTTACTGCAATGTTTATGGAGAATATCCTTGTGCATAATAAATTTGCTCAAGTATATAAACGAATATAGAATAGATTTTAAAGTTTAAATTGCTGGGTCAAAAGGCATATGCATTTTAAAACTTGATAGAGAGGTGAAAAGGTTCTGAAGAGCCCCTGCTGATGTGTGAAGGTGCCACAGAGCTTTGTTGCGAGTAGAGCTGAATCAGTTTGGTAGACACTAGTTAGACTTTGTTTTTAACTAGTTTGATCAGGAAGAGATTATGGCTGGTTGGTGTTTATGGGTTTGGTTTCTAATTCACATGTCTTTGTCTTAGAGTATTTAGATAAATTTCTAGCAACAACAAGTTCATTTGTCTTTTCTTTTGTCTAATAGTCTATGCAGTTTGTTTGACTATCTTAGGTAAATTTATAATTTTTGAACACATAGGATTGGAGAACTGGATGTAAGATGTTTCTATCAGCTCTACTTCCCTCAAGGAGTATAGTCATGGAGATTGTTTGTTTTTTGTTTTGATTTTTGCTAAGTCAGTATGAGTGTTTAGAATGATTCTTACTCTTTACATTAAAAAATTACTTTCTTGTGCTCACTTTGGCAGCACATATACTAAAAAAATGACTTTCTTATTTTTAAAAATAGAATGTATTCATTATAATAAAATTTCAGATTGTACAGAAACATAAAGAAGAAAATAAAAATCACTAGCAATGCTATTATGCAGAGCTATCATCATTTTGTTGAATACCCTTCAAGACTTTTCTATGTACACATACTTTTTTTTTTTTTAAACTAAATTGCACTATACAAGAGCTGTCCAGAAAAAAAAATCCAGCCATAGATGTTTCTCTAATTCATATTACATGGCTGGGTAATTTCCAGAGAACCCTCATATATTCTTGACTTTTCCCACTTTTGTAGAACTTTATTTAATTATACTATTGGCCATAAAGTTTCCATTAGAACCAAAGCTTATCAGTCTGGGTTACAAGTATGCAGTAAGGGTTCAATGTGATATATTTGGGGGATATTGTATTTCTAGGCATTAATATATAAGTAAGAGCTTCATTTATATAAATTCATTCAATAATCATTTGAACTCATGTTTAGTGAATATTTTCTGCATGCTTCAAATTGTTAGGTTCTTGGACTGTCTCAGTGGTGTCCAACCTTTTGGCTTCCTTGGGCCATATTGGAAGAAGAATTGTCTTGGACCACACACAAAATACACTAACACAGTAGCTGATGAGCTATAAAAAAAAAAATAAGTGTTGCAAAATAAATCTCATAATGTTTTAAGAGTTTGTGTTGGGCTGCATTCCAAGCTGTCCTGGCTTGCAGGTTGGACATACCTGGACTAGAGCATAAAAGGGACTTAGCTAGTGGGGGTGAGGGTAGCAGAACAGGCCACTGCCCATGCAGATATGATGCAACAGTGAGTGCCACTCTAGGGAGAGGGCTAAGTACAGGATGCTACGGGAGAACACAGGAGGGACACCTCAGCTGGCTATGGAAAATCAATGATGACTTCGGGTAGAAAGTGACTTTTAAGCCGAGACCTCAAATAAGTAGGCACTCATCATGTGAGGAGGGTATACTTATTGAGGTATGAGAAAGCTTGAGAGATTTGAGCAGCTATTAGCAGTTCAGTCTAGTGGGCACACAATAGGACTGTTGGGATTGGGGAAGCAGACTGTGGTGGGAGATGAAGCTGAAGGCCCAAGTTGACAATGTGTCTTAGGCCAAGATAAGGACTTTAGACTTCATCCCGAGGGCAGCAGGTTACCCCTGAGGGGTTTAAATAGGGAGTCTTTGAAAATTTTCCTATTGGAAATGTTTCTTGAATTTCATAACAATTCTTAAAACTTATTTGCTTTTAGAACCAGGAACAATTGAAAGATGATGACTCTGATCTTATTCTCAATGATGGTGACATCAGTTTGACATATGGGGATTCTACTGTGAACACTGAATCAGCAACATCTGGTGCCCCAAGGAGATTTATGGGAAACAGTTCTGAAGATGCCTTGGATCGAGAGCTTGCACTTGGGGACCATGAACTGGTCATTCGGGGAACACGCCTGGTTCTTCCTATGGATGATTCTGAACCCCCATTAAATTTGTTAGATAATACAAGACACAGTCCGGCCTAAACTGACTAATACTCATTTAGTGATTTGTAAAATTTGCACATGTGATTGTGAAGAAATTTGTACTACCTAAAAAGTCCCAGTGCATGTCTCTGAATGTTTAAGCTATATAAATCCTATTTATATGGCATTGAAAGAATACAAATATACTGTTCAAGGCAGATTGTGAACAAACTCTTCTTTTATGTTTTATTGGCTGTATTATGTAGACCAGATCTGTTTTAGAAAGTTATTTTCAGCGATACTGTGTGTTTCATTAGCTTTATGTCTCAGTTAAAGTATGAAAAGTGACAGACTTAACTCTTTCTTATATTTACCTGACATTTAACCAGAGTACCATGTTCTTGGGATGTGAATTAATTTTGTTTTGTGGGAGGAGAAGGTAGAGGAAGTGTTATTTCTGGGGGAGCCCAGAGAGGAGTGGTTCCTTTGTTAGGAAACTTGTATGGATTGCTGCTGCCTTTGTCATGACCTTTTCCTTTCCTTTTTCTCAGGTGGCCTGTTAAGCGCAAGAGGCTAACAATATTCAGATCTTGCCCTATTCAATTAGTGAAGTGTGGGTTAGTGAAGTGTGGGACCCTTTTCCCCCTTGCTGTGAAAGAACAGATTTATTGACTGCAGTACACTGCTGTTGGGAAAAGAAGGAAGAGAAGGTCGCAGATGATTTCCAAGACTTTGCTTCCAGACCAGGCCTGTAGAAGGAGACAATGCATCTAGCCAGCTTAGCCAAAGTACCGGTGTATACAGTTCAGGCCACTTGATTTCAATTTCGAGGTGCCACGTAGGCGGTCAGGGGTCAGAGGGCAGGAAGGGAGTAAACAGAATGGTGGTTTCTGAGGTCTCTTCCCAAATATGTAAATATTCTATACCAGATAAGTTTAAATAAGAAACTCAATTGCTGCTTACTTTTTGATTCTGTACTTTATCTGTATAGTAAGCTTTGTGGTCAGAAGTTTTTATATCAATTTAAATTGCTGCTCTTTAGCAGCCAACAGGAGCAAAATGGAAAATTTTTGAGCTTACTGTGTCTAATTGTCCTTCGTTAGTTTGTAGTTGATGTTAAAAGTTAATTTATGAATCCATGATCATTGCACACTACACCAAAGTCTGTTATGGGAGAAATTCAGAGCCCTGGCGAGGTATCGTAAGAGTGGTGACTCCTCTGTACCTGCTGGTGTAGTCTTCATTTTCATGTTACTTTTTAATATGAGATACCTAAGCTGCCATGTGTTTTTGTTTTTTACAGTTTTCAAGGAAGAGTACATAACAGTTTCCCATTTCTTATTCAGAGTATTAAAATGGATACTATTTTGTAATCCTGAAAATACCCAGAGGTATATTGAATGCTTGGAAAGGGGATACTTTGTAATGTTGATTCTGACCTGTTAATGTTTCAGAAGGAAAAGAGAAACTTTTGTTGGTCCCACCCGCTCAGGTCTGAGTAGCATTGCCTTAAATTGTACCTAGTTCAAAAATTGGTTTATTTACATGATGTTCAAATTTTTCAATGAAAAGTATCTTTTCCCAAAAAGTGTACCTGTTATCCCAAAGGTATCTGTGCTGTTGCAAATACTCCTTGAAATGTTAAGGGAATCTACAGCTGTACCCTTGAATGGCAGCTCTAACTGTTGGCATAGCCATTTGTAATGTAGAGGTAGCGACTTTCCTGCTATGCAGGAACCCTGTGAAGTGTGCATTTTATATGACATGTGCCTCTTCATGCAGTCAATAATTTATTGTTGATGTATGTTTGAGGAGCTTTGAACTTCACCATCATTTACCCATGAAGTTATTCACATTGTTAAAGATTATACAAGAAATTAACAACTACCTTTTTTATTCTGTCAGGTTACTGAGCTCAATTTATGGAAATGAGTGTAAATACTTAGCATGACAAATTCAGTAACTTGTCTGTTTGAGCATGCTTAAGACTTTTTCTTAGGGAAACTGATAATGCTTCAGTCAACTAAATCTGCCTTTGTACATTATCAAAGGGGAACCAAGCCTGCTGTGCTTACATCAGCACCTGGAAGATTCTCCTCTCCTCTAATCTGTGTGCACATCTCCAAGCAAAGATGTAAAAAACAAACTCTGCTCACACACCTCTTGGGTTTAGACACCTGAATGAACCTAGATAATGTACAGTCTGAGTTGCCATCATGCACAAGTAGAACTGCTCTGACTTGATTTTCTGTTCTCTGTGGACCCTACATGTTTGAATGACTTGAATGTTATATCTTTTAAAGTTATTTTTTAAGGTTTCATGACATTTTATCCTAGTTGTCTGTGTTTGGCAATTTGCTGTTAAAGTAAAAGACTTTTAATCTTTATGTATTTTTTGTTTTCCCTTGGAATACTTGGACAGATGTTATAGTGGTTTATCATTAAAAAAATTATAGCCTTGCAAATAACCACTCACTGTATTTGAGTCACAGTTTATTCTAGTGAGAAGTAGAAAGTGCTGACTTCATTTCTTTTTCTACCTGTATACCTAGTGGGGAAGGAGGAAGACCAATGTTTAAAAAAGAAACAAACAGAAACCTAACAGAACGTAACTTATGGGGTGGCAAATTTTTGGTGCTTATGTGTAAGCTAGATACATTTGCTTAAGGTCACAATTGGACCACTTAAGAAATATGACTCAAAGCAGTCAAATCCTGTTACATTGATTTGTGGCCTTAGTTCAATAATAAATAATGTCATGAAAATATTAGTTCCATTCTATGGAGAGAGTAAGTTCTGTACCCAGTTAGGTAGAAAGGCAGTTTAAAGTTTGGCTGGAAGAGTCATCACACAAATAGTCCTTTTTCCAAGTTAAAGCCAGGTCTTTTCTTTCTATACATGAGAAGTTTTGTAGCTGACAGCACCTTTGTCTAGTCTGGTAATGCCACCAACCACTATGTATCATTGTTGCCATCCACTGCAGCTTCCTTGTTCAAGGTCCTTGACATAGGTGGGTCTACACACCACGGGCTCTTTTCTTGACCAAACCCGTTTTCTAATTCCCATAAGAAATGCTATGTTAAGATTTGAGCAAGTACATTTGTTAACCTAACTCAATGCAGGAGGGTAAGGAGGTGAAAGCATTGATGTTTTGACTTGATCTCAAAGCCCTTGGTAGGAAGTACGCCACACAGATGATACAGTATAAGCTTTGAGGCTTGAAATAAATTGGAAATGATAACAATAGTAGTTCCCCCTTTTTGAGCCCCTCTTAGATAAGACAATGTGTATATGTGATATTTTTAAATCTACATTTAATTTATCTTAATCATGCCGTAAGGGTACATTCCATTTCCATTTCAAAGATTAGGAAACAGGTTCAGGAAATTTGCTAGTAACACTGCTAGTAAGTGAAAGAGCCAGGACTCAAATCCAGTCTTGACTCCAAGACTTAATCACTAGTTTACTGGCTGTATCGGCAGGCTCCAGGCTAATCCATCTTCAGTATACTTAGAAGGCTAATGAAGGGAGTTGCCAACTTATATCCTGTGGCCCACCACCTGCTTGTTATCAGGCCAGGGTAGGGCATGAATTCTCAGCTCTGCCCCTCCACTTGCTGCACTGTTGGCTGCAGACACAAGTTCCCTGGTCGGGTTGTTTATCTCAAATTCTTAATGAAGTGCCCTCATGTGTTTCTGAGCCCAGGGGCAGGGCAACCTGGCTAGCACCATGCCTTCACACTCCACCTCACAACAATTTCACCAAGGGGTCCATGTTTTAGGGCTGGGCTTGTGGTCTGAACAATGGCTCTATGACCACGTAGTTTGATGTAACAAAAAAATGCAGGCTTTGGAATTACACAGACCTGGGTTTAAATGCAGGCTCTGCTACTTGCTTATGTATAATGTTGGCCAGTTACTTGACTTTGCTGAGCCTTTTCACTTTCTTAGCTATAAATGTCATTCAGTCAAGAAATATTTTGAGTGCTTGTTTTGTGCCACACACAAAACAATAGCCCCTGCTCTTACAGAGCATATTCTATAGGAGATGCTAACAGCTATCTCAGGTGGTTAGGAATCATTCATGGCAGAAAGACTGCTTTCCATTAAGGGAATATAAAGTAATCAGCAAATAACATCAAACAATAATCATGACTATGATAAAAAAATCAGAAGTCCATGAGAGGGGACTATGATCTGGTGGTAGCGGAAGAGGGAAGATTTTTCCTAACCAAGTTATATTTTATCTTAACCCTCAAGAGTAAGCACAGGGTCAGCCAGATGGAGGGGGTAAGGATGAGGAGCATGCCTCACAGAGGGAATAGTGACAGCTCTCTACCTACAATTGATCTTCCACAAATCAGTTAATCAAATAGTTATTGAGTGGCAAATATACTATGCACTGTGCTATATCCATATAGGGAGGACTAAATAGATGTGGGCTCCCCTCATAGCATTAATATATCAGTGTGGACAAGAGGTAGTACCCAACCATCATAACAAGGAGCACCTGGAACCCAAACCAGCCCCTCAGTTTCCCTTCAGTCCTCTCCCCCTGCAATTCTCAGGCAAGCCCATGGCCCTCCTCTGGGTTGCAGCCTTCAGGCATTTCAAAAGAGGAGCTGGCGTATCTTCCTGGAGTATTTCCATCCCCAGGCTAACAATCCCATTCTCTTCCATTCTTGTGGACACACACAAGTTCCCTGGTCGGGTTGTTTATCTCAAATTCCACATTTTAAGAAGACCATTATTTCACACATTTTTATGAATGCACCTGAGACCATATTGGATTTCTTTTTCAGCAGCCACCTTCCTGTCATCCTACAGGGATCTGTCACCAGAAAGTATGGCCCATCCCACTTCCCTTATGGAGCTTACATTCCAGTTGGGGAAGGTTGACCATAAATAAACACATAAAAGAATAAAGGATTGGATATGGTAATAGAAGGAGAACTGACTCTGGGTGGTGAGCACACAATGCAATATATACAAGGTTGGACAATTAAGTTTGCTAACTTATCCTAGAAAAAGTGCTGCATGCCTCATTGCTAAATATCCCTACAGTCACCTTCAAAGTGCTCCTCTTGGGAAATTATGCACCGATGCCAGCACCTAGTCTACCCTTAAATGCAATTTTGCAACTCTTTCTGAAATGACCATTAGACCCGTTGTCATGTGCAAAATCTGACAATTATGTTTTGTGAACTTGCCACCATGTCCTTAACGTTGGCTGCACTGACAAACAATTTGGTATGGCCGAGGTTATGATACCTTACCAAGTTGTTTGTACAGTACTGCCAGTAAGGGCACAGTGGCACGTTCACAAACTTAACTGTCAGATTTGGGAACAACCACAGCTCTGATGCCCATTCCAGAAAAAGTTCCAAAACTACTTTCAAGAGTGGACTAGGAACTAGCATTGGTGCACAGCTTCCCAAGGGGAGTACTTAGAAAGTGACTCTAGTGATATGCAGCAATGAAGTATGTATCACTTTTTCCAGGATGAGTTTGCAAAATTAATTGTCCAAGTCTGTAGATGATGTATTATAGAATTGTACCCTTGAAACCTATATAATTTTAGTAACCACTGTTACCCCAATTTAATTTAAAAATAATAAGGGATTAGGATAAATGATAAATAAGAAATGTGATAGAGTAATGGGTGTAGGAGGTGGAGAGAAAATGGATGTGGGAGGGCTAGTCAGGAGGCCTTGCTGCAGGGCCTTGCTCAGGAGGTAACATTAAAATCAAGGCTTGAAGGAGTCAGGCAGGCAGAGAGCAGGGGAAGAGTGGTGGACTGGTTTAGGGTAGATGCTCAACAAATGTTTGTTAAAAAGGAGTGTGGAATGTCCTCCCGACCTTTGTTGAGTTGGATTTCAAAGGCCAGCATGGTAGAATAAGAGAAGCTATAAGCCAGAGCCCTAGCCCTGACTGCCACTTGGTTCTTGTAGGAAGCGACTTAATTCTCTGAACCTGTTTTGTCCTTTATAAAATAAGGACAGTTTATTGATTTCAGTAAACATTTATTGAACTACTGCTGTGTGCCAGCACTGTGGTAGGTACTAGATTATGATTCTGGCCCCAAGTACTTACCAGGCCTATTCAGGGGATCAGATGAAATGGTGAACATTGAAGCATTTTGACCAGGATTCAGAAGGCTCTTGGAACAGGTTGAGTATTCTGTAAGCTTTTGTTGATGAGGTGCTAGATGAATAAAATGTGGAAAACTTTTTGCAGACCATGCTTCTACTCTGGTCTGCTTTCCTTTGGAATCTCCAGCTCAGCAAGTTGGAGGTGTCCCAAGCGGTTGCTATGGTGAAGACTGAATTCTGAGAACTGGTTTAACTGGGGCTGTCGTGGCTAGAGTCTGAACTCCATGAGAACTGACAGTTCCTGGCAAATTGTGTCTGCTAAGTGAAAGAGCCCCTCTCCTTTGCCATGCACCCATACTTCAATTGCAGCTTGGGAGTCCTGCCCTTGGTGTCCTGCACATTTTCCACTTGGTGCTGTCTGATGGGATCTGAGACCCACTAAATAGTCACAGCTTAGTTGTGCTTATTATTTCTTTTGCAGTGATGAAAAAAGTGCATTGAGGACACTGTGAGTGCTTCTTGGAAACAAGGTTTAATTTTTCCAGATTTGTTGGAAACGAAGTGGTTCACTGTGTGTTTAAATACTAATCCTGTAAAAACTGCTTGAGAATATTCAATTCTTGGTTGCTTTGGGAGTCATGAGGCTTTATTGCATGTTTTTTTTAATTCTTTTGTTCATTTGAATTTCCTATGCAGCTGTGTTTCCATGTGGACTAGGCAAACGGCATATGAGCTGTTTTTTTCATTTCAAAAATATGGAAGACTTCTGTCAGAAAATGAACAGTGCCTGTTTTTTCAGTCTTAGAGCTGATTTAGTGTGACAACACAAGATAATGGCAATTGGAACCCCTGATTGTGCTACAAAAGAAAATTAATACATTCTTGAAATCTCAACAATCAACACTCCATTTCCTAAGGGGGACCAAGAGGTGGATATTAAAACCTTCCAATTTTTTACTATAATAAATTCCAGTCACAGACACTGAGCACATCATATGGGCTGTGCCCTATGATAGGCACTAGGAAAAGAGATGACTAAATCATGGTTTTCATCTGACAGTGTCTACAGCCGGTTACGTATGAACAGTTGTGTGAAAAGTACCTCATCCATTGCAGTTTGTGGTGGACAGAATAATGGCCCCCAAAGATGCCTATGCCCTAATCCCTGGAACCTGTGAATATGTTAGGTTACGTGACAAAGGGAATTAATTTTGTAGATGGAATTAAGGTTGCTAATCAGTTGATTTTGAGATGGGGAGATATTTCTGGATTATCCAGGTGGGCCCAATCTGATTACACGGGCCCTCAAAATATTCCTGGCTGTGTTCAGAGATGTAACAGTCGAGAGAAGCTACATTCTTGTTCTTGAAGATAAAGTGATGTGGCCCCTAGAGGCTGGAAAAAGCAGGGAAAGGGTTCTCCCTTCTGAAGACTCCCCTAGAGGAGTCCTCTAGGGGAGTCTTCAGAACGAACGCAGCCCTGCTGACACCTTGGTTTTAGCCCAGTGAGATCTGTGCCAGACTTCTGACCTACAGAACCATAAGATGACAAGCGAGTGTTGTTTTAAATCACTGTGTTTGTAGTAATTTTTTATAGGGTCAATAGGTAACTACCACACTGTCTTTGAGGGAGAGGTGTCATTTCTATTACTATGTTGTTCTGAATATCTGAGTTGAGGGAGAGATATCGTTTCTGTTACTATGTAGTTCTGAATGTCAGCTCTCTGTCAGACGGTGTGCATATTGCTGCAGATACAAAACTGAGCAAGATCCAGAGTCCACAGTCCCGTGGGGGAGACTAACAAGGATAGAGACAGCATGGCACCATGATGAAGGAAAGCCCACGTGATAAACCCACATCTCTGGGGAGAGATGGTGAGGCTGGAGAAGCCCTGCCATTTCTATGACTTTAGCCTAGCTTTAAGTAACATTTCCACATTCTTCACTGATGTAAGAAATCTTCCCAGGATACCATGCTCACTTACATTAGCAGGGAATGACAGTGTGTGAGAGACATAATCAATTTCAGCTCTAGAAAGATCACTCTCATTATGGCTGCAGTGGGAAAGATCTGGATAAGGATAAGAGTAGATACAGAGATGATAGAAGAGTTGGCCCGATGAGAGACAGAGTGGTGGCCTGGACTAGAGTAATGTCAGTGGAAATGGAGAAGAGGGAAGAGATGCAAGAGACAGTAGACTCCACAGAACTTGGAGACTAAATCTAGTAAAGGAGTTAGGGGGGACATTTATAATAATTCCCAGTAATATGGGTTAGACAAATGAGTGGATGTGATGGTAGTAACTGCAATTTTAGAAAAAAAAAATTTTATATATATATATATATATATATAATGACAGAGATGTTGCATTAAGGGTACAAATCTAAATTTGTTTCTGGATCACACAGGTAAGGGAAGATGGTACCCAATCAGGAAAAGAGGGGTAGGAGAAAGGAACTAAGTGACCCAAACAAGAAAATTGGGAGAGGATACAAGTTTAAAAAACACCAAGATTTGTAATTTGTTCTTCCATTATAACAGCTTTCTCCTATGAGTGGTATGTGGGGAAAATAAGTGCTTTAACCAAAGTACAATGAATGGAGGGAAAAATAAATTATTTTTTCTTTTTACAAAAAGTAGAAAGCTTCTGAAATTCTCAGAGAATGATGGATAGTGTTATGAGGAAAGTTTTAAAATTGTATCACTCTGGATTTTGGTGTATCCTCCACTGGTCTGGCCAGAAGAATGAAAATATATGTTGTGGGCTCTCTAAAATTTAATTCTTAGCATTTTCCAGGAGGGTCAAGGTCCAAGGAATGAATACTGTATCTGAAAAGGAAGTCATGGCCAGTTAGCCAGACCTGTTCTAGTTCTGTGGAGGTTTATCTGCAAGCAAGGATACTGCTTCACTTTGTGCTTCTCTCCAAAAGCTGTTGCAACGGTTCTCTAGCAAATATAATCTAGCATCCAAAGCCCTCTGGTATGCTGCTGTCAGACACTGTGTCATTAGCTTGCTGAAGCAGTCAGCACCTGGGTTGCAGTCTTGGTGGACGTTTGAGCCAAATAGGTAAATAGCAGCTGTTGGAACAGAGTTCATCAAACATACCTTTTAAAAATCGATTTTTGCCTCAATAGAAGGAAATTGGTAATTGACAGTATAACTGACAAAAGAAACCATAGAAGTCTATGTTAAGATGAAGGAAACATCTGTTTTTTGTTTTCTTAACTTTTATTAATTCATCTGAGGTGCGAGTCACCAGTTCACCAATCAGTGTTTCCAAAATGAAGCCTTCATTGTCTCTGGATTCATTGGGAAAAGTCACTTCAGAACTACCTGAAGAGAAAGGTGATCCATAGAGAGGTGCCATTTTTTAAAATGTAATATTCGTCCTGATAGTTATTTCCTAATATTGCTTTTATATTAACTGCTGATTACATTCCTCCCTCGGGAAGATTTTATTTCTCCATCCCGAAATTGTAGGATTCATGTGCTGACCTAATATGAGAGGGCTGTCCAGAAAAAATCTAGCCATAAACATTACATGGCTGGAATAGTTTCTGGACAGCATTCATATATTCAACTCAGAACCTCACAAAGTATGCCCTTCATCTATAAAGAAAACTTTATGGGGTCACCTTCATCTTTCCCAGTAGCAGGTGAGTTGGGTCTGTATCCCCTAGGAACACTGAGGAAGAAGACATTTTTCCTCTCCCTCTCCAAGGTTTTCTTGAACCAACACCAGTCTCACCTACAGAGCTCAAACAGACATCAATGAGCAAGAAAGATTACTTGCTGGGGCTAGACCCTACCACCATTTGGTTTAACGATCCTGTGTTTGCAACCAGAACTCCTGATGACCAGCATAACATTTTCAAAATGACTGGTCAGAGTTCACTGTTGGCTTATTGTTACCATCAGGATAAAGCTGGCTGGTCTGTGTAATGATAGAGCCAGCAACTTTGCTCTCATTATACTGTACTCCATCCAGCTGAGCTCTACTCTTTCTGACCTATTGGTAGGGATTTCATCAGTGAGATCCAAACCTCTACCTTTCATAGGAGACCAATTATTTGACTCTATTAATCGTTCATTTGTTCATTCATTCATTCCTAGGTACTGGAAATTCAGAGGTTAATAAGGCATGGTACCTGCCATCAAGGAGCTCACAGCCTATTGGTAGAGACAGCCTTGAAATAAGATGAATTATAATTCTATGGTTCTTGGAGAAGGTGGTATTTAACTGAGGATTAAAGGATAAGTTCGATATACAAGGGCTGTTAGGAAAGTATCCAGCCATGTAATATAAAAAATAGAGGCATTTATAGCTCGAGTTTTTCCAGACAGCCCTCGTATAAGCAAGCCTGAAGCATAAGAGATATATCTTGACATTTGGAGTGGATGACATCACCAAGAGAAAGTGTATAATAGAAAGAGTCCTAGAAAGAAAAAAAAAAAAAGCCAGGCAAAACTAGTGACATTTTAAGGGAAAGTAGAATAAGAAGGCCTGAGATGAATAACTAGAGAGGTTGGTGGAAAATAAGAAGACTGGTGTTACAGATATCAGAGGAGAAAAAGCATATTCACAAGGAAGGAATGGTCAGTAATGTCCAAATCAGTAAAAGATTAAGTAATTCAAAGAAGGAAGAGCATCCATTGGATTCAGTACTATGAAGACATCAATGACCAATGGTGACAGTAAGGGAATGGCAAGATTTAGGGTAGAATGGCATATTTAAGGGAGACTTATTGACTGCTTGGATATGGGAGGTGAGAGGGAGTGGGTTATTAAGGATGCCTACTAGATTTCTGGACTGAGTGATGGGTGAGGGGTGGTTTCATTCCCAAGATGTGGATCCCAAGAGGAAGAACAGATCAGGGGGACAGGGAAAGGGGAAGGGTGCAGGTTTGGATACATTGAGCATGAGATGCCTGTGGGATAGCCAAGTGGAGCCATCCAGTAGGCCATTGGCTATATGGGTCTAGAACTCAGTTTCTAGTTTGTGAATAAAATAGAGTAACATAGCCCCCCTTTTTTTTTCTGTAGAGAACTCCATGCCATATTTTCATGGTTCTCTTTACCAGAATCAATCACTTAAATATTTTCTAATTTTTGGTATTTTTCTGTGATTTCTCAACTGATTTTACCTGAAACAGGAACATCAGTACACACAGTTTCTGCACCTGGCATTTGGAGCCACTTGTAAGGAAAAACAGAAGCAATTACAGATTAATTAAGTAACTGGAATAGCTCTTCTCTCTGTGTTTAGCTAGTGGTCTACTTCCATTCCAAAACTCTGATATACTATAGAACTTGTGTTTTACCTAAGAAAGAAACAAAAGTGTAGCTCCAGTTTCTACCTCAATTATACAGCATCTAGTATCAGTACTTATCAAAAATGATCCAATCTATATTAAATAAAGCACAAAAGAGTCTCAAATGTTTACATGACATGACTGAATTTGAAAACCAGTGTGTACCCTGGTAATGTAACACCTGTCCCCTATGCGTAAACACGGTAGGCCCTTAAGTCCCTATGTATGAAGGAAAGTCTTCATCTAGGCATCTCTCTTTCCTTCAACAGGTTATCTTAATTTTTTGCCAGCTTCTGGATCATGTAGTTTCTTACTCTAAAATAGTCTTTATGTTGTATCCCTCACAGTAAATGAAAATCCTAATCTTCAGAAAGAAAAGTATGTCATTGGCTTGCCCTTTTCTTCATTCCCCATCAGATTGAATTGAGATAGGATACTGACTGGCAAAAGCAACAAGATAAATGATCAACCTGTGATATATCTGGTCCAAAGGGGATTATTTCAACAGTCAGTTCTAATCATCCAAGCAGTGTTTCCAATAAAAAGTTTTATTAGGTGTTGTCACATGTATTACTGCAATTTTAAATTATACATTTGAATTCATAGTAAAGTCACCTCACTAAACACCAAGAAAAATGATGCCTTTCACATAAACCCTAGTCTCAAGTGACTTAATAAAAAATAACAAATAACAAAAAACAAAACTCAAGCCCCAGCCATCTAAGGCTATGAACTTGAAAAGACTGACAGGAATATAAAACTTTTTATCTGTTTCTTTAATCTTCATTTGGAGATCATATACTCCAAAATTTTCATTATCTTCCTAGCTCCATCAGATTCTCCAGAGGTAATAGAACCGGATAAATGATCCAGATTCTATTATAAAAACTCTGATTTATTGATGTATGATTTATATGTGGTAAAATTCTTTTTAGTGTACAGTTCTATGACTTTTGAAAGACACATACAGTTACGTAACTATCATACAATCAAGATACAGACCATTTCTATCACTTCAAAATCTCCCCTTGTCCCTTTGTAGAGCCCCTCCCCAGTCTCCCTCCAGGCTCCTGGCAACCACTGACCTGTTTTCTGTCCTTATAGTTTCGCCTTTTCCAGAATGTCAGATAAACATAATCATATAGCATGTAGCCCTTTGCAGACTCTTCACTCGTACAATTAACATTATTTTTCAGGTAATGAAGATTACTTCGTGTTTGTTGTTGAAAAACTAAAATATTTAACAAAGAAACAATAAGATATAAAAATGCTTCCCAAAGATAACCCTTGTTAATGTTTTGATGGGTTTCCTTCCAGTCATTTAACTGTATATGAATATACACCCCCATGTACAGCAATCAAATTGTACAAAATTGAAATCTTACTCTATACAGGCTTGTGTGTTTTTATTTTGTATTTTTTAACTTAATATTGTGAGCATTTTCTTAAGGATTAACTCTTTCTTAAGGGTTGGAGGCAAGAGCCTAATCAGCAGGCTCAGGGATGGATGAGAAATAGAAGCAGAGTCACTGTGACCCAGACGAAGCAGCTCAAAGCTGCCTCTGCAGGCTCTGCAGGCTCTGTATCCATTTCCTGGGTTGCTGAGTTCCACTTATTTTCATCAAAGCCTATTTTTTGTTGTTGTTGCTGCTGACTTGTCTCAAACTAAAACAACACACTACCATTCCTCTAGAGGCCTGACAGCACCCCCAGCTCCTCTCCCACAAACCATTTTCCATACCACATTAGAAGTATTTGTTTCCTTTGTCCATCGTCCCCACTAGGTGATATGCCCCTCAGACAGGAGCACCCTGTCCTATTTGTTTCATTTCCCCCCATGCCTGTGGTGTATTACTCAGCAAAGAGTAGATACTTAAAGAATGTAACAAATAAATGAATGAATAAACAAATGAACACAAGATGAAACCTATTCTTCACTGGACTAATTGCTGCCACTCATTTTTCACCCACTTGTACTTTACCCTCAGAAAAAGAATGGAAAAAAATTCCCTTTTGGGGCATTATTTTTGGTGGCCACCACAGAAGGGGTGGATTTTGCTTTCAAATGCCTTGGCATTTCTGGCTCACAGCTACACAGCCTGGTAAGAGAGCCAATGAACTATATGTCATGTTGCTGTGGCATGCCTCATGCATTGCTCTATGGAGCCAGGCCAAAGTTCTATTGTCAAGGAGATGTAAAATGCAAAAAAATGGACCTGGAAGGAAGGAAGAAAGAGGCAATCTGCTCAGATTTGCTGTTGATGGACACACAGACCCATGAGTGATTGGTTTCTGCTTCTTGAAGGCCAGGTCAGCTCTCGCCATGCCTGCCCTTCTGGGGGTTGAGAGGGAATTACATGGGTCTGTGTTTAAGAGCCAAGGTTAGGTGAAGAGAATAAGCGTGAGGGAAGGCAGAAGTTAAACAGAGTTAAGACTGTTTTTATTTTTCCCTTCAATCCTAATCATTTGATATTTTTCTCATGGAATAATAATAATAATAGTTACCAATTATTGAGTACATAATAAGGGCCAGGGACAGGGCTAAGCCTTTCATACTCATTGCCTTGTGGAATCTTCACAACAACCCTCTCAACTAAGCAGTCACTATTATTATCGCTCTTTTACAGGTAAGCAAGGAATTGAGGCTCAGATAGGTTCAGTGAATGTCCAAGCTCACACAGTTACTTAATACAGTCCTTGGGCTAGAGTGAACACCCTAACAATGGTAGCTGTTATGGATATAATCATAAGAAATACCTGATGCCACCAGTTCAAAGGATCAAAGCAGGCTCGGACTCCTACAGGCCTCCCTGGAGCTTACAGAGGCTCCTCAATGGGCATAAGCCCCCCTGACTTCCTTTCTGCCTCTTCAAGACTTGGGAAGGTGGCTTCTTGGGTGATGGTGAAAATGATTCCATGCTTTTGTGTTTGGCTCCTTCTTGGATCCCACAAATGCCCTTAACATTTTCCATTTTCTGAGCCCTTTTGTGAAACAGCTCTGATGTGGTTGACAGTATTCGTAGTCAGAGCCAAATCAAGCGTTCCTCTGGAGGAAAGCTGGAAGCCTATAAGGGTCTTGTAAGTGCTCATGTGGCCCATGGGCCCCTTCTTGGTATTGCCCAAGACCCAGGCTTTCCCAGCAGGCAGCTGCCTAGCACAGTGTGCTCGTTGATCCCCATGCTGTTTATCTGGATGGGGAAACTAACACTGTATCATCAAGATCAGGGCCTTTCTCCAGGGAGGATTCTGATGGGGGCACTGGCTGGCTTGCGGATGGCTCAAGATGATTTCTGTTTCTGTGTTTTCTGCAGCTTCTTTTCCAGGACCCAGGAGAAGCTTTGAAATGTAAAATTACCCATGTGTCAGGAATCCCCACAGCCTCCTTGTGAGGGGTAGATGAGTAACATATGCTGTTTATATAAAAAAATAAATGGCTTGTCCCCATGAAGCAGCAGGCTTAAATCACTGGCTAACCCCTCTTTTACCTTAGCAGTTGGAGCAGTGCACCTCTGAATGAGGATTCATAAGCAAAAAGCAATTTGGCTTGAAAAAGCCCCCAACAGTTTGATTGAGCACTGCATGTCCTAGGTAGGCAGGTGATGGGCAGGCCAGTAGGCTGCTGTGAGGCCAGCTAAAGAAAGCAAGAGAAGAAGGCAAATAGGTAGTTTTGTACATTGACCTGCCTCCTCAAGCAGACTTTGAGAGGGGTAACCCTCATCCTAGTGATCCCCCATATCATCATGATCCCCAGGGCTAGTGGGACGGGGAGAGCTCTTTTCTTGAACTTCAAACACCATAGGACTTGGCTTAGACAATAGGTGTTCATTCATTTATTCATTTGTCAAGCAATTACTCAGTACTTACCACATACCCATCTTGACATTGCACAAAGTTCAGCACTAACTGGTTGTCAGCAGTGACATCCCACCCAAGACGCTGAGCCAAAACTAAAAGTTTGGAATTGAAGCAGGCTGAAACTTGACAACCTAAACAGCTAGTGAGTGAAAGTGTCAGTTTCTGTATTTCAGTGGGATTTCATTCATTCAACAAACAATTCATTAGTGTCTATTTTGGGCCAGGCACTGTGGTAAGCACTAGAGTTATCAGAAGGGAGAATCCTAGCTCTTACCAAAGGGAATTTCAGATATCAGGGGCTAACATCTATTGAGTGCAGTGAGTGCTGATGATGTGTGCCAAGAACTACGCTGAGTACTTTCTGCACCTTGTCTTTTTGAATCCTTATTCCAGAGCTAGCAGGCAGGGCTGTACGTGTGGGGAAACTGAGACTTGGCTATTTTACTGACTTGCTAAAGATTAGCTAGCCAAAAAGTGGCAAACATAAGCTTGAATAATCCAAGTGAGTCCAAAGGCCTGAGGCTGTGTTCTTTGCGCATCACTGCCTACTGCAGGGGTCATTCAACTGCAGGGTGTTGCCGAAATCTGGCCCACTGCCTGGTTTTATAAGGGCTTTTATATTTTTAAATGGTTGAAAAAACCAAAAGGATACTTCATGATGTAAAATTTGTATGAGATTCAAATTCCAATACCCATCAATGAAGTTTTATTGAGACACAGCCACACTCATTCATTTACACATGATCTAAGATTTTTCCACTATAACAGCAGAGTTGAGGAGCTGTGACAGAGGCCTCATGGCATAAAAAGTTGAAAATGTTATCTAGCTCTTTGCAGGAAGTATTTACCGATCCCCTTAACACATAGCTCACTGACAGGTCTCAGTCCATGTCTGAACTCCAGAGCTCTGTCCTCCTACCCCAAACACTTCCTCAACAACTCAGGGAGATCTCCAGGGAGCCTCTGTGAGCATTCCCATGATGGCCACATTGGAGTTATTTTTAGCACTTTTTTCAAGAGTCGTTGAGACCCAAGACATTTAGAGTGGTATTAGGTTTTTCCTAATGTTTAGATGAAAAAGTAGACAGCAGATCTTGGGTTATTTGTGACCAAAGCCCTGAAAGCAATCCTGTTGGTCTTTGCTGAGAAGTGCCAAATTATCTCAGGCTCCACGAGGTGCTGCCTGTCAGGCCTTATATGGGCATAATCTCCTAACCCAGGCTTGTTTCTCTCTGCAGTATGGACACATCCACTTTTAAGGTTATGTGTGAACATTTCTGGTCTTTCTATTTGCTCAAGCTGTGAGGAATTTAGCTCTGGCACACTTGAAGGAAGCATGAATGCTGTCAACTTCTGCACACATCTTTGCACATGAAAGAGGACAATTGCCTTGCTTTTCGGCACTCATCCTTTTAAATTTATCTGGAGGTGGAGGGAAGTGTTTTTTTAAGTGCTGGAATGGGGGAAATAAAGCTTCATTATACTAGTTGTTTCTTGGATTTGTGTGTTTGAAGAGATGTTAATAAAGAAAACATTTAAAGTATGACTATAGGCAATGGGTTCCATGTGAGGCATTCCAGGTGTGTTATATTACTCAGACCTCGCAGTATTCATTTATTCAACAAATACTTATTGATGCCTACTTAATGTTGTGTCCTGTGAATGAGATAGGTAGTCTCTCTCCTCATGGAGCTAACCCTCTGGTGGGAGAGACAGATTATTGACAAGTAAAGAAATATTATACATTGTGATTGTGATGAGTGGTATAAAGCAAAAGAACAACATGCCAAGACACAGTAATGGGGTAACCTACCTGAGACGGGGGAGTCAGGAAGCGCCTCTCAGAGGAGGAAACAATGAAGATGAGACCCAAAGGATAAGAAGGAGCTGGCTGGAAGACTCTCAGTGATTGGACTGGAATTCTTGATATGGAAGAGTTTAGTTAAAGAAGTTAATGAAAGAGTTATAACAGTGACTCAGTTGACTGGAACCTCATCTTAAGGAACCCAAGACTGCCAATGGTTGTGTTCTAGAGACCTTAACGTGGATTCCTATCTAGGCAAGCTCTGGAAAATGCAACTCTGGTTCAAAAGAGAACCCTTGGGCAAGTAAGGTGCCCACACTATTGGACAGCCAAGTCCACACATGTTTATGGAGCTCTTCCCACAAGAGCAGCACTGTCTAGGCCAGTGATTCTCAACCTTCCTAATACCGCAACCCTTTAATACAGTTCCTCATGTT
The DNA here is from genome assembly GCA_004026885.1 of Lyroderma lyra. NCBI lineage: Eukaryota > Metazoa > Chordata > Mammalia > Chiroptera > Megadermatidae > Lyroderma > Lyroderma lyra. The sequence goes on from PVJL010000863.1 coordinate 132,127, forward strand.
GTGGTGATCCCCATAAAATTATTTTTGTTACTACTTTATAAGTGTAATTTTGCTACTGTTACGAATTGTAATGTAAATACCTGATATGTGTTTTCCGATGGTCTTAGGCGACCCCTGTGAAAGGGTCTTTCGACCTCCAAAGGGGTCACGACCCACAGGTTGAGAACCGCTGGTCTAGGCTCTGGGGACCTCAAGAGAAATCAGACAGTAAGGAGCCCACACTCTAGTGGAAGAAGTCAGTCATATACTCACAATCAAAGAGATGACTCGCAGCATGGTAAGTACAACAAAATATGTACAAGATCACAAGGTAGCACAGAAGAGGGTGCTGAACACATTTGGGAAGGCCAGGGAATAGCCAAAGAATGTTAAATTTTTAAGGGCTAGAAGGGCCTTCTAGAACAAGGAAGTCCAATGAACAAAGTCCCAGGAACATAAAGCCACATGCCCCTGGGCCTTTGGGGAATTACAAGTCATTATGTTATGTATTTTTGAGCCTGGAGTACAAGATGGTGAGTGGTAGGTGTTGAGGTTGGAAATTTCAGCAGGGGCAGGTCACAGATTGGCTTTGTGAATAAGTGTTACCGATTTGAGCTGCACTGAAGATATGTAAACACAAGAAACAGATCTGGTCATTGATTTGCCTTGATAATGTCCCTATTGTTACCTAATCCCATTGGTTTAGACTCAATTTTCTAGGGAGCTATGGTATTTCAAAGAAACTACCGGATCCTTTTGTAGACAAATTTCACACTTTTGGAAGTAACTTTTCCTCCCTAAGTACTTTATACATTTCTTACAACTTTTCAAAGCACCTACCATATGGTATTTCTCCTAAGTGTGAAATTATTATCTTTTTATTTGGGGGGAAGTTGAAATGAAGTCATCTGTCCACTGTGACAGCTGCAAGCAGAGATATCCTCTCCAGGGAAGCAATTGTGCCATCTGAGCAGCCCAGTGCGACTTCTCCATGAGTAGCTGTCTGCACTTTGTTGCCTATTACTGCTTTCTCTTGTTTCTTGTTACCCATTATGTAAGAGCATTTTTTTTTTCAAAGATGAGCTCTGGGCTCATTCTGAATATTTTAGGAGTCAGACATCCTGTTTTCCTCTAAGTAATATGACCCTGTCAATGACCCACTACATTTCAGAATGACATCATGGGATAAAACTGAGAATGGTTGAAGAGAAGTGATTATGGGAGTCTAGGGACCTCTGCTTGTCCTTTTACCTTTCAGCAAGTTGTTTTGAGATGTTTGCACAAGAATTCTGCAAATGAGTGTTCACTGTACAAAGAGAAGGGGTCATAAACTATGGCCTGTGAGCTAAATCCTGCCCAAGAGTATATTCAATCTGAGTTGTGTGTGCATATAAAGTTTTATTGGCACACAGCCATGCTCATTGGTTTGCATATTGTCTGTGGCTACTTTCACACTGCAAAGGAAGGGTTTAACCTATGTGACAGAGCCCATATTGCCCACAAAGCCAAAAATATCTACTATCTGGCCTTTACAGAAAAAGTTGGCCAAGATCCACACTGAAGCCTTCACCCCTCCCCCCAGGAAAAGAGCATGTGAATTTAGTGGCATCCACCATTCCCTTGCCCTCCTCCCCAAACACATGGCACAACGAAAATTAGAGGTTGATTTTTGACAAGCATATCAGAGCTTTCATATTTGTTAAATGACATCAGAACTTTTACATTTATTAAATGTGTTGCCTTTCCAAGAAGTTCCCTTGGGTGATTGCACACCTATTCTGATGCTGCTGTCAGTGTACTGGACATCTCAGGGGCTGCTCTTCAGAGCCAAATTATGTGACACCTGAGAAAATCCCTCACCTTCTTTTTGGACCCAAAGTAGTGCAGCCTTGTTGGAGCATCTGCCTAGTGGCCATATATCAAATGTTGGCCAATTTTTAAAATTTCAATATATCACTCAGATCATCCCAAGGAATTGGCTGCTGGCTCTGAATGTAATTGCCTAAAAGGCACACTCCATACATGATTTTTTCAAATAAAAGAGGTTCGCCTCACCCAAGGAGTTGGGGGTCAAGGTTATATTTTTGAAACACCTTTTGAGATGTTAATGGGTGTTTTCAGTATTTGGGCCATTTGATTTCTCACAAAATGAAATGCCCTGTGTGGCTTTCTCCTCCCTATTCCAAGATGCTTCCATACTCCAAGCACCTAACCATGTGTCCCATATTTCCCCATCTCTTTACAGCTGCTGGCAGTGGGTTCTGCTGTGGCTTGATGCATTGTACCCATTTGGCTAAAACCAGCATGTGCTAAGGGATGAGGGAACACTTTGCTCCGTTCCTTTTCTCACAGCCAAGTCTGGATGGAAAACAGTCCCCTAGGAGCTGGGATGTGGTATGATGTGGATGGGCCTGAGGTTGTTAGGAGAGTATGGAAGCAGTGAGTAGGTCAACATTTGGTGGTCTTTCTTGTCTCAGGGACTGCTATGTAATCTGGACTGCTGTGGTAAAGGGGGTTTGGAGTTTGGTGTTTTCTGAAATCCATGAAATGCCTACTTATCTCTCCACATTTTTGCTTTGCCATTTTCCTTAAACTCATTCTGCAATAGGGATGTTGTGTGGCCAGCTGTGAAGCAAAAAGATAACCTGTTAAGCAAGTTGCTCTTTTTTGTAATTTTTTTTCCCTCCAAGAGTCACTGGCTCCCACACAAAACATCTCTATTTCATGAGCTTACAGTTGCTTCACTGATTTCTGCTCTGCCTGAGTCTCAGATGCAGGCCTCTGGAAGGAGTTACTCAGATCCATGTTGTATTTGTATTTCTCATTGAAGTAAATGTGCTTGCATGATGGAGTATGATCAAGTGGATTACTAAGTAGCAAGGATTAAGACTGTAGCCACAAGTATACGTTTTATTGCTAGTGCTCCCAGATCAGCACCCTACTGTGGCTCTGGGGGCTGAGGCGCCACTTTCCAACCAACCCTCAGTTAACTTGGGGAGTAGTTTTGGTTGGGAGGTACTTTTGCTCTTCTGAGTTGTTTTTGCTCAAGGCACCATGATTTAAACTTGAGCTGTTATCTAAAGCCCTGGGTGAGAGGTGGGTCCTGGTCCTGGTGTTCTGGAGCCAGGTCTTTTGTGTCATGGGTCCCCAAGAAAAGATGAGAACTTCATACCACTCACCAGAGGTGGTACAGAGAAAGAATCCTGGGCACTCCATATGTGTCTGTACTACATGTTTCTTCATTAACAAGTATGTCCTTTGCACATATGGTGATCTGGCCCTAGCAGACACTTTCAAGGGTCAGAATTATGTCTTCTGTTGTTTGGGCAGCACCATACAGGGTCTCTTGGACCGGAGGGCACATAATGCTCTGAATTGTCTATGACAATATGTGAAATAGCAAGCAAATGAGACTTTGGAACATTTGATTTTATATTTGAAATTTAGTGTCTATTCTGGGAGTACTTAATAATCAAGTGGTCTTTGGTGGGAATCCTCTAAGGGTCAAATCCCACAGGACTTCCATCAATCAGGGAGCATTTGAAGAACTTGTACTTTGTTCATAAAAAGTCTGGCATAAGAAGTCTGGTCCTTGGGAGATATCCAAACTGGCATGGCTCTCCATCAAAGCGAGAGGTGGAGGAAGGCTTCTTTGCAAGAGAGCTCTTTAGTTTTCACTTTTTAAAAAAGAAAGGGGGTGGATTCAGAAATGTTTGTTGGAAAACTCAGAACCTCGGTTTTGATGCCGAACAAGGGAGAAGTTAGTAAGAGCTCCATTGAGGTTCACTTCTTAGTATTCACAGGAGTGAAGAGCTCGATTTACTAGGTTGGATACGTTCTTGTGGGCAGAGATTCTGAAGGTGGAATGATGGCTTTCTGTTCTTGCTGTTGGTGGTCTGGGGGTGAGAGATGTGAGGTGGGGAGAGTGGGAAAGTGGGAGGGTTGAAGACAGTTAGAGGCAGGGGAGCGATAAAACATAAGAACAGCTAACCAATTTTCCTTTTTACTGTCCTACAGAAAAGCTGAGACTGTTCAAAAGGGCCATTAGACATCCAGGCAGCTCAGTCTTGCCCTGGGTCTCATCGCTGGCCAATGGTACATATGTTCGTTTTCATGAGAATTCATGTGACATCTGTGTCCCAGGCCTTACTTGTCACCAATTAACCAGTCTCTTGGACTTTTCTGCCAACCCCTTCCTTCAGCTGGTTATGGAGGTCTCTTTTTTCTTTCCATTTTTCTTTCAAGCGTCTGCCCCATTTGGAAATTTTAAAAAAATTCCCCAATGTCTTCCTTTCTTGAGTGCCAGAGGCAATTCATGCTGGGAGAATGTAGGCCACATTCCTTAGGTAACTAACTACTGATGACTCATCTGTGGCCCCAGCTGAGGCTTCACAGGCTCCTCACTTAGTTTAGCACTTTTATTTGAAGATGAATGATCTCCTCTGATGGTTGCATTTGATTGATTGATAGATTCACTCATTCATTTATTCACTGAATTCATCCAACATTCATCCTACCATATGGCAACCTTTGTTATAATGTGGGTCAAAACCAGACAAGTTCTCTGTTCCCATGGAGCGTACATTCTTGCTGGGAAGAAGAGAATGGAATGTGAAAAGATGAAGATAGAGCCACTGGAAGAAAGGCCACATTTTGTAGATTGGAGGGCATCTCAAGATTTTAATACTCTTCCACTGCCTGGGAACTAAGATTGAATCCTCAGTGGGTTGTGCACGGAAATTAAATCAGGTAAATTTCTGTATTTGCTGAAATGTAACGCCCAACACTTTCCCAAAGGAAAAAAGTGGCACACTTTGCAGAAGTTGAATACTCATAACTGGGTCCTGCACACTTCATGAAACCCCCTTCACAAAGCCTCTTATCCCCCAGTCGACATAAGCTCTTGTTCCCTAAATGAATTCTGTTCACCCAACTTTCCAAAGAGTCCATAAAGCGTCCTCCTGTATACTGAACAGGCAGCATATTCATGATAAAATTCATTTGTTCTTCTTTTTTCAATACTTTCTAACTGCCTATTATTAAATGCACTGAATTGGCCCTGAGAATAAAGCATTAGAGAAGACAAATTCATGGTGGAAGTGGTACCAAGAAGGAAGAAAATAACTATGATATTGTCAGATAACAATGAGTACATTAAGGAAAACAAAGTAGAGCAATGGGATGCACAGTGATGGGAAGGGGAGATAAAAGGGTATGAGAGAGTTTCATTTCATCAGGATGGCCATAGAAGAATTCTCTGAAAGGGAAGACATTTGGACTCTACAGAGATGCACTTGTCTCCTTCCTCTCAATAACAGTAATAATAATGACAGTGTTAGGGCTGTCACCACAACTACAACCTCTTCTAGTAATACCAACATGTCACTTCAATGTCCACAAGAGTCTTCCACACAGCCTTTCAGTTCCTTAAACTCCTTTCCTCAAATGGTCTTGTCCACCACCAGGCCCACCTCAGCCACTCAATTCCATGATAATACCTTAGACCTGGTCATTATCATTTTTTCCTACCAGAACATTCAATATCTCATTGCAAGGCTATATAAAAGACTAGCATCTCCTATCTGTCCAGCTCACTCCCATAGTGACCCCAACTATCTTTTGACCTCATGAGACTACCCATCCATTGATCCTACTATTTCTTCACTGTTCCTCACCCGCTTGATGTCCTCCTATTGAGCTTACATTCCATACTCAATCATTGCAATCACTCCCTTGCATGTGTTCCAAGTCATTGCCCTTCTCAAATCTTCATACTTACTTGACTAAACCACAAACCTGGTTAAATTAATCTCTCTTCCTGCTCTGCACCTGCAGCTAAAATGTGGCTGATGTAAAATACAAAACCATGATATCTGATCTCACTTTAAACTCATGATCACTAACCACAAGTAGTCCTTTGTGTTGTCTGGCAACCAAACTATTTCCCTAGATATTCACTCTCTAACTCCCATTGAAGATCATGTCACATTTACTCCTGTCTCCTCAAAACTCTATCACCTCATTTCCCATGTTCACCTTTGGTAAATTATCTAGTTTCCTATTTTATTGAGAAAATAGAAGCAAGCAGAACATAAAAAGAACTTCCAAAATTTATCACAACCAAATCTGATACAATGGAAGAGATGTTTGTTTCCTATTAAGGGAAACTTCTCTACTTCTTCACCAAACTCCCATCCTCTATCACCTACTCCCAGACATACAAATAGCTACAAGTATAACAATTCTCTCCTGTGTGATGTTAGCAGCTATTGCTATTAGTAAGCTAAAGCATATATTTCCATTGAAGATTACAAAGTGTTGATATTAGAAATACATAATTTCATCTTCTCTTATTTGCTGGCAATACTTCTATGCATAGAAATGTCCCTACAGCTACTATACGGTTTTACAGTGGTACCATTGCTATAAAAATGCAAAGGGATGCTTAATTCTTTCTCTCTACCAATTTTCAAAATAATGAGCTGGGTCTCTAGCATCCTCCAATAATGACCAATGAGTTTTTTCCCCTATCTCAACTCAGTCAGCCTTTCACCATCACCATTACACCTAAATAGCTTCTGTCAAGGTCATCAGTGCTTTTCATGATGCTTAATCCAATGATATAGCTTCAAACTATGTTAAGTCTCAGCAACATTTGATACACTCCTATTGAAACATTTTTTCCCTCTTTCTTCCCAGGATAATTCACTTTCCTGCTTTTCTTTCCAACTTACTTGTGACTTCTCAATTCCCTTTGTTGATTTCTCCTCTTCTCTCTGACTACTTATTTCATTATTAAGATATAATTCACATACCACAAAATTTACTCTTTTATAATGTACAATTAAGTGGCTTTTAATACGCTCTCAGAGTTATCAATCATCACAATGATCTAATTCCAGAACATTATCATTCCCCCTCAAAAGTAACCCCTTATCCACTAACAGTCACTCGGTATACCTACCTCCAGGCCCTGACAACTGTGACTCTACTTTCCATCTCTCTGGATTTGCTTACATATTCCTTTTTTTGACTTCTTAACATTGGAGTTCTCCAAGGCTCAGTTCCTCTTCCTCTATGTATTCTTACTTTTTGGTGATTTGATTCAGTTCCATGGCTTTAAATACAATCTATACATTGATAACACCAGCATGGTCCTCTCTCCTGAATTATAGACTTGGACATCCAACTCGCTACATAACCTGTCCACATGGATATCTAGTAGACATCCCAAACTTAGCATGATCAAAACAAGCTGCTGATCTCCTAGAATCTGCTCCATCTGTATAGTTTTCATCTAAGATTATGATAATCCCATCCTTTCAGTTGCTCAGGCACCAAAATTTTGCAGTCATCTTTTAACTCTTTCACTTACACCCCACATTTCCACATTTACTAAATAAGGAAATCCTGTTAGTGCTAACTTCATAGTATATACAGAATCTGACCGTGTCTCACAACCTCCACTGCTGTTACTCTTGTCCAAGCCACCATCATCTCTCATCTGCTAATTTCAATAATCTTCCTGTTATTGCCCTGTGCCTTCTATAGTTTTCAATTCAGAAAAGGATGGTTCTTTAAATATTTAAGTTATATACATTGTATATACATACAAATATTGTGTACGAGGGCTGTCTGGAAAGTATCTAGCCTTGTAAAATGAAAAATAGAGGCATTTATGATTGCATTTTTCCAGACAGCCCTTGTATATGAATTATTTATATGTACATTATGTTTTAATACCTATCATATATATGGCACCTGCTACATTCAAGACACTACAGACACCTTACATAATCTGACCAAATCATTCATTCGACTCTACACTAGCCTCCCAACTGTTCTGAATGCCTCCAAATTCTTCTGTTTTGGTGCTTTTGAGTTGCTATTGTCTCTGCCTGAAATATACTTCCCCCAGCTAACTTCTTGGCTCGTGTCTCACTCATTCATTTCCTTCAGGTCTTTGCTTACATGCCATCATCTTAGGTGACTATCCCATCAAAAATTGCAATCCCACACTCAATATCAGCACTTCCTGTACTCCTTCCCTGTTATGTTTTACTCCAGAAAAATTATCACTTTCTAAGAAACTGTTTGTTTTACTTATTTATTGTGTTTATTGTTTGTTTCACTTCATAAGTTTAAGATCTGTTAGTGAAGGCATTTTGGTTGCTTTATTCACTGCTATATTTCTAGCACCTAGAAGAATGATTGGCAAATAGATGCTTAATAGATATTTGGTAAATGACTGAATAATAATACCAGGTACCAATTAACAGACATAAATTGTGCTGCTAGACACCTTACATTCATGACATCACCTAGTTTTCATAAACTGTATGAAGTTGTATTATATCTATACTTTGCAGTGAGGAAACTGAAGATTTAAGTGAATTGCCCAAACTGACACAATTAGAAACTGATAGAACTCCAAATCAAGCTTCAGTAAGGTCACAGTATTGTTGCTTTTGCCTTTTCTCATGGTACCTTGTCTCAACAGAGTATTAATCTCTGTAAGTATCTCTGTACTTTCAATGCAAACATATAAATGGAACTAAAATAATGACATTTACATTTCACAAGTTGTCCAAAAGCAGGCTGTGATTTGTGTGTTTATTTTTCTTTCATGGTTTTGCATCTTTGGAGCTACAATGACAAAGGACAAACTTGGTCTTGCTCAAACTCCAGAAATGACAAAATTGACATATGAATATGCATCAATGGGAAAGAACAATGTGATGGGAGAAGGAGATGAATTATTTTTTGGAGTAAAAATTGTGTGCAGCAGAGGTAATTTATCATGTCATATCAACTCTAGAGTTATCTCCCTGCTGCCTGCCAGTCCATCAGAAGCTTTGCTTTGATGGCCTCCTTAGTGTTATTTAAACAAATGAAATATGCTCACTTCCAGCTTTATTTGTTTATGTAATTTTTGTACTGTTTTAGTAAAGGAATGTCTTTTAATAACTTTATGTGCTTTACAGATAGTCATAGACACTTGGGACAATATTTTTGCAGTCGTATAATAAAACAAGCATTGCATTCCGTACGGGGTCAGATTGACCAACCCTTGCTAGCATAATTCTTTATATTTGATACCAACTGTACAAATTAAATACAGTTAAAGCAAAAACACTTTATCATGAGCATAAAGATCTAGTTTTTCACACAGCTGGACTTTAGTTTTGGAGGAGCAAGAGGAGTGTGTTTGAAAATGATATTTTTTAAAGGGCCATAATATGCTGTTTTCTATGTCACTTGACAGAGGTAAGATTTTGAAATAGGTGGCCCCATAAATGGACTGGAGAGTCCACACAGCATGTGGAATTGAGCTCTCTCTTCTGAAAACATAAGGCTGGGGGGTTATTAACTCTATTTTACAAAGGCACCTTGGGGAAGTTGCAATATTACCTTCTATTTATGATCCATTTCTAGTTAAAATTATTGATGTTTTACCTTTACAGACATCTTCACTGACCTCTTCCAAGAAATTACAAATGGATAGTAATGATTGACCACAGGTGTTAGCATGTTTCCTTTCTCATCATCTTTGAGATTCTAAGTTTCTTCCCGTAGGTGCCATTCTTTGCTCCTTCATATCTGGAAAGAGTTGCTAAGCAACAGGGGTTTTCTGAGCACTATCCAGTGCATGGTGATTTATTGACTGCTTAAATTCTGTGATGGTCAACTCTCTTTCTTTTGCAGGGCCTTGAGCATTTGGAGGTTACTTCTTAATACAGAACCCAAGTTAGCTTCACTATCACACCTACCTACAGGTTTAACTCTGCCTTTGGAAGTGAGCAGATATGCCCTCTTCCATATGCCAGCCCTTTCAATGTTCAAAATAAAAATGAAGAACATTCCATGTCCCTCCTTAGCTGTTTGTTTCAAGCTTCTCCATATGTAGCATGGTTACCTCTCATTGCCATCTTAACTCTTAGCCTCCCTATCCTATTAAATTTGTGAACAATTTTGAAGAGTGTTGCATCTGGTCTGTAAATCTAAGTCCAGTTACAAAGAAAATAACTCATTGGACTTTTGTTCAACATTAAATATTATTATCTTAGAATGATAGTTCCAAGACTTTATTTTCCTAGTTAAGAGCTTTTCTACAACCCCATTCTGTCCTATATGACAGAATTAAGATCCAAAGAGATTTGAAATTAATGGGTTGGAACCAATGAGATGAAATGTAACAGAAACCTTTCCATCTACTAAAGCAGCTTAAATTACATGCATTTTAAAAATGCCATGTCATATGGCTGACTCATGCAGAACTTGTGGTCACCTAAAGCTCTCAAGTCTTTCTCCATGTTGCCAAATTAGGTCTTCCTCATGTACCAGTTTAAAATTGTTAGACATTAAAGATCACCTTGTTTATTTCAACTAATACTTCTAGCCTGCCTGGATTTTTTTTTATTATTTAAAAAACTTATCCAGGGAGTTCCCTGGTGGTATAGTGGCTTAAGGTTTCAGCGCTAGCACTGTCAACGCTGTGGCCTGGGTTCGATTCCCAGCCAAGGAACTACCCACATACATAAAAAAGGAAAAAAAAAACAACTTATCCAAACGTAGCTTCTCCCCAAAACGCCAGTTTGTACTCGGATGCAGATGGGTTCCTAGAACATTCACCTAGTGGGGGAAGCCTGTATTACAAGGGGCCTGCCCACCAGAAGATAATTCTGGGTTTTTTTGGGGTCCCCCTTTATATCTTAGAAAAGACAAAATGTCTCTAATCAATAATATAAGCCCCCACTCAAATTGAAAAGGAAAGATAAGAATTTAGAATACCTTAAAACAATTTTGAGAAAGAAGAATAAAGTGGAAGGAATTATTCTACCAAATATAAGACTTATATTGGCTATGGCAATTAAGACAATGTGGTATTGATGGAGGAGTAAACACACAAAGCGGCATTTAGCTGGAGTAAGGCAAGCATTGTCAAAAAAGTTTCCTGTCCTGATAGGCCACCCTTTTTCTGGTGCTTTGAGTAGAGACCCCTAAAGCCTTTGGCTCTGCCTGACTCCTTGAGATTGGACTTCTGGCCTATGGAATGGAATAAATTTCTGTTGTTTTAAGCCATCAAATTTGTGGTCATTTGTTACAGCAGCCACAAGAAACAAAACGCTACCTATCACTTCTCATTTAGAATGTATGTTCGTGAGAGTCCTTGTCTTGCTTAGAACACCATGCATTACGTTCTTGATATTTCTTATACTTATACGTTTTAAACTGTATGCCATGACCTTTTCATCCTTTTTCTTTCTTTCTTTTATTTTTTTTTTTACTATTCGAGCTATAAGAATCTTTCACCCCCCAAAAAAGGCTTTCTCATTATTTGATTCTGTTTTTTCACTATAAGGAATACATCATCAAATGTAGCAGAAATGGCACAGGCTTTGCAGTCAGACAGACCCAGGTTCCAGTCCCTTCTCTGTTCTATCTACTGAGTGACCTTTGGCAAATCACCTAACCTCACGTTTCATGTGTGTGATTGGGTTGCTTCATGTGTGTGATTGGGTTAACATCACCTCCCTTGCAGAGTTATTGTGAGCGTTAAAGATAATGAGCTCAAGGCAGGGGTGCAATGAACAAAAAGCACTTGACATTCATGATATGTTATTTTATGTTGAGTATTTAACATAAGTGAAGTTCCCTGCCTGTCTGAGTCCATGATCTTTATTTTAAAGCTGGTCTGCTCCAAGGCTCAGCAGTGTCTCTTCTTTCTTCCCTGTGAAGAATCAATTGAAAAGAAAATCAAGCCTGGAGGCAGGAGGCCAGTTAGAAAACTACTGTAAATATCCTGGTAAGACATGTTATGAGGACCTAGACCCTAGCTACTAAAAGTGTGGTCCAAGACCAGCAACACATGCATCATCTGGGAGCATGTCACGCATGTAGAATCCCAGGTTCCAGTACATACCTGCTGAATCAAAATCTGCATTATAACAAGATCCACAGGTGATTGGTGTCCTTATTAAAATTGGAGGAGCATTGGCTTAGACTAAATGGACTAAATGGGGATTGAGAAAAAGGTATAGCTATGCGAAAGCTGTTATGGTAGAACTGACAGGATTTAGCATCAAATCCTTTTAAAATTAAAATTTTCATCAAATAGAGTTGCAACTGACCGTGCACTCTCCTAGACTGGGTTCACACCATAGCTGAGGAGCTGGCCTTCTGTTTGGGTTTGGAGCTATCTGTAGACAGAAAGTTGGTTTCTTTTCAGGAGCCCCAGCAGACGGCCCCTTATGAAACTCAAAATCAGTAAAATGTAAGATAGTCCAGTGTAGGATAATTCTACATATTTTTTTGATTTTGTCAAAGCAGATTTAAATTCCAGCTGTTTCAATAATTTCTTTAAGCTTCTTCAAAGACAACAGTTGACTTTCATTTAAAATAACTGGAGGGGAGGGAGAAATTGAATTACCTTGAGAAGTTTTGAAAAGTAAAATGTGATCTCTTTATTCCAGTTGCAAAGGAAAAAATGCATCCTTGCTTTCATTGTGGATACATATCTTAAAATCAAGAGTTCATGGGTTTCTCTAAGTTCTGTTTAAAAATGGGGTAATGGTGGGTAGGTTGATTCAGAGCATCATTTAATACCACAGGATCCAGGAATAATCCCTCCCCATGAATAATAATGGCCATATGCCATTTTTAGAAGGAAATTTTCTTCATCCATGAGTCGTCGGTATGTTTATTCCTATGAGATTAGGATGAGTTACTTCAGCTGTTGAACTCTTGTTTCTCTGTCCTTCAAAACTTCCAAATAATTCTAGGTTGGCTGAGCCTAGTTCACATGCCCATGTCCGAGTTGCCAAAGGTTAGGGAGAGTGAATATCTCGCGCTTTCTATTGCCTCAGTGGAAGGCAGGCCCTGCCTTCCATCATTACTAACACAATGGGGATTCCATCTCTCAGTGATATCATCCTGCCACTTGGCTTTAAATACTACAATATACTCATGGCTCCCAAATTTCTATCTCTAGCCAACATCTCTACTGAGCTCCAGACTTGTATATTTATACTCCTACATGACATCTCCATTTGGATGTCTAATTACTATGCAAACTCATGCTAACCAAGAATTTCTTGATCCCTCCACCTCCATCCATACAAACCTACATCTCTCTCAGATTTTCCTGCCTCAGTAAACAGCACCAGTAATCACTCAAGTCCAAATCCTAGGAATTTCCCTCCATTCCTCTCTTTCTTCCATTCTCTACACCCAATCCATAAGAAAGTCCTATGGTTTCTACCTCCAAAACATATATCAAACCAGCCCTCTTCTCATCACCTTCAGAACTACTACTGCAGTCCAAGTGATCAGTGTCTTTTTGCCTATAACAGCCACTTGTGCCATTCAGGGCACCAGCAGGAAACAGATGGCAAATTCAAAGAGATTAACCAAAGAAAGTTTAATAACTGTTAACTATAAATAGTTACAATTATTACTATCTATCATATTATTACTATAAATCATTATATATAAACCATATCATATATATTGTAATATATATTATATATAAGTATAGTATTCTATAAAATATAATATATAGTTATAATGTTCATTATACATATATAATATAGAGTTATAATATATAATTATATATAAATATAATATTATATAAGATATAATATATAGTTTTGTGTATCATGAGAAGTCAGGGGAGGGATTTAAACAGGCCCATGCTATGACTTAGATTATAAATGATCACTCTGGCTTCTCTGTGGAGAATAGACTTGGGGGATTGGAAAGAATGGAAGCAAAGTGACCAGTCAGAGGGTATGTTGGTTATTTCCCTTAAACTTTTTACCTCTTACCCCATTACATTATCTACCCTTCTGTTAGAGTTATATAATATCATACTTATATATTATTATATATATTATAACTCTATATTATACATTTGTGATAAATAAACATTATACATAATTAACTATTGACTTTTAACCAAGGTATGAGCAGGCTTATGAAAACAATCAAAAGGTGGTGAAACACCAGGAACAAGAACCAGGAGCTGCAGGAACACAGCCACAGCTAAGACCTGGTTAAGGAAGGAAGGAAATGGGGCAGGGAGCAGTGATAATTAGTACCCTGATCATTCTTCTCCCAACTTCTGATCTCCTGCCGGTGTCTCCCACTAGCTAAACTCAACCAGAAACCAGCCAGTAAAGAAGTACTGGAGATTCTGTCTACAGGGTCAGCTTTCAGGGTCAGAAAAGGGCAGATAATGTAATGGGATAAGTGGTCAAGAGGTTAAGGGGAATAACCAACACACCCTCTGACTGGTCACTTTGTTTCCATTCTTCCCAATCCCCCAAATCTATTCTCCACAGAGAAGCCAGAGTGATCCTTTATAATCCAAATCATAGCATGGGCCTTCCAATGCTTCTCATCACACATAAAACAAAAATAAAATCCAAACTCCTCACCATGGCCTATATGGCCCTCTATGGTAGCCATGCCTCTTTGATAACATCTCCCACCACTTTTCCATTACTTATTAAGTTCCAGGCATGTGCCAAGCTCATTCTCATCTTAGAGTCTTTGCATCTGCTTCTCCTCAGTCTGGAACATTCTTCCCTCAGTTTACTACATAGCTTCCTAATTACCCAATCTAAAATAGTCCCTTGTCCAGTCACTGTCTATTACATGATCTTATTTTATTTTCTTCATGATATCACAGAATTTTGAGACCGCCAATCAATATCTGAGATCCATTTGAGCTGCCTATGTAATCATCCAAATAGTCATGTCAATTAAGTAGTCAGATATATGGCATATTTTTGATGATTCAGGTTTGGGGCTTTATTTCTTGTTTTAATTGAATTTTAATTTATACTTTTAAAAAATTTATTGGGGTGACATTGATTAGTAAAAATTACATATTCCCAAGTGTACTTTTTACATTACATCTTCTATGTGTTGTATTATGTGTTCATCACCCAGAGTCAGTTCTCTTTCCATCACGATATATTTGTGTCCCTGTCCCTTCTCTCCCACCCACCTGTCCCATTATGCTCAGGTAACTACTAAATTATTGACTCTGTCCATGAGACTTGTTTCTTTGTTGCTTTCAATTTTATGTTAAAAATCAAACTAAATTTCTTCATCTCCATCCCTCCTCCCATCTTAAAGAAGTCCCTCTAACATTCTTTGTGGTACTGGTTTGGTGGTAATATTTTTCTTTAACTTTTCCTTTTCTGATAGGCTTTTTATCTGTCTTTCAGTTTTGAATACTAGCCTTGCTGGATACATTATTCTTGGTTGTAGATCCTTGCTTTTCATCACATTGAATATTTTCTGCCAATCCCTTCTGGCCTGTAAAGTTTCTGGTGAGAAATCAGCCGAGAATCAAATGGTGTCCCTTTGTAAGCTACTATTTACATTTCTCTTGCTGTTGTTAGAATCTTCTTTTCTTCTTTAACTTTTGCCACTTTAGTTATGATGTGTCTTGGTGTGTTCTTGTTTGGGATTCTTTGTGCATCCTGAACTTGAATGTCTATTTCCTTTGCCAGGTTAGGAAAATTTTCAGTCATTATTTCTTCAAATAATATCTTGTTCCCTTGCTTTTCCTCTGTCCCTTCTGGTACACCTATGATTCTAATATTCTTTGGCTTAAAATTGTCCCAGAGGAATCTCTAACAATCCTCATTTTCCTGTATTCTCTTATCTATCTGTTATGAGTGAGTGTTTTCTGCTGGCTTTTCCTGCAAATCACTGCTTTGCCCTTCTATTTTATCTTGTTTGGTGACTTTCATTCCATTCTTCATTTCAGTTAATGTAGTCATTATGTCTCTCTGGTCCTTTACAATGGTTTGTAAGTCTTCTTTAATGCTTGCTATCTCTCTGTTGAAACAATCATTCATTTTCTTAAGCATTTTTATAATTGTTGCTTTGAGCTCTATTTCTGATTGGTCATCTGTCACCATCTCTTTAATTCTCTGGTTTTTCATTTTGGCAGCTGCTGTAGTTTCTTTGCTGTTTGCTGCTGATTCTGGGCAGTCATAGGTCTTTGGTGGAGATGTGTTTGCAGCTTTGTTTTCTTCCCCTGTCTCCGGGGGTTGTGCAGAGAATTTGGGGGTGACTTCACCTTTCTGTTCTCTGTTTGCCCTACGCAGATTCTGCCCTAAGCCTTGGGGTCAGTCCTGTATGCTGTTCTTTCATATTGCCCTGGTTATGTGGGCCCAGAAACGCATGCAAGCAGCCCTCTCTTTCCTTCTACTTCCCGGCCAGAGCATTCACACTGTGGCTCCTCACTGCCCAGTCAATCCCTCTCCTCGGAACCAGAGTGAAATCTGGCCGCTGTGTTTTGCAGACCGGTCTGCACCTCCTAGGGCTAAAGTGAGGTGTTTGCGGTCTCATGCCTCACCTGTGGGCCTCCTTTCCTCTGTCCCAGGGACTGAGTGAGGTCCAGAGTGCTCTTCCACTGCTGCCTTCTTCCTCCTTCTTCCCCCAGTGATAGAGTACCAAGCGGGTACCTGTGCACCGCAGACGTGTCTCTGCTCTTCCTTTTATTTCTCTTTTGTTTAACCCTCTGCCTGCCTGCAGGTACCTTAATGTAATGAGTGGGTTCTTAGCTGTGATTGTGCATTTTGTAGAGGGTCTTTGGTTGAGGTATAGGTGTCTTATTAGTTGTAATCTCGAGTAGTTTTTCAGAGGTCCCTCTCATGCAGCCATTTTGTAGCATCTCCCTTTAATTTGTACTTTTAATTACATTTTAATTTTTGTAAAAATCCATTAAGCTTAAACTCAATGAGTTTGAACATTTAGCATACTTCTGTGTAACTGATACCCTAACGAAGCCATCAAATATCACCGTCACTTCAGAAAGTTCTTTCATGTCCCTCCCTCCACTCAGTGATGTGATTTCTATCCTATAGATTAGTTTTGTCTGTTCTTGAGCTTCATATATATGACATCATATGATATATACTTTTATGTCTGGCTTATTTTATTCAACATAATATTTTTTGAGATTAATCTATGTTTTTGCCTGTGTCAGTTCTTTTTACTGGTAATTAATATTCTAGTATATTAATTTACCACAGTTTGTCCTTTCTCCTGCTGATGTATATATGCTTTGGTCTTCTACCCTTGGTTTTTCACTATTGGAATAAAGTTTCTAAGACCATTCTCATAGAATCTTTTGGTGGATGTATTTTGTATAAATACCCACG
Source organism: Lyroderma lyra (assembly GCA_004026885.1). Taxonomy (NCBI): domain Eukaryota; kingdom Metazoa; phylum Chordata; class Mammalia; order Chiroptera; family Megadermatidae; genus Lyroderma; species Lyroderma lyra. The sequence goes on from PVJL010000863.1 coordinate 149,292, forward strand.
AATAAATTGTTAGGTCATAGGGAAGATATATGTTTAACTTTATCTGCTAAATAGTTTTCCAAAGTGGCTTACCATTTATATTCCCACCAGCAATGTGTGAGGTTTCTCATTGCTTCACATCTTTGGTAACATTTGATGCTGTCAATCATTTTTATTTTAGCCTTACCACGATGTGTGAAATATTATTTCATTGCAGTTTTAGTTTGAATTTCCCTGATAACTAATAATATTAAGAGCCTTTTCATGTGTCTGTTGGTCCTTTATCTATCCTCTTTTTAACAGTGTCTATCAAGTTTTTTGCCCATTTTCTTATTTTTTTTCTTTTGTCAGTTATATGTGTTGTGAATCTTTTTTTTGTCTGTCTGTGACTTGACAGGTTTTTTTTTTGAAACTTTTTATTTTTCAATTACATTTTACATACAATATAATATTGGTTTTAGATCTACAGCACAGTGATGAGTCATTTATATAACTTACTAAATCCTCATTCTGAAACATCAGGTTCCCCTCTGACACCATGCATAGTTATTACAATGTTATTGACTATATGACCTATGCTACACTTTCTATCCCTGAGACTATTCTGTGACTATGAATTGGTATTTCTTGATTTCTTTCCCTTTTTTACCCACCCCTTCAGCTCTCCTCCCATCATCCCAATACATCCAGTAACCATCTGACATCACACAAAGTTACTGCAACCTTACTGACTATTTTTCCATGTTATACTCTTTATCCCTACGATTATTGCCTTATAAAAACAAAATTAAACTTCTCAATCCCTTTCCCTTATTTAACCCACTCTCCCATCCCTCCTCCCATCTTAAAGAAGTCCCTCTAACATTCTTTGTAGTACTCGTTTTGTGGTGATGAACTTCTTTATCTTTTTCTTGTCTGAGAAGCTCTTTATCTGCCCTTCAATTTTGAATGCTAACCTTACTGGGTACATTATTCTTGGTTGTAGATCTTTGGTTTTCATCATGTTGAATATTTTCTGTCAATACCTTCTGGCCTGCAAAGTTTCTGGTAAGAAATCAGCTGAGAATCAAATGAATGTCCCCTTATCAGTTACTCCTTGCATTTCTCTTGTTTTTAGAATTTTCTCTTTTTCTTTAACTTTTGTCATTTTGATTATGATGTGTCTTGGTGTGTTTCTGTTTGGGTTCATCTTGATTAGGACTTTCTGTGTTTCCTAGGCTTATATGTCTATGTCCTTCACCAGGTTAAGAAAATTTTCACAAATAAGTTCCCATGTTCTGGTAGTTTTCTGATGTAAATGTTATGCTTAATGTTGTCCCAGAGGAGTCTCAAGCATTCTCACTTTTTTATATATTTTTTTCTATTTGTTGTTCTGACTGGATGTTTTCTGCTGGATTTTCTTGCAAATCACTGCTTTGTCTTTCTATTTCATCTAGCCTGGTGACTTCTTTTATTCCATTCCTCATTTCAGTTAATGTAATCTTTATCTCTACCTGGTCCTCCATAAAGGTTTGTATGTCTTCCTTTATGCTTGCTATCTCTCTGTTGAAATATCATTATGTTCTCTGAGCATTTTTATAATCATTGTTTTGAGCTCTATCTCTGATGGGTCATTTCTTTCCATCTTTTTCACTTTGATTTTTGCTGTTCAAATTTATTTTGAGCTCCCTTTCTCTGGTTTCTCATTCTGATAGCCTCTACATTTGTAGATATTCTGCTCCTTAGCCCTCACTCAATGCTACATTTTCTTTGGTGTTTGCTGCTGATACTAGGTGGGCAGAAGTCTGGGAAGAAGAGGCAGCCACAACTTGTGCCTTTATTTTCTTCCTGGGGCTGTGGGCTGTGCAGATAGTATGGGTGTAATTACACATTTCTGTTCTCAGTTTGTCCCAAGGACTCTTCCCTGAGCCTTGGGGTCAGTCCTGTATGCTGGTCTCTCAAACCAGGCTGGATGTGGCCCAATAATCATGTCTCTTTTCCTTCTTCCTGTGCTGGACCAAGGTCAGGCTGTGGTTTGTAAGGGTGGGTGAAAAATGTTCACGCTTTTGTTTTCTAGCTGGGGCTGTGGATTTGTGTGTGTAGTATGCCCGCTCTCGCCTTTGTGTTTTCAGTTTGCCCTGAGGACTCTTCCCTAAGCCTTGGGGTCAGTCCCATATTCTGGTCTTTCAGACTGAGCTAGTTGTGGGCCCAGAAACATGCACGCAGGACCCTCTCTCCTTCTCTTTCCTTGGCCAGAGCGAGGTCGCTCTGCAACTCCTCACTACCCACATAGCTCCTCATCCTCTTGGAACTGGAGTGAAGTCAGGCCACTGTGTCTTGCAGACCCAGTCTCTACCTCCTGGAGGCCAAAGTGAAGTCTGGTTTCAGTGTCTTACAGCCCCTGTCTCTGGGCCTCCTTTATTTTGTCCCTTGGACAAAGTGAGGTTCGGAATGCTCTCCTGCTGCCTTTTCCCTCCTCCCTCCCCCAGTGGTAGAGTCCCAAGTGGAGACCTGAGCACACTCTGCACTTCCTGCATCTCTGCACTTCCCCTTTTTCTCTCTTCCGTTTACCCCACTGTCCACCTCCAGGTACTTTGATGTTACAAGCAGGTTTCTTAGTTTTGTTTTGCATTGTGTAGAGAGTCCTTAGTTGAGTTATAGATATTTTATTTGCTGTAATCTCCAGGAAAGTTTTCATGCTGCCATTTTGTTGCTCCCCCTTGACTGTTTTCTTAATGGTGCCTTTTTTATTAAATGTTTTGGGGTACATTGTTTAGTAAAATCATATAGGTTTCAGTTGTACAATTCTATAATACATCATCTATGAGTTGCATTGTGTGCTCACCACCCAGAGTAAGTTCTTCCATGACCATATATTTGACCCCCCACATCCTCTTCCCTTACCTTCTGGTAACCACTAAAATTTAATGGTGCCTTTTGATGAGGAGAATTTTTCTTTTTTAATTTGGTGAGGTTTCATTTACCTTTTTTATGATAAGTGCTTTCTATGAGTATATCTTGTCTTAGAAATTATTGCCTACTCCCAGGTCATGAAAATATTCTCCTCCATATTATTCTGGAACCTTTATAGTTTTAACAATACCTAACTGCATTTAGGTATATGATGTATCTCAAATTAATTTTTAAGTTAGTGGTGAGGTAGAGGTTTAAGGTTATTTTTTTCCATAGGAATATCTAGCTATTCCCTGCACTGAACCATTTCTTGAAAGACTATCTTTTCCTCACTAAATTGCCTTTGCACCTTCGTTGAAATCAATTACACACACAAATAATCTTTTTAATGCACAAAAATAAGAAAAATCTATCTATCTATATATATATCCAGACTTTAACCTGTTCCAGTGATATATTTGTCTATCTTTATACCAGTACCTTACAGTAGCTTTACAGCAAGACAGTGTGCATCCCCAAAGTTCTTTTTCAATATTGTTTTGGCTTGCTCTTTTACATATAAAGTTTAGAACCAGCTTGTCAATTTCCACAAGATAAATTTTCTAGGATTATTAATGGGACTGCATTAAAGCCACAGATTAATCTGGAGATAACTGACATCTTAACAATATTGATTCTTCTAATCCATCAACATGATGTAACTCTCCATTTATTTAGGTCATTTTTAATTTCTTTCAGCAATATATTTTATTTTTCAGTCTAAAGATCTTGATGTCTTCTATTAAAATTTTTCTGGGTGTTGGAGTTTTTATGATATTACAAATAATAATATTTTAATATTTATTTCTCATTTTCATTGTTAGTATATGGAAATACAATTAATATTGTATTTTGACCTTGTAGCTTGTGACCTTGATTAATTCATTTATCGGCGCTAGTAATTTTTGTGTAAATTCCTTACACTTTTTTCTATACACAATTATGTTATCTGAATACAAAGTGTACTTCCTTCCGATCTGTATGCCTTTTATTTATTTTTCTTGACTTATTGCACTGATTGAATCTCCATTATAATGTTCAATAAAGGTGATGAGTGGACATCCTTGCTTTGTTACCAATCTTAAGGAAACAGTGCTCAGAATTTACCAGTAAGTATGATGATATATAAGCCCTATAAAGAATATACTGGCTGCTGTGTGAAAAAAGGGCTCCTTGGATAATAAAAACTGAAATTTGTGATTCAGAATTGTATGAATGATATTTAAGGAATGTGCCCTGAAGAATAACAACATTTAGAGGTTAGGCAATAACTTAAAAAAAGAATAAATCAATAGCAGGACTGAAAAAAAAGATGCCACCAGAATACTAGAAATAATAATAGATACTATTTGAGTCCTTACTATTTACCATGAACTATTATAAGCACTTTTCAGGTATTATCTTATTTACTCTTTTAATGAGTAAAGGAAGAGGAAGATCTACCAAAAGACACTGAAGAAGAAAACTGAAGAAAACCAAGATATGGGACATCAAAGAAACCAAGAAAAGAGATTGTCCTAAGAAAGAATGACTTGTGGATGTGGCTGAGAATCTAAATAATATAAGGACAGAAGAATGTTCCTTTGACTTGCCAACATGAAAATTGGCTGCCTCAGCAAGAGTGGCTTCAGTATAGTAGAGACTCTGAAAGATGAATTTTGGTGGTTGAGGTGTGGATGGAAGTTGAGGAGAAAGAGTTAGTGGAACTAGAAAATTCCTTGCAGAAGTTTGGCTTTGAAGGGGCAGGGAAAAAGAGTACCAGATGGAAAAGGCCATGGGGCCAATGGAGGAATGTTCATGTCCTAGTGTTCTGTCACACTGTCCTTCTCATAGTTTTCCCAAACGTGCCAGTTTCCATACTATTTTTTCACATGCAAAATTCTTTCTCCACCCTTCTCTACCTGACAAAATCTTATCCTTTCTTTGTTTTGTTTGTTTGTTTTGTCCTTTAGATTCCACACATAGCAAAATTATATTGCATCTTTCTTTCTCTGTCTAACATACTCCACTCAGCACAAAACCCTCCAAGTCCATCCATGCCACTGCAGATGGCAAGAACCCATTCCTATCCATGGCCAAGCAATGTATATGTACCACCTCTTCTTTTTCTATTGATTCACCTACAGACACCAAAGCTGCCTCTACAACTTGGCCATTGTAAACTATGTTGCAATGAACATATGGATGCACACATCCCTTCAAAATAGCATTTTGGGTTTCTTCAGATAAACACTCTGAAGTGGGATTACTGTGTCCTTCTTTGTCTCTTGTTATAGCCTTTGTGTTTAATTCTATTTTGTCTTGTATGAGTATTGTTACCCCAGATTTTTGGTTTGTTTGTTATTATTTTCATGAGAAATTTTTTCTCATTCCTTTACTTTCAGTCTATGTGTGTCTTTTGATCTGAATTAAGTAAGTCTCTGGTAGGCAGCACATGTAAGATTGTTGTTTTCTTATCCATTCAGACACCCTATCTTTTGATTGAAGCATTTAATCTATTTATATAGAAAGCAATTGTTCATAGATATGTTATTGCCATTTTATTCTCTCTCTCTCGCTCTCTCTCTCCCTCTCTTTCCCTCTTTTGTCTTAAAGAAGTCTGTCTAACATTCCTTGTAATTTTGTAATTCTGGTCTCGTGTTGATGAACTCCAGCTTTTTCTTGTCTTGGAAACTCTTTATCTGTCCTTCAGTTTTAAATGATAGCTTTGTTGAGTAATCTTGACTGTATAGGTCATTGCTTTTCATCACTTTGAATATTTCATGCCAATCCTTCTGGCCTGCAAAGTTTCTATTGAGAAATTGGCTAACATTTTTATGGGAGCTTCCTTGTAGGTAACTAACTGCTTTTCTCTTGCTACTTTTAAGAGCCTTTGTTTTTAACCTTTGGTATTTTAATTATAAAGTGTCTTGGTGTGGGCCTCTTTGGGTTCATTTTGTTTGGGACTCTGCTTCCTGGGCTTGTATATTTATTTGCTTTCCCAGGTCACAGAAGTTTGCCATCACTATTTCTTCCAACAGATGTTCAATATCTTGCTCTCTCTTCTTCTGTCATTGCTATGATGCTAATGTTGGTACACTTGATATTGTAGCAGAGGCCCCTTAAACTATCCTCACTTTTTTTTGTATTCTTTTTCCTTTTTTTTTGTTCTGTTTTGGGTGTTTTTCTACTACCTTATGTTCTAAATCACTGATTTAATTCTCTGCTTCATCTAATCTACTGTTAATTCCCTCTAATGTACTCTTTATTTCATCTATTGTATTCTTTATTTCTGACTGGTTCTTTCTTTTTCTATTTCCATTTTTATGATTCCTATCTCTTTGTTAAAGTTCTTCATTTTATTGCACATCCTTATAAGCAGTGTTTTGAACTTTTGAAGCATCTGGTAGATTGCTTATCTCCAATTTTTTTAGTTCTTTTTCTGGAGCTTTGTTTTGTTCTTTCCTTTGGGATATGATTCTTTGTCTCCCCATTTTAGTGACCTTCTTGTATTTGTTTCTATGTATTAGGTAAAGCTACTATGTCTCTCTGTTTTAGCACAGTGGCTTTATTTAGTAGGTATACTTTGGGGCCCAGTGGTGCAGTCTCCTTGTTTACCAGCGCTATGAGCTACATGCTCCAGGTGTGTCCCTTGTGTGGGTTATGCATACCCTTCTGTTTATTTGAGTCTTGGCTGCTATTTGTACATCGATGGGAAGAAATGATCCTCAGGCTGATTGGTTGTGAGGACTGGATGTAACTACAGTAGAGGAGCTGTTGTGCAGGAGCAGACCCTACAGAGTAAGGTTTGCTTTACCAGGGCTCTGGTGTCTTCTCAGTGTACCCTTTGGGTGTATCTTGCTTGGGGGTGGCTGAGTGATGCACCATCTGGTTCCAAAGCTGGCCACCAAGTGTGCCAGTCCCAGGAACTCCTGGGAGGGGACCCATTGCAACCGAGTTTATCCACAGCCTGTGCCCTGCTCAAGGCCACCTGGTATTAGCCCCAAAGAAATCTGCAGATGGCCACTGCCTGAATTGGGCTCAGAGGTGCTTTGTGATGCCAAGCTGCAAACCTAGGTCGGCTGTCACTTGTATCAGGCTTGGGGCTATTCAGCCAGAGATATGGGACAAGCTGAAGCTAGATGCTTCTTGTTTGGGGTTTGTGAACCTTTGAGAAATTTTAGGAACATCTGTAGCATGAGCCAACACAGCCCGTTTAAACAGAAAAGCCACTGGAAGCAGCTTTTGTGGGCCTGAAATTTGTTTGTGGCAGGGTCTCAGGGAATCAGGGAAAATGAATGGTATTAGTCATGTTGATGGAGACTCAAATATGGTGGCCATCTGCATCTGAATGTAAGGAGCAGAGAGGGCTCAACCAAGGAACAATGGTTTTTGCCAGCTTCTCTGTCCAGAAGAAACTTGCCCCTCTAGCCCTCGCCCTGAAGCCAGACAATTCAGTTCTTGCCCCTATGTCCCTGGCCCCTTTTGAGCTGCTGTCTCAGTGCTTGAGCTCAGAACAAGTGAGTTCATCCATGAGTAAATTCATGTGTGGGCCTTTAAAGAGGAGCACCGAGGACTAGAGCCACCCTTATCTCACTCAGTCATAATCTCTGCTAGTTTTCACAGCTAGGAGTTATGGGGGCTTCTCTCCCTGACACTGGATTCATGGACTGGTGAGCCTAGTGTGGGGCTTGGACCCCTCACCCCTCAAGGGAGACCTTCTCAGCCTAGATATTTCTCTCAATTTTAAGGGTCACATCTGGGTGAGGGATCATCTTGTTCTCTGTCTCTGACCCTCGTACTAATGTTGAAGTCACTTCTGTATGTTTTTAATTGTAGGACTTCTGTTTAGCTAGATTTCAGGTGACTCACAAAGATAGATGTCTGTACTTTAGTTGTAATTTTGATGTGGTCATCATGAGAGGAGGTAAGTACAGCATTTTCCTACTACACCATCTTTACTGGATCCTCACAAGATCTTAAGCTCCATCCCAAATGTCCTTTCCTCTGTGAGAACTTCATTAAGTCAAAGTAAAGTGAGCCGCTTTCTCTAACATGTTCCTATGTACCATATATACACTTGTATTAGAGAACTCAACACATGAATTATAATGTAATCATTTTGTTTGTTACATCTTCCATAGTGGTCTATGCCTTTCTCCAGTGTAGAAGGCAGATCTTACCCATGTTTGCTCTTTCCCTTGTTTATAATCCACTATTGGAAGTAAGTAACTGGTTACACTGGTGTGATCAGCTTGTGAAAATCCACCAAGCTCTACACTTACACACAACAAAAAGCTTTTTTTTTAATACACAAAAATAAGAAAATAAAAAATTATTTCCCATTGTTCGTCAGGTGAAAAGCCAATTACTGGGGGTTCCCTGGTGGTGTAGTGGCTAGGCTTGGCATTCTCAATGCCACAGCCTGGATTCGATTCCCAGCTAGGGAGCTACCAAAAAAAAAAAAAGCCAATTACTGAGCACCTACTATGTCCCCAGCACTGTGTTTGGTTCTTAGATGATCCCAGCCTCACTTTCTCTCTCCAGCTGCTAGGCTATGCCAGCTGGAGTCTGAAGAGATCATAAACATGCCCTTGTTCTAGGACTGTGGTCTCCAGAATGGTCAAATCCTTGCTTGGCTCTGTAGTATGCTTTGCAAGAAGTTAAAAAAATGCTGGTCACAAAAAGGATAAGTTTACAAATATTTTGGACTGCATGTTATACTTTTGTTAATATATTCTGGAAAATAACAAGATCTTTTGCAATAATACTTTCATATTTCACATTCTGCTTGTGAGTGATTATCTATATATTCCTTTTGGGCTACATGTCATTAATCAATGATAGCAAAGTTCTGAAAAGTTGATTTATGGACCAAAGTAATAGAATGTGCAACATATTTTTTTAAAGTCAAAATACATTTTTCATATATTGAGCCAAAAATAAAGAAGCAAACATGTTATTTCCTCATTTGTTGCATTGGAGTATATTACTCACACTCAATCTGTGTTTAGCAATCCAAAATGGGGCCTTAAGTGTGTTTGAATTCCTGGAGCCCGTTCATATTTCTGGACATCAATTGAGTGAAATGAACATACTACAAGAGTAGCTATCTGTAAATGGGGAAAATAAACCCATATTAAGCAATTAGAATCAGAATATGGCTTGTGTAGCAGTCCAATTTTGAAATCCACCCCTGGCTAAATGTCTGACTTTGGCAATATTGTTCAATTTCCATTCTCATTAGACTGTCCATCTTATAAAATAGAACTAATATTATAATCTTTAAGATTAGTAATTAGAAAAACATGCTAAAATTATAGAGCTGTTTGTTAGGAGAAAGTATGATTACCCATATAAATCACTTTATTTGAAAGAAATATAATAATTCTGTCATTTGACTATAAAACCTCCTTAGATTTCTTATGTAAAAAATTTAAAGAAAACACAGGGACATAGAAAATTGTACACTCAAAACAGGTGAATTTTTGATATGTAAATGATATTTCAATAAAGCTGATTTTTAAAACAAGACATAGGTCCACTTGAGTACAATGTCCCCAATCTAATAGGACCCACAAGATCAATTTCTCTCAAGCAAATTTGTACTTTATACTGAGTAAAACTATGGTTTATCTTGTTAACCCCAAGAAAGGCTACAGGTGTCCCACTTCATATTTTCTTTGGAATTCCGGGGTATGTAACTGACAAAACTACCACCTTAGTTACTTATTAACAGAGGAAGTCACTATGAACATAACAAATATTACTTCATTTTGAAAATATCATCCCTGCTAACCATTATAGAAAAAGTGAATGGAAACTGGACTCAAGCTTCTCTTGGCTTTACCAGGTTACTTGGTCATAGTGATCTACCATACCTCCTTGTTTATTTACATTATACCTCTACTCACAACCTGAAATGTTTTTTTCTTTGTTTTCTTATTTATTACCTGGCCCTCCCTATTAGACTGTGAGTTACACAAAGGCATGGAACAGGTTGGTCTTGCTCACTTCCCACTTCCCTCTCCCCAGTGCCCAGCACAGGCCTTGATACTGCATGAATGACAGAGCCTTACATTTGTGCTTAAAACAAAACATCACAGTCAACTCTTTCTGAGTAAACACTGCCTACTTTTAACTGTGAAGTCTGGATTGCCATGGTGGTGACTGCTGATTCCAAAGGTGTCTTAGTCTGCTTGCGATGCTACAAAGTACCACAGACTGGGCAGCTTATGAACAGAAGAAACTTATTTCTCATAGTTCTGGGGGCTGGAAGTTCAAGGTCAACATGCATATAGATTTGTTGTCTGATGAGAGCCCTCTTTCTGGTTCATAGACAGCATATTTTACATGTGTCCTCACATGGCAGAAGGGGTGGGGGAGCACTTTTGGGTCTCTTATAAGGGCACTGATCCTGTTCATGAGAGCTCTACTCCCATGATGTAATTACCCTCAAAGTCCTCACCTTCTAATACCATCAATGTATACTTGGTTCCCCTTCCTTTCTTTCCCACCGCCATCCCATCATACCCTCACAAATCCACTAACCACTAAATTACTTATTGTGTCCATGAGTTTTTGTCTCTTTATTGCTTTCAGCTTTGTGTTCCACAAAAGAATGAAATCATATGGTTTTTGGTTTTTTTTATCTAGCTTACTATGCTTTGCATCATGGTCTCAAGGTCCATCCATCTTGGAATAAATGGCCCTATTTCATATTTTCTTATGGTCGAGTAATATTCCATTGTATACGTGTACCACAACTTCTTTATCCAGTCATCTATTAGAGGACACTGGCTGTTTCTATGATTTGGCCACTGTGAATAGTGCTGTGATGAACACCGGGGTGCATATATCTTTGTGGACTAAGGTTTTCAAATTTTGGGGGTAGATACCCAGAAGTAGGATTGCTGGGTCATATGGTTATCTTTTTCTTAAGGATTTTAGGAACCTTTTATACTGTCCTCCATAGTGGTTGTACCAGTTTGCATTCCTGCCAGCAGTGTATGAGTGTTCCTTTTTCTCCACACATTCTCCAAAACTTATTATTCCTTTTCTTGTTCATTATAGCCATTCGAACAGGTGGGAGGTGGCATCTCAATGTAATTTGATTTGCATTTCCCTAATAGCTAGTTGAGCATTTTTTCTTATATCTGTTGGCCATTTGTATGTTTTTATGGGAGAAGTGTATGTTCAGGCACTCTACCCATTTTTTAATTGGATTGTTTTGTGTTGTATTGTTGACTTGTACAAGTTCTTTATATATTTTAGATATTAGCCCTTTATCAGAGGCATTGTTTGCAAATATTTTCTCCCATTCACTTGGCTATCTTTTTGCTGTGTTGATGGTTTCTTTTCCTGTGCAGAAGGTTATTAGTTTGATATAGCCCCAGTCATTTATTTCCAATTTTACTTCCCTTGTCTTTGGGATCAAGTTTATGAAGTCCTCTTTGATCATGAGATCTGTAAGTTTGGTACCAATGTTTTCTTTTGTATAGTTCATTGTTTTGGGTCTTATGTGGAGGTCTTCAATCAATTTTGAGTTAATTTTGGTATATGGTGACAGTTTGCAGTTCAGATTCATTGTTTTGCACGTGGTTTTCCAATTTTCCCAGCACCATTTACTGAAGAGGCTTTCTTTTCCCCATTGTATATTTTTTGGTCCTTTGTCAAAAATTATCAGTCTATACATTTGTGGGTATATTTCTGGGTTTCCAATTCTGTTCTAGTGATCTGTATGTCTGTTTTTCTGTCAATACTAAGCTGTATTGATTATCGAAGCTTTGTAGTATAAATGGAAATTGGGGAGTGTATTGTCTCCAGCCTAATTCTAGCTTTGGCTATTTGGGATCTTTTGTGGTTTCATACGAATCTGATGATTCTTTTATCTATTTCTTGAAAGAATGTCTGTGAGATTTTGATGGGAATTGTGTTAAATCTGTATATTGCTTTGTGTAATATAGCCATTTAAACTATGTTGATTCTTCCAATCCATGAACATGAAATATCTTTCCATTTCTTTGTGTTGTCTTCAATTTCTTTTGGTAGTGTCTTATAGTTTTCAATATATAAGTCCTTCACGTTCAATGTTAAGTTTATTACTAGGTATTTTATTCTTTTTGTTGTGATCACAAAAGGTATTGTTTGTCTCATTTCTTTTTCTGAAGTTTTGTTGTTGGTATATGGTAATGCAATTGATTTTATATCCTGCAAATTTACTGTATTTGTTTATTATTTCTAACAGGTTTTTGGTGGAGTCTTTAGAATTTTCTGTATAAAGGTTCATGCCATCCTCAAAAAGTGACAGTTTAACTTCTCTCCCAGTTTAGAAGCCCTTTATTCTTTCTCTTGTCTGATTGCTCTGGCTAGAACTTCCAGTACTATTGAATGGCAGTGGTGACAGGGGACATCCTTGTCTTGTTTCTGATTTTAGGAGAAAAAACTTCACCTTTTCCCCATTCAGTATAATATTATCTGAGGGTTTGTCATATATGGCCTTTATTATGTTGAGGTACTTTCCTCCTATTCCCATTTTATTATGTGTTTTCATCATTAATGGATGCTGTATCACATCAAGTCCTTTTTTTCCATCAATTGATATAATCATATGGCTTTTATCTTTGTTTCTGTGGTATATCACATTGATTAGTTTGCATATGCTGAACAATCCTTGTGTTCATGGAATGAATCCCACTTTATCATGTTGTATAATCTTTTTGATGCATTGTTGTATTCTACTTTTTAGTATTTTCTTTAGGATTTTTGCATCTGTGTTCATCAGAGATATAATTCTATAGTTTTCTTTTTTTGTGTTACCTTTATGAGGCTTTGGTATTAAGGTTATGTTGGCCTCATCAAAAAAATTGGGAAGTATTTCCTCTTCTTCAAATTTTTGGAAGAGTTTGAGGAGAATAGGAATTAGTTCCTCTTTTGAATGCTTGATAACATTCATTGGTGAGACCATCCATTTCTTCAAGATTGTTAAATTTAGTGGCATGTAGTCCTTCATAATATGTTCTTATGATCCTTTGTATTTCTATGGTATCAGTGGTCTTTCTCATTTTTCATTTCTAATGTTGGTTATTTGTTTGGTCTTTTTTAGTTCTCTTTGTCTCTTGGTGACCTTAGCCAGGGTTTTGTCAACCTTATTTATTTTTTTAAACAACCAGCTCTTTGTTGAATTAATTTTCTCTATCATTTTTCTGTTCTCTATTTCATTTAGTTCTGCTCTAATTTTTATTATTTCCCCCACCTTCTGTATGTTTGAAAAGGTCTTAATTTCTTTTTCATGTCTAAAGGATAACTTTGCTGGATAGATTATTCTTGACTGGTAGTTCCTTTCTCATAATATTTTGAATATATGACTCAACTCTCTCCTTGCTTGACGAATTTCTGCTGAGAAGTCTGATGACAGCCTGATGGGTTTTCCTTTGAATGTTGTAACATTTTTTTCTCCCTGGCTGCCTTGAGAATTCTTTCTTTGTCTTTGATTTTTGACATCTTCAGTATACTGTGCCTTGGAGAAGGTCTGTTGGGATTCAGGTAGCTAGGGGTCCTGTTTTCTTCTTGAATTTGGGGTTTTAGTTCTTCCCATAGAGTTGGAAAGTTCTCATCTACTGTTTGTTTGATTAAGTTCTCATTAGAATTTTGTTCTCTTTCTTCTGGTATTCCTATTATCCTAATGTTGTTCTTTCTAATAGAGTCAGAAAGTTCTTGTAGAGATTTTTTATTTTATTTTATTTTATTTTATTTTATGTTTTGGTTCTCAAATCTCTGTATTTTTTTTTTCTGTTCAATTTCTATGTTTCTATCTTCGATCTCACCAATTCCTTCATCTAGATGGTCAGTCCTGCTTCCTATGCTAGTTAGTTCATGCTTTATTTTTTTTATTGCATTGTTTATTTTTTGAATTTCTATTTGATTCTTTATTATAGTTTCAATTTCTTTGTTAAAGTGTTACTTTTGTTCAGAGATTTCTTTTCTGAGCACATTTATCAGAATCTGCATACTCAGCCAGAATTTTCTGAGCTTTCTGAGTATTTTTAGGAGTGCAGTCTTGAATTTTGTGTCACTTAGATAATATATTTTCAAATCTACAAATTTCTTTTCTGGAGATTTTCAATTTTCTCTTTGAGTTGTTTTGTTCCTATGTGTTTCTTTTTCTGGGTATAAGGGCTTTTTTCACACCTAGCAGATATGGACAGGTCTTTCTTTGACTTCCCAGTTGATGTTGCTGTAGCATCTTACAGTATTTTCTCTGGGTTGTTCAATTTTCTCTCTCTCAGAGCTTTCCTGGAAGGTGGGCTTCTCCTCCTTAACTCAGTTGCCTTAGTTTTTATGACAATGGAGGGAAATGTGGTGGGCAATGATATTCTCTGCCTCTGAGATCTGTGCAGACAGAGGCTGCTGTGTCTTAGTTTCACAGGTTCCCTGCCACCCTGCTGGTTCCCTCAGGGGTGGAGTTTTGCAGGGAGGGTTCAGGGCATGTTAGTTTCACAGAGTAATGGTTGTTTGGGGGAGGGTAAGAGGAAGCAGGCAGGCTCTGTGTTCACAGTTTCTGCCTAGTGGTGGAGGCAGTGCAGTTCATCATTGCTGCTTTTCCTGAGGTTGCTCCTTTTTTCTGGGTGCTGGTTCAGCTGTGAAACAGGCCTGTTTTGTTTTGTTTTGTTTCGTTTTTGGTTCTTTTTTTTGTAAGGAACATTCAGGAGTAGGGCCGGTGCACTCTGAAGCATAAGGCCACTCTTCTGCTAGGGGAGTGCGCATCTCTGCCTGCATGTGCTGCAATACAAGCCTGGCCCTCCAGCAGGAATGCATGGAAGTTCAGGCAGCTGCAAACTACCAAGCAAGCTTGGCCTTTCCTCAGGAGTGTACCACAGCCAGTGGGGGGTGGAGTGGGGTTTCAGGCATCACAGTGCATGCTCAGCCCTCAGTAGCACACCAGATCCAGTGTGGGGAGCAGAATGAAACCATAGAACAAACTGTGCCCTCTGTCAGGAACTCACTGGAGCCAGGGTTGGGCACCACTTTATCTTGTCTCCTCATGGGGTTTCCACTGTTTGCTCCTCTGCCCACCTGGGATTTGGCTTCACTTCAGTCTGTTTCCCTTGGCTCCCTCCTGGATCGTTCTTCTGCTAGCCCCAAGCTTTCAAAGTCCCTTCTCCACACTGCTTCCTCCCCCTTTTATTTCATTTGCCTCCCTTTCTTTGAGCTTTAGGTGTTTTCTTGCAGTGGCTGGATCTCTCAGCTGAGGCTGTGTAACTTGGGGATTATCTCATCAAATTTTAGCTGTTGATTTTGTAATTTCCAGAAGAGGTTTTAGGGATGTATTCTTATGCTACCATCTTGATCTGGAATCCTTTCTGCCAAGTCTTAATTTAATATTTTTTTCATATTACAAAAGTAGCAATAAATCCAAACTATATAATACAAGCTACATTGATGAGCTTAGAAATTCCAGAGGTTAACAAGAACTAACAGGGTTAACTGCTACAAGTTGGATCAAACTGGAAGGGTCCCAAATTTAGAAGGAGATATTCTATGAGGTAAAGCTGCCATTGACAGTTGTGGTGTAGTGAACTTGGCTGGGTATATCTGAGAAATTGATGAGGGCAAGTAGGGAGGGAGAAACCAAGTTTAGTCTTCACCTGCACCCCACTACCACTAACGTGATTGTTATCTACCTCTCCTTCATCAGTCTTCTTGCCTTGGTAACTTGCCTTTATGCAGTGAATAGATATGTTTTGTTTTATAACCACAATATCATGTCATATTCAAATAATAAGACCCTAAACTCAAATGTCTAGGGATTTGCAACTACCACATGTGGATGAATTAATTTAGTCTATAACTTGTTTAGCAATTGCTGAGATGGTGGAGTTTATATAGAACCTAGCCTCACTTGTGTCTTTTACTGCTAGAACTTCTACTTAAAATTTAAACTTCAGAATTCCAAGAGTACTCAAGTAGTAAGCTTGCACACAAAATATTCCATCTGGTCCTCTTTTTCTCTTAGAAATCACCTTCCTGGAGTCTTCTGTCTTCTTGCCCCAATCTAGACTGGTTGCTCTTTAGGTCCGCTGCACAGTTATCATCCTGAAACTTTCCTACACCACTTCCCTGAATGGGATCTAGTTTCCTAAATCCCATTCCTTCTCCAGTCTTGTTTTATTCCCTTATTTTGCTGAAGTGTATCTTCCAACAGTTTTCAAGAAAGTTGTGAGAGAAAAAGTTTCTATCCCTCACACTTCTTGCATTGAATTAATGGTTGAATACTATTTTCTCTCACATTTTTATGGCATTGCTCAATTATCTTCTAGCATCTAGTGTTGCTCTTGAGAAGCTTGATACTGTTCTGATTCTCCTTTGTATCTGGTTTTCCAGAAGGCTTAAGATATTTTTGTAATCATTATTGCTCTGACATTTCAGCCTCTTCTGTCTGTGCCTGGTGTCTTCAAGTCATGACCCTCTCTAGATCATTTGCTCAGATCTCTCACTTGATGATGAGATGTGTAGTTGGCACTGTGTGATTCAGGTTAAGGGGGAGGGTGGCGGTGGAGGCAGGGTGGTGTCAAGAGTATCTGTTTAAAGCACAGTTCTGATCAGGTAACTCCTCTGCTCAAAAGCCTTTATGTTTCTCTCTTGCCTAGTGAGGCAAGTCCAAACTCTTTAGCATGGCATTCAAAGCCCTCCAGAATATGGCCTAATGCACCTGCCCTGCCTTAGTGGGTAACTATTCCCCAGTTTTAATCTTCACACCACCTTAGCTAATTGACATTTCCTAAAGGCAATAGGTGCTTTTCACTTCCATTGTTTCTGCTGTACATTTCTATCTCATCCCACTTTTGCCTCCCCACACAACTAAAATGCCTTTCTCACTGAGGTATACCTTCAAAATTCCACTACCTTTCAGTGACCCAAATGATACCTCCTCCATTAAGAATTGATCTTATCTTCATCATAACTTTTTGTATCTCTTCAGATTCAATCTTCATTTTCTTCCATGTATTGTAGTCATTTGTTGCACAAGTACTGGACTGAAAGCTCTTTGAGACAGTTCTGATTTAAAATGCAGTGTTTTGGCTCCAAAACAACCTACCACAGTGCACGGCAAATAGTAGGTACTTTATCAATGTTTGTGAAATAAATAAATCTGCCATTTCTGTAAGTGTGGAAGAATGTCACACATTATAACAGCTTTGTTGAGATATAATTCAAAACCAGACAATTCATCCATCTAAAGTGCACAGTTTAATGGTTTTTAGTATGTTCATAGAATTGTGCAATCATCACCACAATGAGTTTTAGGACATTTTTATCACCCCAAAAGGAAATCCTGTAGTAATTAGCAGATGTTCTCCATTTCTCCCCGCACCTCAGCACTAGGCAAACACACATAGGCTAATCTATAGACTTTTGTCTCTATAGATTAGTCTATTCTGGACATTTCATGCAAATGAAACCATAAATATATGTTTTTTTGCAACTAGTTTCTTTTATTTAGCATGTTTTCAAGGATAATCCATATTGTAGCATGTATCAGTAGTTCATTCCCTTTTATTGACAAATAATATTCCATTATAGGAATATACCATATTTTATTTATCCATTCATCAGTCAAATGACATTTAGTTTGTTTCCACTTTTTAGCTATTATGAATAATTTTGCTATGAATATTTTTTGGTGGATATGCTTTCATTTCTCTTGGATGTATACCTAGGGGTGAAATAGCTGGGACATATGATAACTTCATTTTTAACATTTTGAGGACCCACCAAACTATTTCCCAAAGTGGCTGCACTGATTTACTATATGCAAATGTTCAATTTGTCCACATCCTTGTGAATATTAATTATTTTCTGTCTTTTTTATTATAGCCATCCTAGGAATTGTGAAGTGGTATCTCATTAAGGTTTTGATATTCAATTTCATAACAGCTAATGGTGTTGAGTATTTTTTCATGCACTTATTGGCCATTTATATATTTTTCTTAGAGAACTATCTATTCAGATCCTTTGACAATAAAAAAAAATTATTTCCAGTTGTATACAATAAACATAAGATAAAATTGACCATCTTAACCATTTTTAAGTGTACAGTTCACTAGCATTAAATACATTCACTTGGCTGTGCAACTATTCTCACAGTCCATCTCCAGAAGTCTTTTCATCTTGCAAAACTGAAACTGTATCCATTAAACACAATTCTTCATTTCCCCACCCCCAAGCCTTTGGCAACTATCATTCTACTTTCTGTCTCTGAATTTGACTATTCTAGGTACTTCATATAAATAGAATCATGCAGTACAGGTAACCACCATATAACATGGTTGGTAGGTTCCTAAAATGCCATGTTATGCGAACCATGTTATACGAAACAAAGAACTAGTACAGAAAAGGGGGTTAAGTTAAAAAAAATTTTAAAATATATTATTATATTTTGATAATTAAGAGAAATATGTGTTATTCGGGGATATCCCTATTCTCAAACCATGGTAGAGTGAAACCATGTTCTAGGATGCTGTGTTGTATGAGTGTTTTCACCAATTCTCGAACCATGTTAAAGTGAAACCATGTTATAGAAGTGCCATGTTATATAGGGGTTACCTGTATTTGTCTTTTTGTGATTGGTTTATTTCAATTAGCATAAGGTTGTTAAGGTTCACCTATGTTGTAGTTTGTGTCAGAATTTTCTTCATTTTTAAGACTGTACATATTATATTTTGGTTATTGATTCACTCATCAATGTACACTTGAGTTGTTTGCACCTCTTGGCTATTGTGAATAATGCTGCTAAGAACATCTACTTATATGTAGAAATATCTCTTCAAGAGCCCTGCATCAATTCCTCTGGTTATACACCCAGAAGTGGAATTGGTGAATTATATGGTAATTCTATGTTTAATTTTTTTTGAGGAACTGCCATACTGTTTTCCATAGTGGCTCCATCATTTTACATTCCCACCAACTGTGTACAAGATTTCTAATTTGTCCACACCCATCTCCAACATTTATAATTTTTTTTAAAAAATGATTTTCACTTTAATTTTTCCAATTTTATTGATATATAATGGACATGTAACACTGTATAAGTTTAAGGTGTACAATGTAAGTATTTGATACATGTACACATTGTAAAATGATTACCACATTACATGTAGTTGTCATTCATTATCTCACATAGTTACATTTATTTCTTGTGATGAGAATTTTTTTTTTTTTTTGCTTTTTGGTATGTGGGTAACTCCCTGGCTGGGAATGGAACCCAGGCTGCAGCGCTGACAGCACCAGCGCTGGAGCCTTAAGCCGCTACGCCATCAGGGAACTCCCATGATAAGAATTTTTAAGATCTACTCTCTCATTGTTTTTTTTTTTTAATTTTATTAAATTCATTGGAGTGACATTTAATAAAATTACATAGGTTTCAATATACAATTCTGTAGTATATCATCTGTATATTGCATTGCATGTTCACTACCCAAAGTCAAATTTCCTTCTGTCACCATATATTATACCCGCTTTACCCACTGGTAACCACTATACTATTGTCTGTGTCTATGAAGTGTTTTTTGGTTTGTCTGTGTTGTTCATTTGTTGTTTTCACTTTTACATCCCACATATGAGTGAAATAATATGGTTCTTGACTTTTCCCCTCTGACTTATTTTTTGCTTAGCATGATATGCTCAAGATCCACCCATGTTGTCACAAATGGCAATATTTCATCATTTCTTGTGTTTGGGTAGCATCCCACTGTATATACATCTTCTTTATCTAATCACCTATCAAAGGACACTTCAGTTGTTTCATGTCTTAGCCATCATGAATAATGCTGCAATAAACAAAGGGATATGTATATCTTTACAAATAAAATTTATCAAAAATTTCAGATAGATACCCAGAAGAGGGATTGCTGGATTATACAGTAGTTCTATTCTTAATTTTTTGAGGATCCTCCATACTGTTTTCCATAGGGGCTGTATCAATTTACATTCCCGCCATCAGTGTATGAGGGTTCCTTTTTCTCCACAGCCTCTCCAACATTTGTTATTACATAGTTTTTAATAATAGCCATTCTAACAGGTGTGAGGTGGTATTTCATTGCAGTTTTGATTTGCGTTTACTTAATAATTAATGGTTTTGAGTATCTTTCCTTCTATTTATTAGCCATTTGTATGCCTTCCTTGGACAAATGTTTGTTCAAGTCCTTTGTCCATTTTTTAAATTGGGTTGTGTTCTTATTAATGAGTTGTGAGTATTCTTTATGTATTATATATACAAGTACCTTGCCAGGTATATGATTTGCAAATATGTTCTCACATTTTTTGGGTTGTTGTTTCACTTCCTTGATGGTGCCTTTTTGAAACACAAAAGTTAGTTTTAATGAAGTCTGTTTTTTTGTCACCTATGCTTTTGGCGTCATATCTAAGAATTTTTGCCTAACCCAAAGTCACCAAAATTTATTCCTATATTTTCTTCCAAGAGTTTTATAATTTAGCTCTTACAATTTTGTCTTTGATCTACTTTGAGTTAATATTTGTATAGGGTGTGAGGTAGGAGTCCAACTTCATCCTTTTGCATGTGGATATCCAGTTGTCCCACCACCATTTATCAAAGAGACTATTTTTTCTCATTGAATGGTCTTGGCACCCTTGATGAAAATCAATTCATAGACATATGAGTTATTTTCTTAACTCTCAATTCCATTCCATTGTTTTGTACATCTATCCTTATGCCAGTACCATACTGTTTTCATTGCTGTCACTTTGTAGCAAGTTTTGATATTGGTAAGTGAGAGTCTTGCAACTTTCTTCTTATTTTCTCAGTGTTGTTATCGCTATTTGGGACCCCTTGTGATTTCATATAAGTTTGAGCATGGGCTTTGCCATTTCCAAAAAAAAAAAAAAAGCTGTTGGGATTTTGATAGGGAGTGCATTGGATTTGTAGATCAGTTGGGGAATGTTGCCATCTAAACAATATTAAATCTTGAGCTCTATGAATGTGGAATATCTTTTCATTTATTTAGTTCTTTTTAATTTCTTTGTACAATTTCTGTACTTTACAAGTACAAGTTTTACATTTTTTGTTAAATTTATTCCTAAGTATTTTATTCTTTTTGATGCTATCATAAATGAAATTTTTCTTAATTTTATTTTTAGATTGTTACTGTAACATTTTGAATAAGAGGTTAAAAATCACCATGATCAAGCTCCAGATTTAGAATCAGTGGTTGTTAATATTTTTAAGTTGTTGCTTTCAGGGGTCCCAATATTTTAAAATGGTCTGCACAGTAATAAAGCATAAAAAATTATCCATCTCTTTAGTATGTTTTGGGAATGTGGAAACAATTGCATTCACTAATGGGTTTAACATTATCATGAAAATTTCAAGCCAACTCCATCTTATCTGAGAAAATTTAATGTGAAACTGCTTACTTTGGTTTTTCCAGGAACTTGTCTACTAATAGTTAAAGTATTTAATATAATTCTTGGATCAGTGGGTATTTCTATATAGTTTTTTTTCTAGAAGACATGAAAAATTCCTGTGTGCCATTATTAATCTCCTACTTTTTTTACTGAACTGACAATCTGTTCCACTGAGATTAAAATTTTCTCAAAGACCTGCTGTTAAAGTTCTGAATGAATTTTATTTTCTGCACTAGACATAAATTCACACCAATCACTCATCTACAAATATTAGTCTCTCCATTGCTTCTCCATCGTGGCCTTAAAACATCTCCTACCTTTAGATTACTGGCTCCCCTAGCTCTGTGCTTAATTACATAGTAAACAACTTTATGAAAAGATCTAGTATATTGGTCAGCACTCAAGTGTACAATATTAATTTTCTGAATATTAATTTACTTTACTTGAAATGATTACTTCTTTTTATCTTAAATAAGGTTTCTATGCTAATAAGAATTTTTTGAAACTTTTTATTTTTAAATTGCATTTGACATTCAATATTATATGGGTTTCAGGTGTACAGCACAGTGATGAGTCATCCACATAACTCATTAAGTTCTCATTCCTACACATCTGGTTCTTCTCTGTCACCATACATAGTTATTACAATGTTATTGACTATATGCCCCATGCTGCACTCCACATCTCTGTGAATATTCTGTGACCATGAATTTGCACCTCTTGATCTCCTCCCCTTTTCCACCCACCCCTCCAACTCTCTTCCCATCACACCAACAAATCTTGTACCCATCTAATACCACACACAGTTACTGCATGCTTCTTGACTGTATTCTCATATTTTACACTACATTTCCTTGATTATTGCTTTGTAACAATCAACAAACTGAATTTTTACATACCATTACCTTATTTTACCCACTCTCTCATCCCTCCTCTCATCTTAAAGAAGCCCCTCTAACATTCTTTGTAGTACTGGCTTGGTGTTGATGAATTCCTTTAGCTTCTTCATATCTGGGAAGTCTTTTATCTGTCCTTCAATTTTGAATTAGCCTTGCTGGATACATTATTCTTGATTGCAGATCCTGGTTTTCATCACATTGAATATTTTCTGCCATTCCCTTCTGACCTGCAAACTTTCTGGTGAGAAATCAGCTGAGAGTTGAGTGTCCACTTATAAGTAACTATTTGCATTTCTCTTGCTGTTTTTAGAATCTTCACTTTTTCTTTAACTTTTGCCATTTTAATTATGATGTGTCTTCCTGATTGGGATCATCTTGTTTGGGATTCTCTGTGCTTCCTAGGCTTGCATGTTTATTTTCTACACCAGGTTAGGAAAATTTTCAGTCATTATTTCTTCAAATAATTTCTTTTTTTTTCCTGTGTATGACAACTGCATTCTTTTTTTTTAAATTCATTTTTATTGTTAGACTTATTGGGGTGACATCTGTTAGCAAGGATTACATAGGTTTCAGGCTTACAGTTCTACAGTGCATTGTCAACTTGTTGTATAATAAGTTCACCACCTAATGTGACTTCTCTTTCCATCACCTTATATTTAGCTTCCCCCCCCTCCTCTCCCACCCCCTCCCCTTTCTCCCCTCCCTAACCCTTGATCCCTTGTTTTTCCTCTGTTCCTTCTGGTGGACCTATGATTTGAATATTCTTACGCTTAATATTGTCCCATAGGAATCTCAAACCATTCCCATTTTTTTGAATTATTTTATCTATTAGTTCTGAATGGGTGTTTTCTACTGGTTTTCATGCCAATCACTGCTTTGTGCTTCTATTTTATGTGGTTTGGTGACTTTTACTCCGTTCTTTATTTCAGTTGAAGTAGTCATTATCTCTGTATGGTCCTTTATAACGGTTTGTATGTCCTCTTTAATGCCTCCTATCTCTCTATTAAAGTTATCATTCAGTTCCTTAAGCATTTATTATAAAAAATATTTTTATTGTTAGATTTATTGGGGTGACATTGGCTATCAAGAGTTACATAGGTTCCAGGTGTACAATTCTACAGTGCATTGACTATCTGTTGCATTATATGTTCACCACCTACTGTGACTTATCTTTTCATCACCATGTATTTGTCTCCACCTCCCTCCTCTCCCACCCTCTCGCTCTTCTTTCACCCACTTCCCCTTTCCCCCAAATAACCCTTAAACTCTTGGTTGTGGCCATGTGGTTTTTGTTTGTTTGTTTTTTATTTGTTGCTTTTAGTTTTTATATTCTGCATATAAATGAAATCATATGATTCTTGTTTTTTCTGTCGGGCTTGTTTCGCTAAGCATGATGATCTTCAGGGCCATCCAGTTTGTTGCAAATGGCAGTATTCCATCTTTTCTTACAGCGGAGTAATATTCCATTGTGTATATGCACCACAACTTCTTTATCCATTCATCCATCGAAGGGCACTTTGGTTGTTTCCATGTTTTGGCTACTGTGAAAAGTGCTGCGATGAACATTGGGGTACATAAGTCTTTGCAGACTAAGGTTTTCAAGTTTTTTGGTAGGTACCCAGAAGGGGGATTACTGGGTCATATGGTAACTTTATTCCCAATTTTCTGAAGAACATCCACACTGTCTTCCATAGTGAGTGTACCAATTTGCATTCCCACCAGCGGTGTCTGAGAGTTCCTTTTTCTCCACATCCTCTCCAGCATTTTTTATTCCTTGTTTTGTTGATAATAGTCATTCTAACAGGTATGAGGTGGTATCTTATTGTGGTTTTGATTTGCATTTCCCTGATAGCTAATAAGGTTGAGCATTTTTTCATATGTCTGTTGGCCATTTGTATCTCTTCGTGGAAGAAGAGTCTGTTTAGGTTCTCTGCCCACTTTTTAATTGGGTTGTTTTTTTGTTTGTTTTTGTTAAGTCATATTAGTTCTTTATATATTTTAGATATTAGACCCTTGTCAGATGCATTGTTTCCAAATATAATCTCCCATTCAGTTGGCTGTCTTCCTGTTTGGTTGATGGTTTCCTTTGCTGTGCAGAAACTTTTTTGTTTGGTATAGTTCCATTCATTTATTGTTACTTTTACTTCTCTTGCCCTTGAGGTCAGGTTCGTGAAGTATTCCGTGAGCCCTAGGTCTATAAGTTTAGTACCAGTGTTTTCTTCTATACAGTTTATTGTTTTTGGTCTTATATATAGGTCTTTAATTAATTTTCATTTAATTTTATTATATGGTGAGAATTTACAGCTCAGGTTCATTCTTTTGCATATGTTTTTCCAGTTTTCTCAGCAGCATCTACTGAAGAGGCTGTCTTTTCCCCATTGCATATTTTTTGTTCCTTTATCAAAAATTATTTGTCCATAAATGTGTGGATTTATTTCTGGGTTTTCAATTCTGTTCCATTGATCTGTGTATCTGTTTTTCTGCCAATGCCAAGCTGTTTTGATTATTGATGTTTTGTAGTATAAATTGAGATTGGGAGTGTGATACCACCAACTTTTTTCTTTTTATGTAGTATTGCCTTGGCAATTCGAGGTCTTTTGTAATTTTATACAAATATGATAATTTTTTAATCTACTCCATGAAAGTATAATTGTGGCATTTTGATGAAAATTGCATTAAATCTGTACATTGCTTTGGGTAACATGGTCATTTTAACAATGTTAAGTCTTCCTATCCATGAATATGGAATATCTTTCCAATTCTTTGTGTCTGCTTCAACTTTCTTCAAAAGTGTTTTATAGTTTTCCATGATGATCTTTGTTAAGTTAATTGCCAGGTATTTCATTCTTTTTGTTGTGATAGCAAAAGGTATTGACCCTCTCATTTCTTTTTCTGAAGATTTATTGTTTGTATATAGGAATGCTGTTAACTTTTTACGTTGATTTTGTATCCTGTGACTTTACTGTATTCATTTATTGTTTCTAATAGTTTCCTGGTGGAACTTTTGGAATTTTCTGTGTAAAAGATCATGCCATCTGCAAATAATGACAATTTGACCTCTTCTCTCCCAATTTGCATACCTTTTATAACTTTCTCTTGCCTGGTTGTTCTGAATGGAACTCCCAGTACTATATTGAATAGCAGCAGTGACAGGGGGCATCCCTGTCTTGTTCCTGATTTTAGAAAAATCGGCTTCAGCTTGTCCCTATTCAGTATGATATTAGCTGAGGTTTTGTTATATATGGCCTTTATTATGTTTAGTTACTTTTCTTCTATGCCCATTTTATTCAGTGTCTTGATCTTAAATGGATGTTGGATCTTGTTAAATGCTTTTTCTGCACCAATTGACATGTTCCCATGGTCCTTATCTTTTAATTTGTTTATGTGGTGTATCACATTGATTGATTTGTATATGTTGAACCATCCTTGTGCTCCTGGGATGAACCCAACTTGATCATGATGTGTAATCTTTTTGATGCATTGTTGTATTCTATTTGCTAATATTTTGTTTAGAATTTTTGCATTTGTGTTCATCAGAGATATTAGTCTACGGTTTTCTTTTTCTTTCTTTCTTTCTTTCTTTCTTTCTTTCTTTCTCTCTCTCTCTTTCTTTCTTTCTTTCTTTCTTTCTTTTTTTTTTTTTTTTTTTTTTTTTTTTTTTTTTTTTTTTTTTTTTTTTTTGTATTGTCTTTACCAGGCTTTGTTATTAGGGCAACGTTGGCTTCATAGAATGACTTAGGAAGTATTGCCACATCTTCAATTTTTTGGAAGAGTCTGAGGAGGATAGGCATTCATTCTTCTTTGAATGTTTGTTAAAATTCATTGGTGAAACTGTATGGTCCAGGGCTTTTGCTCTAGGGATGTTGTAAATAGTCATTTCAATTCTTTACTATTGATTGGTCTATTTAGATTATGCAGTTCTTCTTGTTTCAGTCTAAGTAGGCTATAGGTTTCTAGGAACTTGTCTATTTCTTCTAGGTTGTTTAATTTAGTGGCATAAAGCCCTTCATAATATTTTCTTATAATCCTTTGTATTTCTGTGGTATCAGTGGTAATTTCTTCCCTTTCATTTCTAATTTTAGATATTTGTGTACATTCCTTTTACCCTTTAGTTAGTCTAGCCAAGGGTTTGTCAATTTTGTTGATTTTCTCAAAGAACCAGCTCTTTGTAGCATTAATTTTTTCTATTGTCTTTCTGTTCTTGAATTCATTTAGCTCTACTTTAATTTTTATTATTTCTTTCCTTCTGCCGACTTTGAGTTTTGTCTGTTCTTCTTTATCTACTTCTTTAAGATAGGATGTTTACTTGTGATTTTTCTTGTTTCTTAAGATAGGCCTGTAATGATATAAGTTTCCCTCTTATTACCACTTTTGCTGTGTCCCAATAAATTTGATATGTTGTATCTTCATTGTCATTAATTTCTATGTATTTTTAAATTTCTTCTTTTATTTATTATTTTATCCAGTAATTTTTTAATGAGTTGTTGATTAATCTCCATGTATATGTGTTTTTTCTGTTTTCCTTTTACAGTTGATCTCCAATTTCAGAGCTTTGTAATCTGAAAATACACTTGGTATTATTTCAATCTCCTTGAATTTGCTAAGGCTACTTTTGAGTCCCAGCATATGGTCTGTCCTTGAGAATGTTCCATGTGCACTAGAAAAGAAGGGCATAGTCTTTTTTTGTTAAAGGAAGTGTCCTGTAAATGTCAATTATGTCCAGTTGCTGTAATGTGTCATTTAGAGCTGATATTTCATGATTTATTTTCTGTTTGAATGATCTGTCCATGGCTGTTAAGGAGGTGTTTAGGGCTTTGACAATGATTATGCTTTTGTCACTTTCTCCTTTCAGATCTGTTAGTAGTTTCTTTATATATTTTGGTGCTTCCTGATTGGGAGTATATATATTAATTAGTGTCAAGTCTTCTTGTTGTATTATGCCTTTTATCACTATGTAATGTCTATCTTTTTCTCTGGTTACCTTTTTAACCTGAACTTTGTTCCATCGGATATCAATATGGCAATTCCTGCTTTTCTCTGGTTACCATTTGCTTGCAGTATTATTTTTCATCCTTTTTAATACAACCTGCTGCTCTGTATCTTTTTTTTTAATTCATTTTTATTGTTAGACTTATTGGGGTGACATCTGTTAGCAAGGATTACATAGGCTCAGGCATACAATTCTACAGTGCATTGTCAACTTGATGTATATAATAAGTTCACCACCTAATGTGACTTCTCTTTCCATCACCTTATATTTAGCTCCCCCCCCCTCTCCCATCCCCTCCCCTTTCTCCCCTCCCTAACCCACTCGTCCCCAAATAAACATTAAACTATAGATTGTGTCCGTGGGTTATTTGTTTGTTCATTTCTTTTTTTCTTTGCTTTCAGTTTTATATTCTGCATATGAGTGAAATCATGCAGTTCATTGTTTTTTCTGTCTGGCTTATTTCACTTAGCATGATGATCTCCAGGTTCATCCATTTTGTCGTAAATGGCAATATTTCATCTTTTCTTACAGCTGAGCTCTGTATCTTTTTATTGGTGAGTTCAGTCTATTTACATATGTAGTGATGATTGATATATGAGGATTTTCTATAACCATTACTTCCTTTTTTAAATTTATATTTTTAAATTTTTGTTTGCTTTTTGTTATCCCAACTCTGTTCCATTTATTCTGATGTTTTGTTTCAGTGTCAAGAGCCTCCTTCTGTATTTCTTGGAGTGCTGGCCTCGGCCAACTCCCTCATCTTCTGTTTGTCTGAGAATGTCTTTATTCCACCTTCATATCTGAAGGGTAATTTTGATGAATAATTTATTCTTGGCTAGAAGTTTGTCTCTTTCAATATTTTGAATATTTGATTCCACTCTCTCCTGGCTTATAGAGTTTCTGCTGAGAAGTCTGATGCCAGTCTGATGGGTTTACCTCTAAATGTTATAGTTCTATTTTCTCTAGCTGCCTTGAGTATTGTCTGTTTGTCTTTGGATTTTTACATCTTCAGATTAATGTGTCTTGGAGAAGATCTGCTAGGGTTGAGGTAACTAGGAGACCTACTTTCCTCTTGAATTTGGGGTTCCAGATCTTTCTATAGTTTTGGAAAGTTCTCATCTACTATTTGTTTGCATATGCTCTCTGTAGATTGCTCTGCTCCTTCTTCCAATCTTATTATTCTGTGGTTTTTTTGTTTGTTTGTTTGTCTTTTTGTCTCATAGAGTCAGGTAGTTCTTGCAGAGTTCTTTCAATCCTTTTGGTTCCATAATCCCTATCTTCCTCTTTCTGACATGTTTTCATGTTCTAATCTTCAATATCACTAATTCTTTCCTCCATCTGATTAGCCCTGTTTTCTATGGCATTTATTTAATTTCTCACTTCTTTTATTTTATTTTTATCTCTCGAATTTCCATCTCATTCTTTAAATTTCTTTGTTAAACTGTTCCTTTTGTTCACGGATTTCCTTTCTGAGATCATTCATCACAACTACGGTGTTTTGCCAGTATGTTTTCATTTCTCTGAGAGCCTTTAGAATGGCTATTTTATATTCTCTGTCAGTTAGTTCATAAATTTCTAGATCTATAAGATCCTTTTCTGAAGGTTTTTCATCTTCATTCTAAGCAGTTTTAAATCCTAAGTTATTCATATTGTCTGTTGTGTTCTTCTTCAGCATGAGGGCTTTATTTCCAGAAGAGCCCAGGAGATCACTGTATTTCTCAGATTTGTATTTTTGTGTTGTCTTGCTGTAGAGCAGACACTAGTTGGTGCTGGGAGGCAAGTTTTGGATGAGCGGGGATTTGTTTACACTGTATCTTTGGTCTCCAGCAGTGTTTGCAGGTGGGGTGCAGCTGTCCATGGTTGCTCCGCTTCCTGCAGTTTGTTGGGGAAGCTTCAGGAAAAGGGAAAGGCCAACAAAATGTAAGCTGAGGCCAGTCCACCCCCTGTGTTTCATTGGAGAAGCTGGGGGAGAAGGGGGAGTCCAGTGGAATGCAAGCTGAGGCCATTCATGTTGGTCGGGGTGAATTCTGTGAAAGCCACTCTTGTCCCTTCTCCAGCATTTCATCTGCTGGTCATGGTTCACTGATTCATTCCCACAGCAACTGCTCCAGGCAGTGTTTGCAATCATGAGCAAGCCTCAAGCACAGTGTGAGCCCCACGAGCCAAGGGGGTTGCTGTATGAGGGGGCTGTGTGTGCATGTTCCACAAGCCACGAGAGCCCTGCGAGGGCACCACATGCGTGCTACAAGCCGAGTGGCGGGAGGCACAAGGGGGCTACACACACATACTCCATGAGCCACAAGGATGCTGTGAGGGCATCAGGCGTGCATGCCATGAGCTGAGAAGGGTGGGGCACGCTAGGGCTCTGCATGCATGCATGACTCAAGCTGCAAGGGAGCTGCAAGCCTGGATGCCATATTGGGCCCCCAAACCCATCTAGGGCAGTTCAATGTGTCACTTGGCTTCCTGGCTACTCAGAGCCTCAGAGTTTGGCTCCCAAGCTTTGTCTCCAACATGACTCTTTAGGTCCAGCTCCCTCACAGTCTCCCCATGTTCCTGCTACTCTGGCTTCCACTTCTGTTTCCACTTGGCCTCCCCCCTCCCCTATACCATGCTGCTCTCTGATTTCATTTTAGTTCCTTTTGTTAGCCACAGCAGTGTTGGGTCATAATTGGTCTCTGCTCCCTCTCTTCTCTCCCACTTTCCCCCTTTCTCTAACCTTCAGGTGTTTTCTTGCAATGTGTGGATTTCTCAGTTGTCTCTGTGCTACTCATGGTTTCCCATGTTGGACCCTGGCTGGCTATTTAATTGTATTTTCTGGGAGCGGTTTCAGGGACCTCCTCTCTGGTCACTACCTTGCCAATCTGCCAAGAATTTTTATAATCGTTCCTTTAATCTCTGTTTCTGTTGGGTCATCTGTCTCCATCTCTTACATTTTTTTAAATCTATTTTTCGGATTTATTTTGAGCTTTCTTTCTTTGGTTTCTCATTTTGGTAGCCTCTCTGAACCTTTGCTGCTGCAGTTCCTTTGGTGTTCACTGATGATACTGGGTGGGCAGAGGTCTGTTGGGGAGGGGCATCTTTGTTTTCTTCCTGCAGTTCTGGGGTTGTGCAGGGAGTTTTGGCATGATTGTGCTTTTCTGTTTTCAGTTTTCCCCACTTGCAGATTCTGCCCTGAGCCTTGGAATCAGTCTCACATGCTGGTCTTTCAGAATGAGCTGGTTGTGGAGTGAAGAACTTGCACACAGCCTTCTCTGTCCTCCTTCCCTGCTGCAGCATTTGTCCTGTGGCTCCTCATTGCCCAGTATCTCCCTGTCCTCTGGGAAATGGAGTGAAGTCTGGATGCTGCTTTTTTGCAGACCAGTCTGCACCCAGTAGGGACCAAAGTGAGGTCTGGTTGCAGTATCTCAAACTCCTGTCTCTGGGCTTCCATTCCTCTGTCTCATGGACCAAGTGAGTTTCTGAGTGCTCTTGCACCGTCTTCTTCCTCCTCCCTCCCCCAGTTGTAGAGTTCAAAGAAGGGACCTACATGAGGCCACGGGTCTGCACTTCCCCTTCTATTCCTCTTTTGTTTAACCCTCTACCTGCCTGCAGGTACCTTAACATGATGAGTGGGTATCTTAGCTGTGATTGTGCATTGTGCAGAGGGTCTTTGGTTAAGTTATAGATGTTCTATTAGTTGTAATCTCCAGAGGAGTTTTTCAGAGGGCCCTCTCATGCCGCCATTTTGTTGCACTCCCTGATAAGGATTTTTAAATGTTTATCCAGATTTTGTGTGAACTTTTACAAAGAAATTTTTTAAGGCATTTGAGAAGTTGGAAGAAAAATTCAAAAGCCAGAGTGAAGGTTCATGAGCCAAGTACAGCCTGTAGACATGTTTTATTTGGCTTCTATGGTATTTTAAAACTATTTAGATTAGTTGGCAACATTAAAAAATCAGGCAGTTCCACATTAAAATCTGGATATCTGGATTTTTATTTAAAAGTTATATCTGGCCATATCATGTCCACACTGCTGCATGGCACATTTGAGAGCATGTGTGCTCCTCCCTGCATGACACGTCTGGTCCCAGGAGGTCTTTGAGTCTGTGACTCCTAAACTAAATCATTGCCCTCCTGAGATTTGGAGTCATCATTACTGCTCAAAATTAGTCAACAGCTAATTAGTGAACAATTTCTCAATTTGTTTTGACTCAAATGCCAAAAGTCTTATTTATAAACAGATATTATTAAGGAAGGGCTATTTATTCTAAATGTTCAAAGGATTGTTTTGCTTTGAATGGCATCCTCGATGGCATATTTAGGTTTTTTAAATATAATTAACTGTTAGAGGAGCTAAAGGAGCCACAGATAAACAAAGATTAATCACATCTGAAAACAAGAAAATGTGCTCTGAGTCATCATTTGTTTAAAGCCTATTTGCCAGTTTAACTCTGACTTCCTCCTTAAAATTTTCTTTTATTTCTTTCCTTTTCTGAGCCTCTATGATTTTACTTACCTATCTGGGTAATAAGTAAGTTAGTACTTAATCATTCATTTATTCCATAATTATTTATCTCAGCATGTGATAGATGCCAAATGCCATTCTAGGCACTTAGAATAGCACAGAGAATAAGAAACAAAATCCCTTGTGCAGCTTACATTCTAGTAGAAGAAAGTGAAAATAGGTAGATAAAAAAGACCAGTTCTTCCAGTTACAGACACTATGAAGATATTAAAAACAGGATAATGTGACAGTGACCTAGCAGGGAAGTGCTATTCAGACAGGGTGATTAGAGATTTGATGACAAGGAATGAGCCATATGAGGAGACGGGGGAAGATTGTTCTAGGCAAAGAGAAAAAGCAAGCACAATGACCCTAGAATGGAAATAAGCATAGTGTGGTCAATGAAGGCCAGTGTAGCTGAAGCGCAGAGAAAGAGGGGGAGATTGGTAGAAACTATGATGGGGGAAGGAGGCAAGTGTCAGGCATGCTGGGCCTTGTGGATCATAGGTTGTAGCAAGAAGTTTAGATTTTATTCTGCCTTAGAAGCCATTGGCGGAGTTTCCATTATATTGGCCATATCTTACATTTCTTCTGAGTCTTCCACATGGGTTGTACAGTGCTAGGCATGTTGTAGTAAGTGAATAAATACTTATTAATTATTGACCAATTGATTACTGGCTCTGGGACCCCAGACAATCTTTTAGATGCAGGCTGGCACTAGGATAACCTGGCACGGTAGGGCTTAGGAATGTTCCATTTGTAAGAGGCAATTTCCTTAGGCTAAAACAAGGGGAATAGAAGCAAGCAAGAGGAATTCTTTAGTTTTTATATCTTATATGGTGTCATGAGAATTCTGTAATGCTTCTGTGGAGAAGAGAGCAAACCTGCAACTTAGAGCCTCAAATGAGAAAGGAGGTGTTGTAATTGGATGCCATCAGTGTCTGTCCTCTTGGATACGAATGATAGAAACAGGTCTCCTCAAAGAGGAGGAGCAGTGATTAGGTGGAGCACCAATGTTTGGCTGTGGACAAATTTCTTATTTCTGGCCCTCAGAGAACTGCAATTGACAGTGTGTGTGTGTGTGTGTGTGTGTGTGTGTGTGTGTGTAAAGGGTGTTGGACTCTGGGATCTGTTCAGACCTTTGAAATAGTTCAGAAGTTTAGACAAATATCCCAACAGAGGTTATATATAATGATTACTAAATAGTAAAAACTAAACATGTCCCACTGAGAACTCCTCTGTCTGCAGTCTCTGAGTTCTGAACCTTCCATTCACTGATGTATTATAAATGACACTGGGAAGGGAATAGTGCCGATATATGATAAAAAATTTGTCTGAAACACTTATGTCAGTCAATAGCAAATCATGATCCAACATCTGTAAATCTATGTATCTATGTATCTATCTATCTATGTTTCTATCTATCTATCTATCTATCTATCTATCTATCTATCTATCTATGCAATGCTGAGGAATATATGTATAAAAAGAAGTCCATGCAAGTGTAGTGAGTCAGAGTGCCTGATTTGAATACTGGTAACCCCTCTTCATAACTGTGTGACCCTTGACAAGTTGTTTAACCTCTCTGAACTTTCAGTTTCCTCTTCTATAAGAAGGTACTATATTATCCTATTTTAAATAATGGCTATTATAAGAATTCAATATGGGGAGTTCCCTGGTGGTGTAGTGGCTAGGCTTCAGCACTCTGAACACTGCGGCCTGGGTTCGATTCCCAGCCAGGGAACTACACCCGCCTCCAAAAAAAAAAAAAAAAATTCAACGAGGCTATACATGTAAAGCTTTTTTAAAAATACCAGGCACAGAGTGGTCAACAAACATTGACAATTTTTATTTATTTATTAATTCCTGCCTTGTTCAGAAAGTACAAAGAATTAAAGCAGTTTACATTTATATTGAATTGGCAGCAATTAACAATGTGCTGTCTGAGCTAAGAAATTTCAAGTGGCTGGCAGAAAAGAAAAAGTGATTCCTTAAACTGATGGTAATTTCAGTTGTTGTCTTCATAATGAGCTTTTAAATTAAAATTTTTCTTTGATTATATTTGACATACAATATTATATTAGTTTCAGGTGTACAACATAGTGATTAGATATTTATATAATTTATTAAGTGATCACCCTAATAAATCTAGTACCTATCTGACACTGTACATAGTTATTACAATATTACTGCCTACAGTTCCTATGCTATACTTTATGAAGAAGAACCTCTCTTATCCAATTCCCAAATATGGGCCTAATCTCAACTGAGAATAGCTCTCACTCCTAAATCATTCCAGTCTAGAAAACAAGTCAAGAATTTATTTGCATTTATGTTTGTTTAATTTGTCCCAAACCATTAATCTATAAACAACATAAATTATCTAGTTCTTCAGAATTCAACTGTTGTTAATATTTAGCCAGATCTAAGCTTGATTTAAACCAAGGCTGAGAAGAATTGTGCATATTCATATCATAAGCATGTACGGTAGAAGTCTGCATGTGGCAATCTGGACTAGGAAAATAATTACATTGACATGATTTAACCTCAAACAGAAGAAACCTCCCAAGCCTAAGCTAGCTCTTCCTCAGTCTTTCTGTCTAGCTTCCCTCAGCTCTCATAATTCTATAAAGGGAATGCTAGCTTATGATGTGTGTGACTGCATTTTTAAACAAATGTTTTACAGTTATCAGTGCATTTCAGTTCTGAGGTAACAGAAGAAGGGTTGAATATTATATTGAAATATTCAAAAATAGGTATATGCTTTTGTTTTGAATTGTTTTTCTACAATGATGTTGTTTGCACTTTAACAGCAAACCATTGAAAAATTAATGGATGAAAAGTAATGTTTAATTAGCTTGCTTTTATCAGACACCATGTCTACTGCTATATTTAGCAAATGAACTAATAGAGAAAGCTGCTGCAGAATTATTCAACACATCAGCCTGTTACATATCAAAGAGAAGAGGCCTTTTGTCTCAGCATTGAACCAGAGACTAAAAATACATCTAATTTCAGTATGTCAAGAGGAGGATAAAAAGTTGTGAAACAATAATCAGGAAAAATACCATGCACAGCCTAAGTACACATTCATCAGAGGAGAAATGTTGGGAGGGTGGCAGTGTAAGTAAGAGGACTACCTGGAAACCAGAATTTATCACATATAAATTCTTTAAAATAATTTACCATTAAAAAATCCAAGACTCCCATCTACAAAAGAGATCCTAGGAAATAATCCAGAGTATTGAGTAGGTGGCAGAGTTTTTTTCTAAAACTGGTTTCATGTGGCCTACTTCAACATTTAAGGGCTCCAGTGTATCATTAGTGCAATTGAAGGGAGGGATTAAAGGACTAAATGAAAAACTTTCTTTTCAGGATGAGTTTTTATTTTCTATAGAAAAGCTCCTTTTATTTTGAGAGTGATATCCAGGTATAGGTTGGAGGGAGGAGGAAGTGAGTGAGATGGGCACTCCTTCTAGAAAGCCTAGGAATCCTAATATATTTTATTGTATTATGAAAGCAAGGTGCACATTCTTGATAAACAAAGTATAAAGAAAAGGAAACCTAAACTTTGATTACCTATGGTAATTTTTTTATTTTGGTGTCTCAAAACCCTGGATCAGTGCTTGGCACGTAGTAAGTCTCAATAAATATTTGTTAAATAAATGAACTAATGGTTTCATGTCAAGATTGAGAAGTGAGTATATGCATACTTCTCCTCACACTATTTCAAACACAAAGGAATGATTTATAAGGTCTTTAAAGATACATTTGAAAGTGCAGTAGACTCTCTGTTAATTGGAACTGAAGCAACCAGCATTCTCAAGCAATTCGCGTAAAAACTGAAGAAATACTACTGCAGTTATCAGGCATAGGTGCTGGTTAACTGAGAGTTTACTTACATTTATCTGACATCTACCAATCCCATGTGTACTGGTTAACTGAGAGTCTACTGTACATAATGATCAAATGTGAGAGGAAAATCAGCATGGACCCAAACAGAGAAACTAAGTGGTAAACCACGAGCAGTTGGGGCCAGGGCTGCGAATCCATAGGAGAATGGGTCCACACTTGCCCAGTAATAGGTATGGGACTGAAATCAGGACCCTAGTGTGAGACTAGGGCCTATGATCATGTTTTCTCCCTGGAGAAAGGGCTCTGTCTACCCACTGGGATTGGGCCAGGATCTTCTATTTGCCTTAGGTGGCAGCTGAAGCAGAGATCTCTAACTAACATGAGACCTGTACCTGGGTTTGTGCCATGTGTATTTGAGTATTAGAATTGTTAAGTATTGCAAGATGCCCTGATCCGAGCAGCTAGTATCTTGAAGAGCCAGACCTGAGGGAACTGAGAAACCACTTCCAAAAGGAAGGGCTTGCCAAAGAAAATCCCCATAGAAGATTAGCTCCCAAACAAAACTGAAATTTATGAGAAGTTTGGCACCATGAAAATTGGTCAACAGACCCAATAACTGAAGAAGTGGAAATAACAGAACAAGCTAAAAGGGACTTTCAAGCAAACTTGTATAAAATCTTCAAAGAGTATATTGTGTTTGTAAGACATTAAATACCATATATAGCATGCTGACTTTTGTGTAAGAAAGAAGGGGAAATACTTATATATGAGGGTTGTCCTGAAAACATCTGGCCATGTAGCTGTTCTCATTATATTGACAATGACTGGATTTTTTCCAGATGGCTCTCATATGTATTTACTAGGATTTGCAGGATATATTTTGCAGAAATGATAAACCAGAAATTAAGGAAATTGATTGCCTGAAGTAGGTGAGTGTGAATAGGAAGCAAGGAGGGCAACGGGAGTATATTTTTTGTATATTTTTCAGTTAATTACACTAATATTTTCCATACTCAAAATAAGATTGAATTAATATGAAAAAAAGCTAAAATTCAATATAAACAAAAAATTAACTACATATTACATTGAAAATAGAACTATGCAACAGAATAAAAAGGAATTAGTCCAATAACTTTTGACACTATACTCCCACTGTACACCCTCAGTAGGATATAGGAGTATGTTTTTTGTTTTTAAAAGAAGAATAATTTTTTTTAGCAATATGTACCGAAGTATTTCTGGATGGACTGATATGATGTGTTGCATTTGCTTTAGTTCTGTCTGTGTGTGTTGAGGGAATGGGTGGGTCAATGTAAATGAAACAAATTGGTTGTGTTGATAATTGTTGAAACTGAGTGTTGGGTACATGTAAATTCATTATACTACCCTCTCTGTTTTGCATATGTTTATATTTTACCAAAATAAAATATTTTGAAAAAGAAATATTAATTTAATGCCTACCATGTTCCAAGAAATTGGAGCTATACACAGAAAAGACACATTTTCTGCCCTCAAGAAATCTATAATCTGGTGAGGGAAGTAGACCCCTGAAATCATATCAACAGTATAAACCAAGTACCATCGGAGCAACCAATTCTGAAAGTGGAGGTGACATTTGACTATTTCACAGTAGAATTTATAGGACATGGCGATCTATTGGACATGAAGAAGTTGAAGGTAAATAAGGAAGCTTTCATCTTGGGCACCTGTAGCGGGCTGGGGTGTGTGGTATACTATTAACAAAGACAGGGAATACAGGAAGAGTAATAAGTGAGAGTTGGGGCAGGCAGAAGGGAGATAATACCTGTTAAATGCAGAGATGTCCAGGAAGTCATGGAAACTGTTCTAGGCAGAAGGAACCACAGTAACAAAGTTTTCTATGGGAATGCACAAGATGTGTTTCAAGATCCTTCCAGACCCTAGGCTGATGGCCCACAGGGACTGAGAGGAAGAAATGGGATGTAAAGCTATCCGGAGAGGTAGATGTGCCCACTCTGAGCTGTGGCAGGCTTGAACATTGCCATGATGTGTGATGATCATGAAATGGAGCAATTGTCTGTAGGCTTGAGGCCTCTTGTGGAAGGAGACAGTTGAATTCTGTGAATGAGATGAAGGACTCAGCATCACTTTAAAAAAAATCACTTACCAGAAAGAAGCAGCTACTTTGGAAACCATAGTAAGAATGATTAACTCTCTTCTGTCATTGTTTTGGAAGTATAGTATACTGGTTTGGATTGTGGGCTCCTGAGCCATGCTGCTTGCTTTTAAATCCTGGCTCCAAAGTTACTTAACCTATTTGAGCCTCATACAGTGGGGATAATATTATCTGTACAATAAAGATAAAAGCATCTAATGTGAAGAGTAAATTAGATGCAGAGTGAGTAAAATGATGAATGTAAACTGACTGGTATGTTTTGCACTTTCAATAACTTAGAATCATCAGTCATATTGGTACTTTTTGAAGAGAAGGTAAAGAACTTCATTACTTTGTATATGTTGATAAATGTTTCATATTTCCTTCCACAGGTGCTTTAAATTCTGTTGAAATCTAAGGCTCTTCTCCTCATGCCTGTTTTCTTACTCAAACAGCAATGAAAAAGATCAGATCTGAGATCATACCTTCTGAATCTAATTATCCTGAAAGAAATTAAACAAATTTATTTTGCTTTCTGATACTGGAAACATTACCAGGATATAGCATACAAGTTCCCAATTTGGGTAACCTCTTTCCTTTTATCCATTTTGCTTATTCTGCAACACAGTCCTCCACTTATTTTAAGTGGAATAATGTGTTCCCATGACTCACAAAAGTTGAGTTCAAATCCAAGGAGATGAAATGTTAAGAGGGAGGCAGGACTGACGTTGAATGTAGACCAAGCATGTGTGAAGTGGGAGATCCGTGCTTTGCATCTAGGAGGAGCATATCATGAATATCTGCAGAAAGGGAAGAAGGGAGGCAAGAAGTGAGGGGAGGTGGGGGAAAAGGTGGGGGGCAGAAAGGAAGGAATGGAAAGATGGAGAAAGCAAGAGAGGAGGAAGAAAGGGGTCTTGTGAGGAATGAACCACAACAAACACTGATGGAGTGCCAAAGGATTTCTTGGGAGAGGGCCTTTCATCCAGAGCCATCCAGCTGGGGTGCCTCTTGGCTATTTTTTGGCCGGAAAGGGCGCCGGTATTATGTTTGGGGAATTGCCCACTAGGGAGCTTACTATCCTTGGGATGAGGGTGGGGCAGACCAGCTTCTTCTATTCCTACCAAGTGTGAAGCTGGACCTTCTCTGACCTTTCAGAAAGACCAAACTCCAGTGCTTCTAAAGGCTTGGAATGGGAAAAGGGATGGTGCCAGGGAGAAAGAAGGGAACTTTGCTCTATCTTATGCTCTATCTTAAGGGAGGCCAGCACCCAGTATGTATATGGCATGGGAAAATAGGAATCATTTTCCTATTTGATTGATCTATACATACAGCCAATTCCCCAGTACTGCACCCCCTAATCAGCATATACCTCCATGGTCTTTGCAATGAAGAAGGTCTTTCAGCAGGTGGAGGGCCCATCCTCCCTGTGGAATCCAGCTCTCATTTCATCTTGTCTAGGCAGGGACTTGACTCCTTTAGTAACCCTTTTCTCTTATTAGCAATCAATCCCTACTGATTATTCCTAAACACATTCTCAATATCTCAAATTAAAAAAGGAGAAAGGAACTTACTTTTGTCCTTATTTGTCCCTCCAATTCCACTCAATTTTTGTTCCCCTTTATAGTGAAACATCTCAAAACAACTGTCTACACTATGCTGTCTCTACTTTAACTCCAATTCCCTCTTCAAACCTGTTCCATCAAACCCTTCCACAGGCAGCATCTTAATCTAAACCACCATCAGTTTTTGACAGAGGTTATTGGGAAAGCCTCCTAATTAGTCCCTATGTTTAAATTCTCAATCTCCTCTGAACCTCTCTATTCATGATAGTTAAGATTGTCTTTTAAAATTACAAGTCAGACCTGTAATACTATTCAGCAATAAGAAAGAAGCTGAGTGAAAAAGGCAGTCTTCAAAGGTATATACTGTATGATTCATTTACATAACATTCTTGAAATGACAAAAATTGTAAAAATGGAGGACAGATTAATGGTCATCAGTGGTGAGGAATTGGGGGGACTGGGGAGGCAGCTGTGGCTATAAAAGAGCAACAGGATGGATCCTTGTAATGATGAAACTATTCTACATCTTGACTGTGGTGGTGGATACATAAGCCTACACGTGTGATAAAAATGTATGGAATTAAATATGCACATGAGTACAAGTAAATCGAGGGAAATCTGAGTAAGATCGGTAGATTATACTGTCAGTATTCTGGTTATGATCTTGCATTATAGTTTTGCATTGGGGGAAAATTTCTTACAAATGCATGTGAATCTACAATTATCACAAAAGAAAAAAGAAATAGAAATCAAATCATGTCATGCCCCAGTGGAAAGTCATTCACGCAATGTCCCTCCCATTTGTTTGCAATAAAATGGTCTGCCCATTGAATAGGATGCCGTTCACTTATCAGGTCCCTGCTAACATGCTCTGCTTTATGTTATGCTACTCTGCCTAGGACTTCTGGTGTCCATCGCAATCAATCACCACTTTATAGTTCTAAGGCAACAAGATTTGCCCCCTCTTTCTGGCTTTCCTACATCTGCTCCCTTTCTGGAAGGCTTTCCTCTTATCTCTTCTTATGTTTGCTGAAATGCCATCTCCTACTTCCAAACCCCACAATTCGCACCCTCTTCTTTTCCTGCACTGGTCTTATCCCAGATTTGATTATTTTCTTACTTTATCGTCTGTCTGCCTAGCTAGATTGTAAGCTCTCAGGGCAGGGTGGATAGTGTTTTGCAGGACTGCTCTGTCTCCCCAGCGCCTGGCACAGTGTTTGGCACATGGTAAGGATTCAGGAAACTGAATGTTGAGTGAATGAATGAATAACCAAGTGCCGCTGACATCTGTATTTTTCTGAGTGATGTAAAGCCCTATGGGGTCGCACTGGGTTTATGGATGGGGCTCCTTTCCCTCCTGCTTGTTTATTAAGGAGAAGGGATGCGGGTGGTACTTCGGCGCCGCTGCAAACCACGGGGTTGGGCAGTCGGAGGCGAAGAAGGGTGCGCTCCCCACCCCAGCCACTTTGCATGGAGTACGCCCCTGGTGAGGCCACCTTCGCTCTACTCTCTTTGTTACTCGCAACTCCCTTGCCCTGGGCGAGACTGCCTGCAGTGACTCGTGACTCCCCACCGGGCTCAAAGGCTGCGGCGAGAGGGAGGAGGGCTCCAGGCGCCCCCAGCCCGCCCTCCTCTCCAGGCCTGAGCCGGCCCTCAGGAGAAGCGCTCGCCATCGCCTCCTTGCAGCCACCTTATCCGGGAGCCCGCGCCTTGTAGGCAGCGCCCCCTCTCCCGAGGCGGGGACACGTGTGTTCGTGGGGTGCGTGGTGTTCCTGCCCCCTGCCCCCTGCCGGACCTGCCCCCGCGCTTGCCCGCGCGCGCGCGTGCGCCCCGTCCCGCCCCACCCCGGGACAGCCGCGCCCACCCCCAGCGCGCGTCCCTCCCGCGCCCTACATCCAGCGCCCTGCCGAGGGGGCTCAGGCCGCCGCCGCCGCCGCCGCCGCCGCCGCCGCCGCCGCCGCCGCCGCCGCCGCCGCCGCCGCCGCCGCCGCCGCCGCCGCCGCCGCCGCCGCCGCCGCGTCTTGGTCTGGGTGCTGGCAGCGACCGTCGCCGGGACAGCTACGCTGCGGAGCATCCCCAGGCAGTAAGACCGCTTTCTCTCAGGGTGTGCGTGCATGTGTGCCTCCTGCCTGCCGGCCTGCGTCCCCAGGGAGCCGCTGCCTTCCTGCCCCACCACCGCCTCGGGTCGGGGCTGTCTGGCCTTCGGGGGCCGACTACCTGCGGCCTCGGGCCTCAACCGCCTGGCCAGGGGTTGGGGCTGGGGGCGCACCGGGCTGCGGGACGCCCACTGGGGCGTCCCCTCTGGTGCGTCCCTCGGTCTCCCTGGGCTTTTGCCAAGTGGGTGGCGGGTAGTGGGGATGTGGAACTACTGGGGAGAGAGCAGGGTGGTGGTGGGCGAGCGGGAGTGAAAGAGGGGCTCTCCATATTTGTCTCAGCGGAATGGTGAGGAGGGAGGAGGGAAAGAAAGGGGGCCCTTGGTTTTGTCACCCAGGATGGCGTGCAGTGGGGGTGGGGAGAGGTGGGAGCGCCTCTTGGTTTTCTCCACGAGGATAGCTATCAGGATTGTGGAGAGCAGATTAAATGAAATGGGGAGTTGGGTTTCCTCGTCAAGGTTGACGGAGATTGGGGAGGCAATGAGGGAGGACCTGCCTTGGTTCGCTCTGCGAGGGTGGCAGGGGTGGGGATGTGAAGGAGTAGTGAAGGGCTTGCCTGGGTTTTCTATACGGGGATGCTAGTGGGGAGTTGGAGGAGTGGGGGTGCAGGAGAATGAGGAGGCAGGAGGGGAGTCTGGTACTTCTCCTTAATGGGGTGGCGGGGTGGGGCATTTCAGCTCCTGCAGGGAACCTAGAAAAGCTAGAGGAAGGTTCTATAACGTGGGTTGAGGCTTAGAAGGTGAATTTTCAAAACTGCAGGGTGTGACCTTTCTGTTTCAAGAAGGTTGAAATCCCTACAAGGTGCCTTATGTTCTAGGCTCTGGGAGACCGCTTTCTGCTTTCCATTCCTCATAGAAGTTTGTCTTTTCCATTCCTCATAGCTTCTCAATCGTCCAGGACTTGGTAGATGTTTGAAAATTAGCGAGGCAAGACTGTGCTTCCGGCTCAGTGTCATATTATTTTCTGCATTTAGGATTCTGTGAGATTCTCGGTGTTGTTTTTATTGCCTTTGTCAATAAAAACCCTGGACCAGGGAGACCCCTTGGGAAAAGAAGAGAGCAAGGTTTATTAATACGGGGACTCCAGGTTTAGTTTTTGAATTTCCTGAAAGGCAAGAGATCTGTTGTTGTAGCATTTTGCTTGGCTTTCAAAAGAAGTAGAAATAGAATAAGCATCATATGTCTTTGCTGGATGTCCCCTATATTCATTTAAATTACTCCATCGTGATTATCCAATCCCCCTTTGATTTAAATTTGGAATAGATCCAGTTTTCCTAATTGGAGCCATCATTTTTGCAATTGCCCGTAATTCTTCTCTGGGTTATCAATTCTATGACAAGATTATAGAACAGTAATAATATGTTTTTGTTATCTTGATTAAGACCATTTTAATGTAAGTTTTATGTTGTTCCTTGGAAATGTGAACATTTACAGACTAGCATAAGTTTAAATTA
Organism: Lyroderma lyra; assembly: GCA_004026885.1. NCBI lineage: Eukaryota > Metazoa > Chordata > Mammalia > Chiroptera > Megadermatidae > Lyroderma > Lyroderma lyra. Next base: position 192,135 of record PVJL010000863.1, read on the forward strand.
TGGGCCCCTTGGAATTTTGCAGAGCCTTTTCCTCCCCAGCTTGTCTTCTGTAACAGAACTCTCCTCATTTTTTACAGTGAAGAAGGGAGGGCTTCTGGGATGGTAGCTTTGCCTTTGGAAACTCATGCTCTTATTTGCTTAAGAACACATATTAAACAGCCATTGGCCTTTAATATGGTGAGGCCATACATACTTTCCCATTTTGGTTACATAAGGTTCCAATCTAATCCTTACCTTCAGTCTTTTAAAATGCTTATTTAACATTTTAAGAGCAAATATAATCTTTATGCAACAGGTAATTGGTCAGACAGGCCATGATTTGTACCAACCACCTCCCAATAAGTATATAGTCTAATACTACCGTATAGGTTCTGTAACCATATCTGGTTTTTGAAATTCTAAGCTACCATTTCCATATTGAATTTTTAGAAAGGGAAAGTTTTTTAAAATGTTTTTCAATTAAGTCTAGATTTTTGAGTGGAACATTAAAATAGTTTGTGTAAGATTTAAATTGGTAAAATTCCTCTTGTATGATTCCTGTGTATTGGAACTAATTTAGTAAGTTTCAAACTAATGGACCACTTAAATAAGATAATTACTTTATTTTTTTACTGCAATTGCTAAACTGGAAATGTTTTAAATGTAAACAGAGATTTTGGTCTCAAAGATTGAGGAAGATACATTTAAATAAACACTATTATATGCACCATTTCTAATGTTAATGTGATACACATTCTATGCATAGGCAACAATCTAAAAAAAGTACAGTTGACCTGGGAACTACACAGGTTTGAACTGTGGTGGGGGGTCTACTTAAATACACAGATGTTTTTCAGTAATGCACAATTTTCAACCTGCCCATCTGCTGTTGGGCGTCAGCAGATGTGGAAGGCCAACTATATGCATTGATCTCTGCTATTTTATATAGAAGCCTTGATCATCTGGTGATTGAGGTATTTGTGAGGGTCCTGGGAACAATCTCCATCCTATACCCAGAAACAATTTAAGTCTTTGTGGAGTTAAAAGTTACATGTGGATTTTTCTACTGCACAGGGGTCAGTGCTCCTGACCCCTGTGTTGTTCAAAGGTCAACTGTATATTTAAAAATACAATTTAAGTCTGATATTTTTTCTGTTATGAATAGAATGCTGAAAGAGGTAAAATCTTTTCAGAAGGGAAGCATGTTGATGAGTGGCAGTCCTGAAGTTTCTGTAGACAAAAGAGTAAATGGACTGTGTTTCACCAAGCTTTTTGAGAACCTGTTGTTTGCACTGCGGGACTAGAGAGGCAAAAAAGATGAAGACATTTCAGAAATTAACAAATATATGATCAAATACCTTTCTAAGTAGCCTTAAAGGTTTTCCTGACATCCATTGGAAAAGTAATTTGTAAATTAAGACTTTGTGTAAGAAATTGACCTTCGCCCTTGAAGTTTTGACATTAAAAAAAACCCCCAAAAACAAAACACAGTTTGTTGAAGGAATGGAAGCTAATCTCCTGAGACTGATTCCTGTTTTCCTACCCTCCACTTCCTGGTTCCCTTTTTCCCCACACTCCCTGCCATTTTCCCCTCCAGTGCCAGAAACATTGGCTTTTATAACCTTGTGAGAGCTGAACAAATGTTAGCATATGCTTGAACATTAGGCCTTATCTATTTGGCTGCTTTCCCCAACTTTTACCTACAATTTTTTTTTTTTTGTTAATTCAGCTTCCCCTCAGATTTGGGGTAAGAGGGAATAGACTGTAATTATTTTCTCTTAAAAGATCTTTTCTTTCAGCTCCTGTTGGACAAGAGCAAAGAAAGTTTCTTTCCTTTTTATTTTTTTGGTCAATGGAGTACTTACTTAAGTAGGGTAGGATAGGTGACCATTCATTTATTCAACAAACATTTACTGAGTTACCACCTGTTGTACGCTCTGTGATAGGTACAGAGGTGCACAGTGGATAAGAAGTGGCTCCTGCCTTCTGGTGCAATTATCAAATGAAAGATAGACCATGAATTTGAGTTTCAATATGAATAATCAAGAGTTGTCCAGTCTCTTTTGGACATTAACATAGCACTTTATATACATTAAACATGCTTCAACTATGCAAACAGTGGAGTCATTTCTTTCCAGGGAATTATTCACTGCAGAAATGTTATTGCACTTCCCCATACTTTTTATTTGGATTATAATGTGGTTTATAAGTCATCTTAAGGTTATGTCCTTCTTTAAAAAGATAAGCTTTATGTGAAATAAAGAGGACATAACTGCTTTCTTGATATTTAAGTTCAGTGTTTTGTATCACTGTATAGTCAGAAGAAGATGGCCAGCCCAGTATTCCTTCCCATGACTTAAAGCATCTTCTGACAGCAAATTGAGCCAAAAAATTATTTTTCTGCAGTCCAATTCTGGGTAATAAGGATGATGAGTGGGTAATACTAAGTAGTAACTTGACTTCACCCTCCTGCAGGACTACTTCATGGGATATTTGAGAAATCTCCTGCTCGTGGACATTGCTAGACCAGTGGTTTTACTGGGGCAGTTTTGCCCCCAGGGGACATGGAACAATGTCCAGAGACGTTTTTGGCTGTCACAACTTGGGGCACAGGCATGCCACTGGGAGGCCAGGGATGCTTCTGTAACATTCTATAGTGCACAGAGTAGTCCCCACAACAAAGAATGATCTGACCTGAAAAGTTGATAGTTTTGAGGTTGATGTCATCTCCTCCACAAAATGCAATAAAATGTAACTTCAGGAGAAGAGAGAACAATGACAGTTTCTTGATGTGACTTGAGAAGTTGGCTGAGCTCACTTTACTAGTTTTTAAAGTGACTTGTTCTTGTACATGGACCTGAATAATTAGAAGACCAGTAACAGCTACCTTTTATGGTAATTACTATGTGCCAGACACTTGTATAGGTGGTATATTTTCTTCCTTTTGTGAGTGAGGAACTAGGCTTAGAGAGAAAGTAACTTGCCTTAGGTCTCATAGCTGGTCAAACTGGGAAGTGGAAGTTAAGATTGTCTTACTCCTCAGAAGTTCATGGTTTTAAGCACAATGTCATACTGTCGCTCCTGGGGCATGCTCCATTCAAAAATCTTACTTAACAAAATTAAAATTACTACATATTCTACATACCCTTGAGTTTGCTTGAGAATAATTAAAATCATGACTTAAATTTGATTATACTTGGAGTCACTGACCCATGTGTAGGAGAAAGGGAAACAATATTACTTGAAGGCCTACTATAAGTCTAGAAAATACTCAAGTTGAATTTATACCTGTTATATAATTTGATCCTCACAGCATCTCTGCAAAGAGTAGTTATGATGCACATTTCATAACGACATCATAACGACAAGGTTAGTTAAGTAACTTATGTAAAATTATACAACTAATAAGGGGCAGAGTTGGGATTTAAACTTAAGTCCAATGACAAAGCCACTGTTCTCTGCTGCTTGCTGTAAAGCTTGGGGTTGATAAAGCAGGTGAATTGGGTAAGTCTGCTGCAGAGAGGTGAGTTAACTGGTACTATAAAAATAATTTTAGAGGTAATGTGTTGTAGGCAGTGGATCCATATTCAGGTAGTGAATGGAAAGGTGAATTACTGTACCTTCCTCAGATGAGAACAAAGTTCAACAGATGTCACCCCAATAAGTCTAACAATAAAAATTAATTAAACAAACAAACAAACAAAAAAAAAACAAAAAAACAAAGTTCAACATGGAATTTGTTCTGGAGATCTTCCTAGACCGAGCCTGTTATTGTCATTTGGGAGAACTTCATTTTCTATCTTCCTTGAACTTTCAAACACTTTTTTGATAATCATTAAAAATGGAAGCTACCAAATTGTGTTTAGATCCTTTATGCACCTCACTTTCTACTTCCCTAGAACTGTCATATAGAACTTAGTAATGGCAGCATTTGGTTTTGTCATCTTTTTACACAAATTCAGCATTTCCTTTTTGCTATGGAAGTTGTTGGAAGTTGTCTTTTACATATGGGGAGTATGTTTTCACTTGAAAGGTAAATATTTATTTGTTTAGACATTAATATTTATTTTCATTTAAAAATTAAATTAAATTTTATTTTAAATTTATTGGGGTGACATCAATCAGTAAAAATTACATAGGTCCCAGGTGACAATTCTACATCACATCTTCTATGTGTTGTGTTATGTATTCATCACCCAGAGTCAGTTCTCTTTCCATCACCATATATTTGTGTCCTTGTCCCTTCTCCCTCACCCTCCTCCAGGTAACTACTAAATTATTGACTATGTACATGAGTTTTGTTTCTTTGCTGCTTTCAATTTTATGTCAATAACCCAACTAAATTTCTGCATCCCTTTCCTTTATTTTATCCACTCTCGCATCCGTCCTCTCATCTCAAAGAAGTCCCTCTAACATTCTTTGTAGTACTGGTTTGGTGGTGAGGAATTCCTTTAGTTTTTTTGTTTGTTTGATTGTTTGTTTTGTTTTCTTTTTTCGTGAGAAGTTCTTTATCTGTCCTTCAATTTTGAATGCTAGCCTTGCTGGATACACTATTCTTGGTTGTAGATCTGTGGTTTTCATCACATTTGATATTTTCCGCCAATCCCTTTCCGCCTGCAAACTTTCTGGTGAGAAATCAGCTGACAGTTGAATGGGTGTCCCTTTATGAGTTACTACTTGCATTTATCTTGCTGTTTTTAGAATTTTTTTCTTTTTCTTTAACTTTTGCCATTTTAATCATGATGTGTCTTGGGGTATTCCTATGTGGAACAGTTTTGTATGGAATTCTCTGTGCATCCTGGACTTGTATGCCTATTTCCTTCACCAGGTTAGGAACATTTTCAGTCATTATTTCTTCAAATAATTTCTTGTTCCCTTGCTTTTCCTCTGTTCCTTCCAGCACACCTATTATTCTGATACTCTTCCTTTTAAAATTGTCCCAGAGGATTTTTCTGGATTCTCTTATCTATGTGTTCTAAATGGGTGTTTTCTGCTGGCTTTTCCTGCAAATCGCTGCTTTGCCCTTCTATTTTTATCTTGTTTGGTGACTTTTTTCTGTTCTTCATTTCAGTTAATGTAGTCATTATGTCTCTCTGGTCCTTTATAATGGTTTGTAAGTCTTTAATACTTGCTCTCTCTGTTGAAATGATCATTTGTTTCCTAAGGCATGTTTGTAATCATTGCTTTGAGCTCTGTTTCTGATGGATCATCTGTCCCCACCTGTTTAATTTGAGCTCCTTGTCTCTGGTTTCTCATTTTTGCACCTCTATGGAACCTTGTTGCTGCAGTTTCTTTGATGTTTGCTACTGATACTGGGCAGGCAGAGGTCTGTGGAGAAGTGACATTTGCGACTTTGTTTTCTTCCTGTGTTTCCGGGGGTCGTGCAGGGAGTTTGGGCATGATTGCGCTTCTCTGTTCTCAGTTTTCCCTGTACGGATTCTGCTCTGAACTTTGGGGTCAGTCCTGTTTGCTAGTCTTTTAGATTATCCTGGTTGTGGGCTGAGAAATGTGTGTGAAGCCCCTTCTCTCCTCCTTCCCAGCCAGAGCTTTTGCATGGCTCCTCACTGACCAGCTGTTCCTCCTTGAGGAACCAGAGTGAAATCTAGCCGCTGTGTTTTGCAGACTGGTCTGCACTTTTTGGGGCCAAAGTGAGTTGGGTGCAGCATCACCCGCCTGCCTGTGGGCTTCCTGTCCTCTGTCCTGAGGACAGAGTGAAGTCTAGAGCACTGTCCCACTGCCTTCTTCCTCCTCCCTCCCCCAGTAATAGAGTTCCAAGTGGGGACCTACGCCACAGCTGCATCCCACTCTTCCCCTTTTATTTCTCCATTGTTTAACTCTCTACTCGCCTTCAGGTAACTTAATGCAAGTAGTGGATTTCTTAGCTGTGATTGTACATTGTGTAGAGTGTGCTTGGTGGAGGTATCAGTGTTTTCTTAATTGTAATCTCCAGAGGAGTTTTTCAGAGGTCCCTCCCATGCTACCATTTTGTTGCCGGTAGCTAAATATTTATTTTAACTTTCTATGTATTTTAGAGCATAAAAAGAGAAAAAAAAAAGAAACAGGCCATTAGCAATCATATTTTGTCTGACAAACATTTTTTGTGTGTGGGTAGAAAAAGGACCTCATGTTTCATTTCATTTACTTTAAATTGGAAAGGAATTTTAACTATGATTCTCAAGGGCCAGGATGTTGGCTGGTGGGGATAAATGTTATTTAGATAGAATGCATGTTTTGATTTCCACATAATGACTGTTAACCATAGATTTTGTTCTGATTCTGCCTACAGTGGTCAGCCACTTGGGTAATAAACCACTGTGCATGGGCATGCATTGTGATACTGCCTGATTTTGTCCCTCCCCTCAGTGATTTCAGAATAGTCTTGAGAGTTCTCATCAAACTTGTAAAAATAAACTAATCCTTTTGAAAATCTATTTTTTAATGAAAAAAGTGGTACTTTTCCATTACAGAGAAATTCAGAAAATACAGAAAGGCCTAAAGAAAAAAGTAAAAGTTTGAATCCACCACCCAGAAATTAGTGACAGTGTTTTATATTTCTTTTTAAAATGCAGTGATTTTTTTAACTGGTGGGCTAAAGTCCATAGCAAAATCTCCAAACTATAAATGTAGTGTAAGTTATTTTTTTAAACTTTACCAAAATATATTCCGAATTATTGTTGCATCTTTAGGTAGAAGTTATGATCATAAGGAATGAAAAGAGAAGTCTGCCAGGGAGTTGGAGAACTATCTGTGGCCTCCTCATATGACTGCCTTAAAATTTCTCCTCTTCCAACTTGAGTGACAGAATTTTATTACTAAAAGGGGCGGTCACTACCCACACAGCTTTATTTTATAGATGAGGAAACCGAAGCTCAAAGAGGTTAAGAACCTGATCCAAGGTCATAATAAGGTGTTAATGTTGGAGTTCTAGTTTGAAGTTTTAGGTCCTCCTTAGTAGGTAAGTTTTTATTTCCTAATTACAAACTTTTCACAGTCTAGAACTTTTTGTTGCCTTGTCTGTCAAGAGAACAAGCTTTTCTGGTGGAAGTATGTTAATGATACTAAAGGATACCAAAAAGACCAAGTATTTCCTAATTTCAGAAAATGATCAAAACAGTTGTGAGTAGTACAGGAAGTTTTCACATTATTTGCTTTATTGAATATAAGTGATGGAGAACCTCTTTTGTGCATCTGGCCCTCAGTTCCCCTGGTTTATGGGGCAACTACTAAGTAATAAGGCATATCAAATATGCCTATGGTCACAGAAATGCAAAAAGACATTGCATAAGTCTTTATACATGGTAACCTGGAAGACCACAATTAGAGCTATTATTACACAAAATTATTTTTTCTTTATAAAATGAGATACCTGTTAAAATTGTGGGGAATAAATTTTAAAGACTGTATCCACTTCCAATCTTAGATAGAAAGGTAGCAAATTGTAGCAAATGCTGGCAGTATGGCTTCATTAATACATAGTCATGCACAACCAATTGTTTTAATCTGGCACTATTAAAAAATAAGTCCTTTGACTTTCTTCCTTCTCTTTTCCTACCCTCTTCATTTCTTTCTGTAGCTGTGTGGTTCACTCTTTCTTTTTGTCTCCTTTGTTTGTGTGTCTATTTTACTCTCAGGGTGACTCTTTTTTTTGGTCTAGCTTACTGTCCACTTTTCTTTTTCCCTGCTTTTAGTGTATCCACATCAGGTTCATCTGCTGCTTGTCTCTCATTTACCCCATTCACTAGTATTACACTTATCCCAACCAGGACTAGGCAAGGTCTGTTTTTCAGCTTACAATGGGCAGGGAAGCTGCTGTCCAGAGAAGGTGTGGGCTGAGAAGAGCTTGGATCACTCAATATAGAAATGCCACTGATAGAATAGAATTGAATAAAACTTGACCAGAAATTACATAGGCTGCATACAAGGCCTGACATTAAGTTTTTGAACTCATCCCAGAAAAAATCCTACTATATACCTCATTGTTGAATGTCACAATGGTCACCTTCAAAGTATTCCCCTTGGGAAGTTATGTACCAATGCTAGTGTCTAGTCCACCCTTCAAAGCAATTTGGGAACTCTTTTTCTGGAATGGCCATCAGAGCTGTCATATGGTCCTTGATGTCCTAAATGCCATCTAAATGTCTTCCTTTCAATATTTCTTTTATCTTTGGGTAAAGAAAAAAGTCATTGAGAGCTCAATCAGGTGAGTAGGAGGGTGTTCCAATATAGTTATCTGTGTACTGGCTAAAAACTCCCTTACAGACAGTGCTGTGTGAGCTGGTGCATTGTCATGATGTAAGAGTCATGAGTTGTTGGCAAAAAGTTCAGGTCATTTTCATCTAACTTTTTCATGTAGCCTTTTCAGCACTTCCAAATAGTAAATGTGCAATTGGTACAAATTCATAATGAACAATTCCTCTGATATCACAAATGTTTAGCAACATTGTTTTGACTCTTGATTTGGACTGATGGAACCTTTTTGATCATGGAGAATAGGCTGACTTCCAGTGTGCACTTTGATGCTTTGTTTCAGGGTAATATTGGTACACCTATGTTTCATCACCAGTGATAACACAGCACAAAACATCATCTTGCCTCTCCAAAAGGTCTTGGGAAACTTCAACTCTCCTTTGCTTTTGTTCATCAACAAGCTCCCAGGGACCATTTTTGCACACAGCTTTCTCATGCGAAGATTTTCAGTTAAGATTTTCCTAATCTTTTCTCTATTGATGCTTACTTGGTGTGCTATGCTTCTCACAGTCAGCCCACAATTTTCACGGACAATTTGACAAATTTTTGCAATGTTTCCATCAGTTATGCTCATTACTGGCCGTCCTGACCTCTCTTCATAAGTGATGCTTTCTCTTCCCTCAGAAAAAATGTTTAATTCATGTGTACACTGCCATTTTCTTCATGGCATTATTCCCATAAACTTGGACTAACATGTCCCTGATTTCATTTCTACATTTGTCAACTTTAACAAAAAATTTAATGTTTGTTCATTGCTCTAATTCAAGTTCTGACTTTCACACAACAGCTAACAAAAACACTCAACAACAATAGTGAGCGCCACTCAGCAAGACACCACCACATGTTGACAAGAACACAGCTGTGAGACACAGATATATCAAGGTTATGAAACCTCACTGAGTTGTTAGTACAGTGCTGCCAACATAAGCGCACAGTGGCAAGTTTGCAAACTTAATTGTCAGCCTTGTATACATGTAAACTTGTGAACATGAAATTATCCCTTCTCTACAGACACAGCAAATGCTAAAGCTGTGTGAAATAACAAATATAGATACTCGTTGCCAAGGGCCTACTGTTTGAAGAAATTAGAAAACTAGGGGTGTGTTCTTAAGTAATCTTTGTGTCCACTTCCTTATTATTACCTGCTAATGAGTGTGTGTGTGTTGTCAGTGAGCCTCATTCTTCCAGCTTCCTGAAGCACTCTGTATGCCTTTTAGAAAATGGGTTTTCCTCTGTATTTAAACCAATTAAATTTGCTTGTACTTTATTTTTGAACTGCTATAGGTATAAAATGCACAGATGGAAGATATGTGTGTACAATTTTTTAATGCAGTGAAACCTAAGAAAAGAAAACATGAAAATAAATCTTTGTGATCAGCACTTCACTGATTATAGAATTTATATTTTATTTAGTCACATAAAAACTCTGGATCTTACATATATTCCAAGACAAAGAATGGTCCATCAATATTCTAAACACAAGAATTTGTAATATCCACAAGGTTTTAACATTTACTTTTCAATAATAAGGAAATGATAACTGAGGGTGTAGAGGTTTTATCATCAAGGATGTTTTGACAGAGATGATACAAACCTAAATTTCTGTGCTCAATTAACTAATAAGTTTTGTCATTCACTTCCAGTTTTACAGTGTGGATAATGCTGCTTGGCTCTTTTGAAATTTAAAATGTGTGATTTATTCAGAAGACATTAATGATTGATTTTTCAGTGACTCTCTGCCTGGTGTAACTTTATATATCGTTCCTGCTTGTGAAACTGATTACATGTGTCTGCAAATAGACATAATCATCTGGAATCTCATGTGGCCAGGTGAACTGACATAATGGATATTCCCCACCCCCAGGTTTCTTAGAGACTCGGGAGTATACACAGGCACACACACATGAATTATCAAGTCTCAAAACTTTCATATCACTAAGCCATAGTAGTGAATTTAGTCATTTGAATTAACAAAATCTTGTTTTTCAATAGTTTATAACAATGCCCTGTAAATAATTATATTTTCAAACATTTGAAATGATGAAATAAAGTCCCAGGACAGGTAGCTTTTGGAAGCTAAGTAGACCACTGTTAAGTCCCCTGTCAAAGATTCTACCATCTCTAGATGCCAGGGTCAATTCAAGTTTTCAGATCCTAGGCCTTTTTTCTTCTGGGACACAAGAAGCTCTGCCTATTTTTAAGGAAAGAACTAGGAAGGAGTTTTCCAATGTAGTTAAGTACACCTAACCACACATATAAAGAAACCAAGCAGCCAAACCAATTGGAGGTGAACGTTTATACTTGCATCTATAGATACAGGCTCGGCCATTGTTAGATCCACTTTTTTAATATCAACTTTTCCCCCCTTATTTTATTAAAGAATAATTAACAAATATAATTCCATGTATTTAAAGGGTACAATGTGATGATTTGATATACATATAAATTGTGGAATGATTATCAAGATGATTTAATATCATGTTTTTTGAGTATTGTTTAGATACAATAAACTGCATCCCCTTAAGGTATATAATTTGATGAGTTTGGGAAGATGTGTATACCCATGAAACCACTGTCAAAATCAGGATGTAGAATATTTTATTACTCCCACAAAAGTTTCCTTGGGCCCATTTTACAGTACATTCTTCCCTCTGCCCATGTCATCAGGCAGCCACTAAACTGCTTTGTGTGAGGGCCACTTTCTAAACTTAGATTTGAAAATTTTTGGATTCTTCTTTAGCTAAAGACCATATTTATATCCAAAACAGAATTTTCTTCTCTATGTTTAACAAAATAATACTACCCCAAGTGCCTAAAGATGAGTATTGAGAATTTTGCATGCAAGTAAACTACAGAATCCTTATTAAATGGTCACATTACATACTTGGATTGAAGGGAAATTACAGACAAGAGAGAAACAATTCTGATAAAACAAAATCAGTATTTTTTCTTATGAAATAGTTGCAGTGAGATGTGAAATTCCTCAAGAATGGGACAAATAAAATAATTTGAATTTCACTTCATGTTTATTTATAAAGTGAAAAATGACAACAGTTGGCATACACACACACACACACACACACACACACACACACCTCTAGCTATTGTATGTATACAGTTATGCAAGAATAACCCTATCCCTTGAACTTCCCAAAAGATTTGAAACAGATTTCAGAGGGAATTTTAAGTTCATAGTTGTATAATCTTTATGTACTTGTATGCAAAGCAAGCTTTTAATATACTAAATATTACTTTCCCATTGATATATTTAATTGAACAAACAGTTATTAGGCAATTTAAGGGGCATAGTATTGAGATGCAGTTTGTCCTTTCTTCACTCATCACTGTGTTTTTATGTCTAGCTGGCTGTCCCTTCCATTGCTTTCACTCTGTTTGGCATCCAGTCTCCATTTGCTGTTCCCAATTCTGCTCTCTTCCCTCACTGATTTCTGCCTTGTCTTTTCTGTTTTCTGAAGTTACCCTTTAAAGCTGCTCTACTTTCTCATGATACAGGTGTTTTTATAAACATCTCCAGATCAAGTCGACAACAGACTAACTATTTCTCCCATGCCAGATATCTTGGAGGTTGTTTCCTAACTCTTTGTTTTGTGGTCCAATAATTTCTTCAGATGCTTTTCAAGTTTGAAGACATGCTGGAGCTTTGAAGATCTGTGAATAAATGGTTTTCAGATCATCAAAGTCAAGTATGTTTGCAGGGCTATGTTATAGACAGTTTTTGAATCCATGAATCATTAAAAAGAAATGAATGATTTACATTATAATAACCCTCTGAAAGTTACTTTTACAAAGCAAAGGCACTTAAAATTGTCTTGAGGTAAAGTGATTTATTGCTCCTCAGAATATACTGTAAATTTTTTTTTAAAAATTCAACATTTATCAAAATGTATAGAATGCATAACACAAAGAGTGAAAACCCTTATGTAAACTATAGACTTTAGTTAATAATTATCGATAGTGGCTTATCAGTTGTGACAAATATACTACAGAAGTGCAAGATGTTAATAATAGAGCTAACTAGGAGGTATATGGAATCTGCTTTTTGCTCAATTTTTCTGTAAACCTAAAACTGCTAAAAAGTGTAAATAAAAACACCTTTGTACATTTGGGACTTAGAAATACAAAGAATATATTAGGCACTTTTTATTATTAACTTGTAGATTAAAGTGTAGTGTTTGTTTTTAAGTACTCGTAATATAAGAGAAGTGCTTTTTGAGTGATATAACTTGTATCTTTGGTCCTCTGAAAAGTGAAAGCATGAGCTTCTGAAAGAGCTTTCCAGTACTGCTAACCACTGTCTGGTTCCACAATAGTTACTGGACAGGTTAGTGTGAGTGTTGGGTTGGTACTTTGCCACCATTGGGACATTGTGTCATCTTTGAGATGGAGTGGAGCCCTAGACTTGACAAGTTCCCTGCCCTATAACTCAATGAGTCCTCTTTTGATCCTTGCATTTGTGGTGTCACTAGCAACATTGACATTTGGTGAGTTCATGCCAACTCTCTTAAGCCAGTATCCAGGTCAAAGTTTGATTTCTTTGGGCCAAAGACTATTGCAGAGCTTGTAGAAGCATTGGCCTAATACCAAAACCTCCATGCAATTACTCTGTGTAGCCAGTAAACCTCTGTGAAAAGGTTAGGTTTTTAGAGGTATTATTGTAAGTGGTTTCTATATTTTGGGTCTGAGTGGTTGTTATGAGCAACTACAAGCTATGTGTTGCTTTCTTGAGTTGACTGGGAAACAGAACATTTGGTAGGTGGTAGTAAGTGCCAGGTAGGGGGACCTTGGGTCTGAGAGGGACATTGAGACATTAGGGAGATAAACAAATATTGTTGTATAGTTAGAGTCACCAGGAGAGAAAAAATTAAAGCATCAAGGATTAGAATGTAAATGAGGGTGATCATTCAAGGAATAAGTATCTTGAGCATGTGGTTCACCAAATATGTCAATCAATTGTGTGATTAGACCCAGGGTGAAAAACTTCATACAGTTACCTGAAAAACATACTGATAAAGAGGGCAGTGGGTTATAGAGTTAACTGCTTTAGCTTATTAAAATTTATTTTGTATATCAGAAGTAATTTTTATATGTGGCTCTGTTACGTATACTCATTGTTACACCTGTTATTGGACAAACATTTACATATTTTATTGGCATCACTGCTTTCCTGATTGACTATACTGTACATGCAATCCTACCTCTGTTAGAAACAGCAGATTTTAACAGGGGGAAGGGAAAGAGCAGTGATAGGAGTAACTCCCTCGAGTCACAATCTGTGATTCCAGTTCAGTTTCCAAGATCATGGGTTACTTTGTGCCAGTGTTGAACCAAATGGTGTCACAGCCAATGCACTCCTGTGGTTAGCTTCACAATTAATAACAAGTTCTCCAGATGACCTGATTATACAGCAATTCCAGTTCATTGTACAAATGGCAGAAGTATTGGTCTGACCAAACCGTAAGGCTTAGTCAGTCATGAAGCCTAGCATGGTCATGCTCCTCCTAGTGAAGCTGCTGGAAATAGCTGGAAAATTTGAGGAGGTGTAGTGGTAATGGCGTGCAAGGCAGGATGTGTGACGACATCACCTTGCCCCTTGCTGCTCACCTAGTTACTTCTCACAGCCCTTTGGCTCCTCTTTGTCTCCCTTCCCCATTATCTCCTCTTTACCATTAATTCAGTTACTTGTGGATTTTCTGTTAAGGAGCAAGAAGTGCCTCACCACAAAAATGTTGGAGGATTGTTGGCCTAAGTGTTCCAACTACCAGAGCAGTGTACTTTAAGACTTCCCTAACTGCCAGATTTTTACTGCTGCACTGGTTTGTTATGTGTAAAATGGAATTTAGTGTACTTTATAAATGTCTTTTGACATGTAACTTGAAAGTTGAATTGTGTCACCTTATAAATTTATCATTCCTTCCACTTTTAAAACCCCTATAATTTGCCTTTATGTGCTTATTATGGACCCTGTAGCAGATACTGGCAATGTACATTCTGATGTGATGGATTGTGGCTAATGGATTGGAACAGGGTAGCCCAATTGCCAGCACCATGCCAAATCCAGCTTATCAAGTATGAGGCTGAGTATTTCATAATACGAAATCAGCAAATGGTTTTTGAGTGCTTGCTCTGTGTGAAAGGCACTTTGGTGGGCTAGCTACTGTGGGTAATATTAAAAACAAAAATGATCTCTTCAAGCAAGGAATGTCCATTCTAATTGGAGAAGCTGTTAGAGGTACATTAAAGATGTGGTGGAAAGAGGATTGAACTGAGGGGAAGGTGGAGAGAGTTGGGAGTTTTGAATACTAGCCTGAGTTCTGCCAATAATCATCTGATCGCTTTGGCAAATCACTTCTCTCTTGGGGTCTCACTTTATAAAAGGGGAATTGGGCTACATAATCTCTAAACCATTCTGAGGATTGGTTTGTAAACAAATGAGTTAAAAGTTAAAGTAACAATATAAAACAGTTATAGAAAAGATCCCAGAAGATGGTACATTCTCTTGCCAAAGTGCATATATAATAGTTTCTATTATAGATACAATAAGTCCTCACAACGTTTTCAGTAGGCTCTGTGACTTTAAGTGAAACAACATAACGAAACCAATTTTGCCCCAGGCTAATTGTTATAAACAAGAGTTAGGTTTCTATGGCATCTCATCAACATTATAAGGAAACAATGTAGAATGAATGACAATTCGAGGACCTGCTGTATATGGTTCATACATTTGTACTATATAATTACATTAAATACAATCATAAAGAGCGGTTATGAAGGTGAGGTTCTTGGGCCAGCAGCATCAGCCTTACCCGGGAGCTTGTTAGAAATGCCAGTTCATGGGCCCACCCCAGACCTACTGAATCAGAAACACTAGGGGTGGGGTCCAGCAATCTGTTTCAACAACTCCGTTGCTCCCAGGAGATTCTGATGGTGACTAAATGTTGACAAGTACAGGCTATAGGAATTTGGGGCAGTGGTTCTCAAACTTGGCTGCACATTAGATTCATCTGGGGGAACTTGAGAGGGACCCAGACATCACTAGTTGTTCTGGCTCCCCAGGAGTAGCCAATTTGGGAATCACTGGTTTAGGGGAGGGTGACATCAGACACAGCACCTGTTACTCTCCAGTGGTGACAAACCTTAGAGGCATTGAGCCAGCCAAAGCCAGAGTTGAATATGGGGAAACTGAAAAGTGGGTTCAGACGTAATTAGAAAGTCTTGAATTTCATACTAGGAATTTGGCCTTAGGATTACAATGGAGGAAGGTCTTCGGGATAGTGAGTGATATGTTCAAGGTGGTATGTGTGAAAGATTGTTCGACAGCTGAATGAAAAAGGGAGCATGTCCATATCTCTGTTAAGTCTGATGAAGTAGTCTAGGTGTGAAGTGATAAATGGGTCAAACTACAATTGTAGAAATGAGATTATATGCAAGAAAAAGTATGAAAGCTCTTTCACAGGAAAAATGGAAAGGATTTGGTGATGATTGTGGGAGTGAGGGACAGTGTTAGAATGTCTTTGGCTCCGGAGTTCCTCTCAGACATCAGGGACAGCCAGTGCTCTCTATGCTTCTATGAGAATTGTCACATTTTATGGATCTGAACTCATTTTTTTTTGTCCCCCATTGCTTTGATTTAGGAGTTCTACTTTGGGGAACCCGTAATCCCTGGTGAGTTATATAAAAATACAGAATTGTAGTCACCCAGAAAGCTATTCACAGTCATCATGGTGGGGGGAAACACCATTTCTCTTGATGAAAGGAAATGCCTGGAGTTGTGGGAAAGTTGTAAACTTGGCAATGACTAAATCAAGCCTATCAGTCAATTAATTGAATTTTTATTTCATCATTTGTTTTAGTTGGGAGCTGTTATAATTGCCATAGAAAGGACATTAATCCCCGTATTTTTAAAGCAGAAATACCATTGAAAACTTGGGCAAAAGACAAAAATTTCAAGGTTTTACCTTTTGACTTTAGCAAATATTTGCTGCTCCATTTTCCTTGCTGGATTTCGCCATTTGACTTGCTTTTTTGTTTTTGTTTTGTTGTTTTGTTTTGTTCCCATTTGTTCCTAATGCCTGATAATATTAGTTTCCTCTGTTCCATTGTTGATGGATTTTTTTAATTAAGTATTCTTAATGTTTTATTAGTTTTCTTTACTTTTCTACTTTTCTTTATTCTCATAAAGTTCATTAGCCAACAATTATGCATCAACATGCACAGGTATAGTTATAGTATTTTTAAAAAATTTCACCCCCTTCACCTGTTTCTTCCACTGCCCCCCCCCCCTGCCTCTGGCAGCCATCAGTCTGTTCTCTATATCTATGAGTTTGGGCTCTTCTGTTGTATTTTTCTTTTTTTTTTTTTTTTTAGATTCCACATATAAGAAAGATAATATGGTATTTGTCTCTTTTGGACTAATTTCACTTTACATAATGCCTTCAAAGTCCATCCATGTTGTCAAAAATGGCAAGATTTTCTTTTTTTATGGTTTTGCACTTTCTTTATCCATTTATCTGTTGATGGATGCTTAGGTTGTTTCTGTATCTTGGCTATTGTAAATAATGCTTCAATGAACATAGGGATACATCTATCTTTTCAAGTAAGTGTTTTCACTTTCTTTGGATAAATACCCAAAAATGGAATAGCTACATCATATGGTAGTTCTATTTTTAATTTTTTGAGGAACGTCCACATTGTTTTTTATAGTGGCTGACCCAACTTACACTCCCACCAATAGTGAACAAGGGTTTGCTCCTCTCCACATCCTTGCCAACACTTGTTATTTCTTGTCTTTTTGATAATAGCCATCCTGACTGATGTGAGGTGATAGCTGATTGTGGCTTTGATTTGCATTTCCCTGATGATTAGAGATGTTCAACATCTTTTCAGGTACCTGTAGGCCATCTGTATGTCTTTTTGGAAAAATGTCTGTTCAGACCTTCCACACATTTTTTAATCAGATTGGTTTTCTTTTTTGGGTTTTTTGGGTTTTTGCCATTGAGTCATACGTGTCCTTCATATAGTTTGGATATTAGCCCTTTATCAGATATGATTTGCAAATATTTTCTCCCATTCAGTAGGTTGCCTTTTCATTGTGTTAATGCTTTCTTTTGCTGCACAGAAGCTTTTGGTAGGATGTAATCCCACTTATTCATTTTTGCTTTTGTTTTGAAAGTATTCCCAATGTTTTAATATTCCAATAAAAAATAAACAAGTCTATTTTTACTTCTTAACCTCCTGTTTAAGACAAAAATGTTATTTAATTTTGTATCCAGCAATGGCCCATAAAAAGAGCTCCTTAGTGTTTAGTTGGGGCATGGTCGCGGCACTGCTCATCTTTGTACCTTTAGTGAGTTTATAGGTTGTGCCATATACAGGAGAAAAGACACCATTTATTTACTAGTTTGGAAAATTATAGAAGCAAATTCAATATTTTAAATGGTTAACTATATTCCAGTGCAAGATTTAAAAATGTCTTACCACTCTAACTTGGGTAAAGCTGTACACTTTTTAGTTTTCTGAAGGAACTGTAAAAATCTAGGGGAAAATCTAGACTTATCACAAGTTTACACATGTAGTATATCTACTAGATACCTTTGAAAAATATGCATATAACCTATATTTTCCCAAACTGAATAAGGAGAAACCTTTGTCTTCTAAAATGTGAAGAATATTATGATTATCATTTAAAATAATTATAGAAACTTGTGAAGAATAAATGATCTTTTATACGTAATATAAGAATATATCAGCAGATACAGTCACCGGATATACTCGATACTAAATCTTAACATAAGGACACAAAATTAGATTTTATTATATAATGTAATAATATCCTTTTGGTTTTTTTTTTATTTAAGATATTGCTGAAGATTTTGTTATTTTGCAGATCTTGATTATGTTGAAATTATTTTAAATGAGGCATATTTTCCTTCAACTATTTATTTATACCAATAAATTATTTTGCTGAATGAGGGCCAGTTTATCAATTCTTCTGCTAAAATAAATGAGTCAGTGACCATCTCATTTGTATTTATTACTGTGTTTTATGGTAACATTTAAAATGTGTTTTGAATGGTGCATATGCCAATGTTTGTGACTACCATAGTAGTGTAAGCATTTGAATAAAATTAGGATAAATGAGAAGTCTAAGCACTCTGCTGCCATCACAAGTGTACCTAATTGAGAAGATATTTGGGGTTCACTGCTGTTTGGTTTCTTAGGTGGGAAAGAATATTCTAAACAACTTGAATAAGGAGTGGTTACCATGATAATCACATTCAGAGAATTTAGAGGAGACAATGACCCTGTGAGGCTCATCCATTTTGATTGATTCAACTGGTCTTTAAGACTCAAAGAGCTGCTATCTCCGGATTTTAGTTTTCCACACAATTCTCTCTATTGATTGGTGACTTGGGAGTCATTTAAGCTTGGCTGACAGTAGTGATAGGGTTGCCAATGTCTGTGAACACAATACTATTGTTAAACATGAAGGAGAATTATTGTGTATGTTAAGTGTCACAAGACCATAGCAACTGGCTTCTTCAGGAAAAATACAAATGGTTTGTCTAATTTTCCTTACTAATTTTATCAGGGTGGGCTAAGATTAACATGATTTATTTTAAAGCATGATTGACCCTACGGTGTTTGGGTTTTAATTTGGATTAGTTTACTGTCATCACATTTTACCCAGTGTGTTTGGCTGCTGTTCTGCTTGTATTCTTTGACTTGCACAACATTGTCAACACAGTTCGTATCACGTCTGGTTATATACACTGCAGATTCAAAAGTATTACACAACTCTACCTACCATAAGTGTCTTCATCCTCCTCTCTCCAGCTAAATGTTAAGTGAGACATTGGCACAGAGAATAAAGTGGAATAGAGCTACAAAAGCTGTTAAAATCTTGCTGTACATTTTTATCATTCTTTATAGTCCAGTTCTTTACGGTGTAACCATGAACTATGGAACCGAAGACTCCCCTGGCCAGGTCTCAAATGTGAGAGCTCTGCTTACTCAGCCTTTGGTCCTTTCCCTCTTCTGCCCTCTGGAGGGTGTCAGGGAGCAAGACATGCAAGGATTTCCTCTGAAACAGAGTCAATCTTGGTGTGATTACCAAGACAAGTTCTCTGCCATCCTGTCTCATGATGTTGGGAGACCTCAAAACCTGAACTTGTACTGGTGGGGAACAGAGAAAGATAAGTCAGGGACGGTATTGGCAGGGTTGGGGTCTTAGGGAGGAAGCTATTCTGGTTCTTTAAGCAGCGAACCGGATTCCTTCAAGTAGAGCCCATGCATGTATCGAATCCATCTCCAGGAAAAGTCAATTCTGAAAAGGTGAATAAAATGCAATTGTATATTAAGGCTAGAGCGTGATGGATTCAGGCTTGAAGTTTGAGTTGGCTTGACTCTAAAGAGGGGTATATTTGGTGTCAAGCATTTGTGGCAGCATATGAAATCATTATCCAGATTTGATAGCATCTTTTGCATGCTATAATTATAGTGATAATTATATATATGATATTAAGTGAATACCTTTTATGTGTGCGGCACTGGTAAGTCCTTCACATGCATTGCCTTCTTGCCACCTTACAGCCTCTTGTGAGGTAGGTGACCATTATGAGGCCAAGAGAGGTTGTACAGCTAACATTGGGTGGGGCCAGTATTTGAACTCAGGAAGTCTGACTCTGGAGCCCTTGCTGTGAACAGTTCTGCCATGCTGCATTCATGCCGCACCTGCAGGAAAGGTTGTGGCACTACCTTCTAGAAACAGTGCATTCCATATGAGTGGGCTGTGGTTAGTGGGAGTTGAGACTGAGCAAAACCTTTTGTATATAAACATACCATGGTACATACTTGAAGATAGAAAAGAAATGAAGGATTTCCATTCCTGCTATTAAAAAAAAATTTGAACTCTTGTAGACAAGGACATAACATGAAACAAGTAATACATATTCATATAATAGAATATGAAAATATTATCTCTACTTAAGTGTAGGTGGGAAGAGGACTAGAAGGGGTTCCTTTGAAGTCAGTCACTTTCAGACATTCACTTTTGAAGGAGCTCTTCACCACTAGCACAGTTTGCCTTCCTCTGGGCTTTCGACCTGACCCCATCTCTGTTGCCAGCACACTTGTCCATTTTGAGTTTGGAAGAGTTGTCTTCAAAAGTTTTCATTAAGATCTTTAAACAGATAAACCCATGAACCTATTGAGCTAACTGGACCAGCTATGTATTTTGTAGTACACTAACATTTTTTAAAATATCTAAGCACTGCTTGTTTGATGGTCAGCCTGGAAACGGTTGGGGGTGGGCAGGGGGCAGTTAGGAGCCTGGTTATAATCCTTGGTTTATGTTTGACTTAGTTCATTTTAGCAAATGCTTCTTGAAAGACCCTGTGTGCCAGGCATTGTTCTGGGCATGGATTAGAGTAGTGAACAGAACAGATGGGGCCTCCTCTTAGGGAGCTGTCTTTTCCTCAGATTTTATTTGCTCATGTACATTTCACGGTTGATATAAAAGTGCTTTTTGGTATGAGTTCACATGTTGGGGATAATACAGTGATCACGCTTCCTCTGTCCTCAGCCCCAGCCAATCCTTTCTAAATAATGAGAGATGGGTAATGGCGACCATGCCTATGGGTCAGGCAGTGGGTCAGTGTGTACTGTCCCCATGGTGATGGGAAAAGCACAGGCACACCTGTTTCCTAGCAATGCAGAAGCATCCTCACAGGGATGAGCCTGCCCACTAGCCTGCATCCTTATCCTGTTGATGATTGGAGATAAGTTCAGCGGTCATTGGCACCTCATCTCCATGACAACACTTCTAATAGTCCTCTGGTGACTTGTGCTCTATATTTTGTCTGGATCTCAGAGCCAGCCTCCTGTGGCAAAATATTTTATAAAGATGTTAAAAAAGGGAGGGGAGAAGGCTCAACTAATAAATCTATTCTAAACAACTGAGTCATTTGTTTTGATTGCCCAGGTCATTGCCAAATATTAATTTAAAACCTAAATAGGCCATGAGCTCACTCCACTAACAATGCTGTTTGAGGTAATACAGCTTGATAATGAGGCAGCCAGATCCACTGATGGTGAGAATGTTATATGATAAACAGACATTCGGGAAAATATGCAGAACATCTTGGCAGTTGAACTTTAAAGGGTTGTAAATACAAAGTAGAATGGGTTTCCATGAACCATTTCAAAGAAAATTGACGGGTTTTTTTGTTTTCTGTTTGTTTTGTTTTTGTTTTTGTTTTAGAATTTTGAACTTTTCTTCTGAAAGGGTAACTTTGCTTGTTGATTCTCATTTTTTTCCTAACATAGGTACATTGGAAGTTGTTGACAATTGTATCCAGCCCTTGCCGAATACATTTGTTCTTCACACATCCAGTGTGAGGTAAGTTTTATTCGTTGCCACAGATTCATACACTGATCTCAAGCCTTCCAATCTGTGGTGTTAGGGTTGACATTGTATGAAGAGCTTTATTTATACAGTAGATTTAAGAGGGTTCATTTTAATTGGCCCAACCATTATCACTGCTTACCCTAAATATTAGCTTGCTAGGGAATACCTTTTCAAGGGGGAAAAATCTCATTTGCTTTTAATTTTGGGGAAAATGAATGTGCCCAGTACAACAGAACTGTTAGAAGGTCTGCTTGAAAACAAAGGTGTTTTCATGTTACAACATAAATAGTAAGGAGCAGAAAAGCTGCATGGAGCAAATACTGGGATCGAGGAAGGAGGCTCTTCCTGACAACTGTGAGGAGTTTGGGCTGACCCAGTCAACTATCAGTGAAAGGAGCCAAGATGCAGGATGCTTCTAAATCTGGTGATAGGAACACCAAAGAGTGCTTCCACTGGGTTACATTAACATGGGCCCACAGATGTTCTTCTAATTGGCACTGAAGTTCAGAGCACTGCTGTATTGGTGGTGTGAGCAACCAGATTGACCAGCCCTTTCATTTTAACATATATTTAATAGGTGTCTTCTGTCCTTTTCATTTAGGTATAGTGACTTATGTCTATTCTATGTTGACCCAGGATTACCCATTTCTCTCTTTGAGAGACTGGGTATTCATCTTTGAAAATAGTGAAAGTAGGGGATCTCAAAGATGGTTCATTAAGGCACAGGGGAAGGGGCCCCAGGCTTTCTGCTTTCTGTGCCCCAGTCTACATGCATTTACAAAAAAAGATGTAACACTTTCCAGCATGGAACCAGCCAGGATTTCCAGTTTCATCCACCAGCAGGTTTTTGTCTTCCCCTCCACCCTGCCCCACCTCCATGTACAGTCCCACATTCAGTGTAGGCCTTTTCATTTCAGTTAAGGTAGATGTTCGCTAGGTGGCGACAGTTGCCTTTGTTACATTTACCTACTTCAGAAAATTAACATTTAAAAATATATATTCATAAGAGAGAAAGGGAGTGAGAGAGAGGAAGTCAAATATATGGTGATGGAAGGAGAACTGACTCTGGATGGTGAACATACAGTATAACACATAGACAATGTATTTTAAAATTATATACCTTAAACCTATATAACTTTACTAACCAATGTCACCCCAATAAATTTATAAGTAAATAAATAAAACATATATTAAAATACCTAAACATATTAAACCTTAAAGAGTAAAATAGGACAGATTTTTAGAAGTGTTTAATCTGAATTTTATCAAGTTCATCAATTATGGTAGAGGTCAGGTACCCTTCCCAGGGCCTAGGGCTTTCACACTGGCCTGATGACAGAAGCTTCAGCAGTTTCTGTCAGCTACCAGAGATAGACTCTTCCATCTTTGAGTGTAAGCCCTGGAGTAACTCTTATCCTTGGCCTTTACCTAAAACAGTTGTTTTTAAACTTTTTTTTTTTAAAAAAATGATACAAACCTGTTTTCAAATAAAATCTTAGGTGTAACCCCAGTAGAGAACACCAAAGCAGAACTGCTTTGACTCAAGTGGGAGGCTATGACTTTCTCACCCTCTTCTGAGGAACCATTTCTAGGGCGGTTGGAAAGCACATCATTTTGTCTAAAGAACAGATTTTAAGCTCTGAGCCCTTTCATGGCTCTTATTTTTCTTTTCTCACAGAAACAGAGACTAGATTGTTTAAGGAGATATACACAAGGGTATCGTGTCCTCCCACCAACTTAGTTGGAAATGCTGGTTAGGTGAAACTTGGCTAATCACATGTGTTGTTTGCCCTTAGTCATTCTACAGCAACCTGCCACTTTGATGAACTTTATCAGTATCAAACTTCGATAGAAGCTGTGTACAAGACTGTGTTCTTAAAATGGAACCTTTTAATTGAAGTTTTTCAAACACACATTTGAAATGGTTTTGTGATATTAAGAGTACCCCAATGACATCTTTAATTTGACCAAAACTTGGGTTTTCTTTTAGAACAGTGAGTTTCTCAGGAAAGTTATTAAATAGAATCTGTTAAATTCTATTCCATCGTGACAGAAATACATACAATGCAGTTGTATCTTGTGACGTTTCCTTCTTCCTTTTATTTACTCATTCAGCCTTTCAATGTACCAGGCCAAAAGTGTAGGAGTGAGCAAAACAAAAAGAACAATATATTTTGGTCTGATATTCTTCAAGTGTGGGACATTTCCTGGATTATTTTCCTTTTTGCAGATGAGGATATTGAAAATTGATTTGCCTTTTTAAATTAAATTGCCCAGTATTGAGGTTTGGGTTTGGAGGTGCATTTCAAAATCCCTATCTCTTGTCTACTCTTTGAGCCTGTGATGTATGCCACCTCCATAGATGCATGTGCAAATAATAAAGTATGTGATAATTGCTGGGGATGCAGCTGTGCCTGGGACCTAAATGGCCTCAAAATGAAAACAAATGTAAACTGTGTATTTCACACTCTAAAAGTTTATTTGGAATAACTGAACAGTTTAGGAAAATGGACTTTGTAGTTTCCACAGGAGGATATTTTGGTTTTATAAGTGATAATGTGTCCCATTTTATGTTTAACAGTCATTTATCACAGGTAGTGTTTGTAATTCAAGAACTTGAAAATTTTCCATTTGATCACCTTTTAGTTATGAAATTATTTCAGACAAAAACTTGAACACAGTGTAATTCTTAATATATACATGAGCTGGATACTCTGTGTATTTGCTTCTGTTGTAGGGACAATATTGTTAATTAATTAAACATGTATTTCACATCTAGGAAATATTTATTATCATTGACATATGATCACTTTCATTATTAATCTGGCAGTTTTGAATAACCACAAGACACAAAAAATTAAAATATAGTAGTTATAGTGATTTGATTTGTACCATTTACTCATGTATTGTTGTGACCTCTCCCCTTGTGCACTAGCAGTCAGCATGAAAATCAGCACAGATAGGTTACACAAACTTAAAGAGTTTGGAAATCATCAGTTTAGAGTCAGGGTCTCAAGCTGGTGGGCTGGATCTTGTACACAGAGGTGTTCTTTTAAAATTTACCAACATTTAAAAATGGAGAAATTTCACATTTTTTGAAAATTCAGATTTTCGCCTTCTCTTGAAACATCAAAGGATCTGGGAACATTGAGCTGGCATTCCTGTTTGGTGACACTGGGCAGGAGCCAAATAGCTTCTGTATCTTTAGATGGAACATGGACTCTGAAATTTGCCACAGTCTTTCCAACTTTGTTATCTCCTTGACACTAAAGACAAGGGCAGTTGCCATTAATCTGAGTGTTGTACTCATTTATAAGACCTGCTTGACTCTTGTGTGTGTTTTCACCTTGGGTCTAGATGAAATTGAGGCTGCAAACTTATAGCCATCCTTTCTCTCAACATATCAACTTACTTTTCAGGTGCAAGAGGTTGGGTGATGTTCATTTTTAAAGGAGGGCATTAAAAAGGTGGAGAGTAAACATTTTGGGCAGAGGATACCTTCTGATAGTGCCTGATTAAGAGAAGGAGCATCAGTAGAGTTTGCAGGATTCTTTTGGTCTACCCCAGTGCTTCTCAGACTTTGATGCTCAGATTTTGATACAGCAGGTCTGGGGTAGGGCATGAAATTCTGCTATTCCAACAAACACCAGATTACAGCACTGCTAGTATGTGGATCCACCTCTCTGAGTAGCAGGGGAACTCTATCCTAAAGCAATCCTAGGAAAAGGAAGTAATGCAGTGATGGTTCTAAATATCTTTTTCTTTGGCCCTAGAAAGAGAAGAAGATTTTAGCCAGGCTATTTGAAGTTGAATCTTTATAGGTGAACCTGTGTTCACTTCTAGTTGCAGTAGGATAAGTTAAAAAAATTATTATTTATAGTACAACATAGCCTATGTAAATGATAAACCAAACTTTTAAAACTTATTTTAAATTAAGTGCTCTGGTAAAAAAAAATGCTAAATGTGTTAAAGCTCAAGAAACATGAAGGTAGTAGGGATTAGAGATTTTCATTTTATAATTATAGGAGAATATATTTATGAGGCTCTTAGAAAACTTATAAATAAGACCATAGAAAAATGGGATAATAATCAAATCCTTGGATGTATGATGAGTTTGTAAGATATAAAATGGTAGAAGAAAGGAAAAAATCAATAGATTCAAATATATAAAAATTTGCTAAGAGTGTGGATCTTACGTGTTACACACACACACACACACACACACATGCACACACACAGTGGTTAGTCTGAGGTGATGGATGTTTTAATTAACTTGATTGTGGTAATCACTTCACTATGTATATGTATGTTAAATCATCACATTGTACACCTTGTACAATTTTTATGAATTATACCTCAGTAAGGATGGAAAAAATAACTAACAAAAGGGAAAACACATCAGGAAAATTTTGTGGTATATTTGACAAGGTAATTAATTTCCATATTGTGCACAGAGCTCATATACATTATAAGGCCCAACATAGGCCTCACATATGGTAGATGCACCATAAATGTTGGCTAAATGAATTCTACAATATGTAGATAGGCAAATTATATCACAAAGTAAATAAATGTATGGAAGAATTCTTCAGCATTTCTGTTATGCAAAAAACAAACATATTCAAATGGCAGCAAAGTATATTTTTCACTCTTAAATCAACAAAAACAAAAAGAAAACCCGATGCTAATATGGTTTCCTTGAAACTGATAAACACTTATTGCTAGTATCATTGTAAGTTGGTAAAAAACCTTTTGGAACATTATTTGGCAACATATGGCAAAAGTCACAAAGATTGGTACCCCTTGATTCAGTAATCCTATTTGGGGAAATCTGTTCTAAGAAACTATTCTAAGAAAACAAGAAAAATACTACATGTTGTAGGTATTCATCACAGTGTTATTTGCAAGGACCTAAAAGTCCAGCATTAGAGTAATGGTTTATTCAGCAAATATTTTTGGTTAAGTAATTCTGATGTCTCTATGCAGTGTAATTCCATGGATCTGTTCAAAGTTATAATTCTGATGCTTACAGAACTGTATGAAAGAATGTATATAATATAGCCTTACTAAAAAATGCAGAATTCAAAATTGTATACATGCTGTGATTACAGCCTTGTAAAGAAATATGTACATATGGACAAGAACTAGAAGGCACATGGACAAATGTTAAGTAATACTTTATTTGAAGTTTTATTTGTATTTTGTTCTATTGTTTATACATTTTACCTTAAGTATATGCTCACTTAGAGATTGAGGACCTTCAGCTTTTTATTACCTACTTAAATCAACTCCATATTGTAAGCAGCAATATTCCCACCAGTAGGTGTTTAATAAATAATAACTGTGAAATGCGATGAGGACTGCTACCCAGAGCCTAGACATGGAGTTCCAATGATATATTTCTTACTCACTGCTTTTTTCCATCATCCTGAGCTCCCATTTTTCTTTCTTCTGTTTCCTGTGGTTTGTATAGAGGCATCTGGATAAATATTTGTCTCAGAGCTTTTCATTAATGTGTAGTGCCAGAGAGTGAATCTTACATCTAAAGGCTCAGTGTACACTGAAGTACAACCTTAACGGGGCTGTAATTCAAGGGCAATGCCTATTTCATCTTCTGATTTCCTTTACGTAAGTAACAAAAATTCATTCTCATGTCATGAGCCACCTTCTTTCAGCATCCTCTCCCTTTTTTACTCAAATATACTTGCTTTCCTGCTGTAAGTATACTTTCCTTCTTTAATTAGGTCAGTTACTTCATGTCTGTTTTTCTTTTTTGACATAGTTTCCTCTGGCTTTAGCACCACATATTTTCCCCATATGTCATTGCCTCTGGAGCTTCATGTTGCAATCGTTTTTCAAGGGTAAGAGAGAGCACATTTCGAAGTGGGTAGCTCTTGACTCTTTCCCTGCCCTTTCCCTGCTTGAGTGTTCCTGTTTCTTTTGGGCCTAGATCTGTTTGGTTTTATAGTCTTCATCATCAGTTTTGTTTGGCCTGAAAGATACTTAAGTAAAAATAATGGTAAGTCAGAGATATGTCTGGCAAAGGTGCAGCACATTTGTTAAGGTTACTGGTTTATTTATCTCATCTGTCTCTATGGTGACTAAATCCAGGGCTGGGATTTAATGGACTTAATTTTGACCTCTTGTACATCTCCTAACTTTCCCAGCCTCTGATACAGAAGGAATTCATTTTCACTTTAGGAGAGAAACTGCCTCACTTAGAGGAAGGGTCCTAACTAGACTCTTGAAAAGTGGAATCTTCAGTGTTCAATTCTTATGCTGTCTTTGATCAGAGTTCATATAGCACTTGTAAAGAAAGCTGAGAAGTCTTCTAGATAAACCCACACATATATACAACATTACCAATAGACCCAGGAAATAATTTTCTTATCAGTGAAATAAAATATGTAATTAATGTGAAGGAGCTATATGTAAGACCTTTTTATAAGAGAACCTTTTGTTATATAAAAATATTAAATCAATGGGAACATTGGTTGATGTTACATTTTATTATTTTTAGAAAGTACCTCTTTGTTCCATTATAGGATTATAAATTTGCTTGCATATATATGTTCCAACCGTATTTCAGAGTTCAAGTGTATTAAACTGCCATGGAAATCCCCAATAAAGTTTGAGTTTGACTATGATTTCTATGGAAGAAGTCAAATCTGGACATTGAAATTCACATTTAATGTTCCATCTATACCCATTTGATGTGAAATGACATGAATATCTGACTTCTAAGGTAGCTAGAGTCAAACCATCTTCACCTTCAGTTGGCTCAAATGACCCTTTAAAAATTTGTTATCCTCTCCCATACTATCCTTTGAGATTTACTGCGATACTCCAGTTTTAGGAAATTGAATAATTTATCCACAGTTGAGTCAGAGTGCTTTACTTTATTTTAGACTAGTGTATACTTTGTTAGTTTATTCATGGATAATTTATTTAATTTACTTATTTGAAAGTCTTTTTATCTTCTCTAGGAACAAACTTACATATGTAAATTTTCTTTAAACCTAAAACAAGGAGACAGTAAATGATAAGGACTGCACAAATGCTGAGACAAGGGAAGCGACATAAGTGTCCCTACATTCTTATTCCCCCATAAAATATTAGAGTTCACTTCTGTCATCAAGTTCAGTTCAAGTCTAACAGGAACTTGTGAAAATTTAGAGATTTTGTTAAGATTTGTTAACATCATAAAACTCAATGGATATGGAAGTTGTTTTAAGATTCTCTCTATCATCAACTCTTCCATTAATAGGACAAAGACTTGAGAAACCAGCAACAGATGCTCACTTGTAGAAGAGATCCATACTTGTGAGATGAATGTTGTATATTCATTAAGTTTTGGGTTTGAAACCTTGCCTGATGTGTGTCTGTGTGTTTGTTATAACTGTGAACTTAACAAAATATATTAGGTCATGGTGATAGCTAAATCATGGAAGTTTTATTATGGCTAGTACAATAAACATAGCTGAGGTCAAAACTTAGAAAAATCAAAATGCTAGGGCCGAAAGCCCTTAAAAATGTGTGAGAAAGAGTAGCATGTTTATCATCATTATTATTTTCTTATCAACATTATGTATTGAAAGCCCAGTATGGAAAACTATGCTAATAATAATAGTTATAATTTGTTTTATTATTTCTTTTATTAATATTTCAGCTTTACTTAAAACAGCTCTAAGGATCAAATCAATTTAAATAAAAAAGGGGGAATTATATAAAAATACATTTAGAGTAGTAAACTCAGTCTCCTGTCCTATCAGCTAGATAAACTTCATATTTTGTATAGCATCTCTCTGTGAAGGATATCCATTTATTGGATGGACAACTAGTTTCTTTAACAGTTATTCACCTAATTAGTAAAGCAGTGGTCCTTAGGTAGTTTGGTGAGAATTTATGGTCTTTGTGAGTCTGTGGGTATCTCTTAAACTCTGTGATATGACTATTTTTATGCATTATTCAGGGTTGCAAACTAATAATTAAGATATTCCAAGTGTTTCTCTCCCAGAACCAGTGGAGCATTTTCTTTGGATTCTGATGAGAGTTTGCCTACATGGTTGTCAGTATACATGGACTAGAGGATCCATAATCTATAGTGTCTTTTGCTCATCAAAGTGATTCAAATGCTGACCAATTGGAGAGGATAAGCTCTGCCCTTGGCATTGGGCTCACATGATGGGTTTGAACCTGGAAACAATATGTTCCATTATTTTTAGCCCCTTCTTTATCTTCTCAGCTATGTCCTCTGTATTGTCAGTCCTCGTAGACAGGATCTTGATGCAACCTCTTTGGTCCTCTCCTGACTATTTTCCATTTTTATACAGGGACAATCTAAGATACAAAGAGAGTCAAAGTCTTGTTTTGGGTTACTATCTTAAATTGTACTCTGCTTTCCCCAGAAAACTGGAAGCACCTTAGGAGCAAGAATGTCTTGTGATGTCCCTGCTGGTGTCCTTCATATCATTTATCACTTGTAATACCAGAGGTTTAGTAGGCATTTACTAGAGATACAGTTAATTAAATGAAAGACATTTTATAAATTAAAATCCATAGCATTACTGTGGCATTACACAGGATATTCTCAAGATCTTTGTTTACTTACCTGTTCCTCTAATATCAGTATTCCTGATATAATTGGAGCATATTCTGGAATAGAACAGTCCATCAAACAGACAAAAACATTTAAGTTACATAGGGAAGCCTCATATTCCTACCACCTAGATTCTACAATTAAACCATTTACTATGTTTGAAGTAATCCATCCATTGGTCCATTTTAATTTTTGGAAACATTTCAAAGTAAGCTGCAGGCATCCATATATTTCACCCCTAAACACTTCAGCATGCATATTTGGGGTTTCAGTTTTGACATGCTTAGAGCTGCTACCAGATTTGCTAAGATTCAGACATTGATTTTTGTGGTGGCTGAGGTGGTAAGTTGAATGGGAAATAAGCTTTGTTTTCGGAGTAGGGGGAGTTTTTGTTTTTAACTCCCAGCTAGTATACACATACATATCGCTGCCTTTCCCACTCCCTGCACATTACATGGTCACATTGTTTGCATTGTTAGAGGGCCAGCCTAGGAAATGTAGTTGAAGGTCTTGTTTTTATGAGTAAAACAGGAAAATTGGGGTTGAGGATAGTGGGAGAGTAGGTACTATAAGGGAGGGGGATAGAGATTCAGGATCAGGAAGTTACCTGCAGGATACCACTAATTTATACATATAAGTCTGGAGAGGGTTTAGTGGCTGTTTATATTACCTAAGGGTAATAGATTTAATAAACACTAACCCTGTAATTAAAGGTCCTTCTAGTCTAGTGTAGTGGTTTTCACCTTATATTCCATAGGACACTAGAACTCACGTTTAAGAAGTTTCACCAGTGTTTGAATTACACTTTTGAAGTGTATGGAACTGTTTTACAAACATAAAAAAAAACCAAAATGACAGACATACTCAACTGTGTTTTGTAGTAAATTTTAATGTACTGGAGAATGCTTACTGGTTGACTTTAAAATAAGTAAAGGTTATTAGTGTCGACTTAAAATAAAAATTTAAATAACACTTATCTGTTTTCCATCAAAGCCAGGGTGATATTTCTGTTGGGAATAAAGACAAAACCCTTCAGCGAGACCATTACCAAAAAGCCATGGTATTAAGACACTGGCCTGCCAAAGCTGCAGTTACATTTTGGTTTCCAGTTACCTTGAGCACTTATCCATCTGTTATATTTAGATTTTTTTTCTAGCACCTTCAGAAATCTGGAAACAGATGAGTATATGCTTCCAACTTGAAAAGGACCATAAAAGGGGAAATGTAGTTAAGAGGATGGAGTGTGGCTCCAGCGTCATCCTTCAAATGGGGCTGTGTGAATGGATTAGGGAACCTTCAAAAAGGTCTCTCTCGGCCCATAGCTCTAACTACTCAACGTAAATCTGAAGATCTATGTGTGCTATATTGCAGTTCATTATGAGATTTTCAGAGCTTTATGGCATATGTCTGAAAAACCTTACAGCTCTTTGGCAGATTGTTTTCACTTGAAATCTATGGTACTCACTTTGGTCCCTTCATTCAGTTTGTACCACATTCTGTGCGTGTAGTCTGAAATGCCTTTTGAAAGCCAGTACCTGCTTGTCTGCAGCTGAAATTGATTTTTAAAAATTGCTTGTCTGTATTTTCTTTTTCTCCTAACATTTTATTATGAAGATTTTCAAAGTTGAAATGATTTTGTGGTGAACACCTATGTACCCATCATTAAGAGTCTACCATTACAAAACATTTTCTTATACTTGTTTGATCACATATCTGTCCATCTCTCTATCCAAAATCCATATTTTTGGATTCATTTCAAAGTAAATGTGCTAGATTTCACCAGTGAACTTTATATATTTCACATACTTGGAATCTGGCTTTTCAAACATTACACAAATGTGCCTAAATTGTCGTAGAGTCCTGTGGAAGATGTAAAGTAAATGCCTATTTTGCTGGGAGGCACATTTAGGAGACTTCTTTTAAAAGTAACCAATTTTCTGGAATTCTGCCATGAAGTTGGAGAAGACTACTGGCTTATTTTTAAATCCGAACTTTTTGTGACTCACACATTGCTAACCCCTAATAAAGAGGGTTCTACTTGTGAATGTTTTTTATCATTGAGGCAGAGCCAAATAACTTCCAGTTATAGAGAGATGGGATCATCTTTAAAAGTGTTATAAACATCAAATGTTGGTCACTCAAACAAAATCTATTGCATTTGGAAAGCAGAGGAGCAGTTAACTGAGGACTAAATTGGTCTTTGCTGGGTCCAATCCTAAACCCCGGTGTCAGGATATTAAGTGCAAATTATCAAAAAAACACTCTCATTACCATTGGAACAGTGAGACTGGGATGGAGATGAAAGATATTGCTGTACGGCTTTTGCCCCCATTTTTGTGGAAAGTACTCCCTACATTCTTACAAAACTGTTATTCCCTTTATTCTCAGTCCCCAGTGTCATGTCCTAACACTCTCCCTTGGCCCAGGTTGTTGGCTGGGTCTATTTCCTTCTGGAAGTCTTCACTTGCACTCTTGAGTTAGCTGGCAGGTGATCCCTTAAAAGCATTTCCAAGCCATTTTTCTCAGTCCATTTAGGGGCTAATCTTGCAATTTCCACTTAAGTTTCAGCTGCTGTTGCTTGCACGGAAACAGATCTCTGCTATGTTCCCAACCTCTGGACCTTCCAAGAAAATTTAATGTATAACAACAAAAAGTTGGAACAGAAAATCTTTGGGGACAGGTGTTAGGTGGAGGTCATGGGTGGAGAACTTGGTGATTAGATATATTTTAAATGTCAGTAGAACATTATTTAAATATATATATGGAGTTGTAAAAATGTACCAACCCCCTCAGAGAGACACGCTACCATTTAAAACCCATAAAAACTCCTTGCCACCTTGTAATACTATGTATTTTGGTCTTGGAAGACACTATTACATTGCAAAGGTAGGATTCCTCTACCACTGTCTCGCTCTTTGAACTCAGAATGTGACTGACTTGTTCTGTGATGGTTTCATAAGCACTGATAATAAAACTGATTTGCTGCATATAGTATAATAGAGGAGTTTAAGACTGTATCTACTTGCTGTTAGTCTTCAAGTTTTTTGAATTATTGCATTAATATTTAGATATTCACTGTTCAGATTTAATATTATTTGAAAACATTTGTGCATGAATACTTTATATTCCATAGTTTATATACATAGTACCACCCTTAATGATATTTCCACAAATCCATTTATAAAATTCATTTTCTTACTGCAAAATGTGTTTAAGACACAGAAATTGATCAGTTTGTACTTGTTGCAAGCAGGAAAAATGGAAAGTATCCTAGATTTATGATTAGGACAGGTGACGGTGTTTCAGTGTCTATTCTTAGTCTGACCTTGTCCGCCTCTCTTAAGGCAAGACACTTAATCTTTTAATGTCTCAGTTTATCCATCTATAACACCTGTAGTCTTTTTTCATGAAAATAGTATCTAGTTTTTATTTAATAGCATTTGAAGACTTGCTGTGAAAGGTGACAAGGAGGTTCAGATTACTAGGTAGAAATTATTTGTATGTTGAATGATAATCTTGACAAATTAATAATTACTACATTTAGAAAGTTACAACTCTGGAGGGAATTGATATTTGATATTGTTGTCCTGTGTGCTCTAAGTTACCATCATAACAGTAGTAAAATAAACTCTGTCTTGGATGTGTTACAAAGGGATTAACTCACTTCTTCAAGTTGTTACTAAATTGCCAGCCCTTTCGACAACAGAAATAAAAAGTGCTCCTTGTTTTACTTAATTTTTCTGGAATAAAAGTCTTCTGACTAACCTTGGCTTATTTTTTTCTTTTGTTGGGAGCTTTCCAAGTTATTCTCTTTGTAAAGAATGAAGGCTAAACCATGTCAGTTACTTAAAGCAACTAAAATTACCCTCTACAAATATATAGAGGAGTACACTTTTAATTTTTAGATCAAAGCAAAGAAATAAGATTATGTGACACTTATTTATTATACATTTATTCCCAGCTACTTAGTTGTGCTTCTACAAAGAATTAAGTATTAACTAAATATCAAGAGGATTAAATAGTCAGACTCTAAGTAAAACTAAAATTCTTATATGACTGTTTTCTTACTTCTGTATCCTTCAAAGTTTCGTTTAAATTGAGAGAGAATTCCCATCATGGAGATTGTCAGTCTTTTGACAATAATCTGCTATTGTATTTTTATAGTGCATGACAGATGTGTGTGTTTATTGTGAAAATTGTGTGAGCCCTGTGAAAAAGTAAATTCACTTGAAAAATTAGAAAGCACCACCTACTTATGTACAAAGCCTGATTTATATGCAGTTGACTCTCAAACAACATGGGTTTGAACTACACGGATCCATTTATAGGTGGATTTTTTTCAATAAGTAACTGTAAATGTATTTTCCTTAGCTTACTTTATTGTAAGAATACAGTATATAACACATATAGCTTACAAAATATGTGCTAATAGAGTGTTCATGTTATCTGTAAGGCTTCCAGTCTACAGTAGGATATTAGTAATAAAGTTTTGGGGGAGTCAAAAGTCATACTTAGATTTTCAACAGCATGGGGGGCCAGCACCCCTAACCAAGTGTTGTTCAGGTCAACTGTATGTACATATTTTTTCTTTTACAAACATAGTATTTTGATATTACTTTTCAGTTCCTATAGTTCTTAGACACATTATTTAATTTGGTTCCTAAAACAATTCTATGGGCAAAGCAGGATAGGTATTAATGTTTCCATTCTGTCAATGAGGAAGAAAAATTAACTTGGCCAGTGAGCAGCTCACAAAAGTCAGGGATTCCATCTGGGACTTTTTTGTCTATGTGTATTTCTCATTCCTTGAGTTACAAAAGAGTAAAGTTAACCAAACTTTCACTGTTCATTAAATGAAAGCTTAAAATTAATTTAACTTTTATACTGTTCTCAAATTATTTTTACAAGTTAACTTATAAATGGTTTTGCACTTGCTTAAAATGTTTTAAAATGAATAGTCCTGTTTCAGAGCTCCTGTATTAGCTCTTCTCCTTACACTTCCAATATGATCATTTATATAGGCTTTTAGCATTGACTAGTGACATTAAATGAGTAGACCATTTGAAGTGAATAAAACTTAATTTGGTTTTGTGATTTTTTTATCATACTCCTGGTTCACCATACTGAATTGTCACAAGACGGAGCACCCCAGTTTTAGCATCTAACAAAAATAGCCAGTAGACGTAGTTTTAAAATGATTTGGACATATTAATGTGATTTGCAAGCATCGACCCCCTTTTTCTGAAATCCAAAGACTTATTTTTTTTACCTGTTAGCTGTGAAGTTGGAGTGGGGATGATAATGACTTTTTTTTTCTTGTTTGTCCATAGAAACAGAGAGGTATAATCTAAGTTGGTAAACCAGTGACAAATAGAACACGAGTCACCTGGCTTCAGTTAATTATGCTGCTACCTTCAAAAACCAGTGTCCATTTCAGAAAAGACTGATTTTGAGATTACTGACATTGAACCACTCTTTTGCTTTAAAGAAGGAACACTTAAAGGTTAATTTATGTGTATTTTTTTTTTTTTTGGTATATGTGTAATTCCCTGACTGGGAATCGAACCCAGGCTGCAGCGTTGACAGCGCCAGCGCCAAAGCCTTAAGCCACTACACCATCAGGGAACTCCCTTAAAGGTTAATTTAAAACTCTGATACAGATAGAGTTGAAAAGAATCCCTGACAGGCTCCTATAATGAATTGAGTATGGTGTTTTTGTTCTCCCAGCAGGCAGTGTGAAGGTCAGACCTGTTACTCGGACTCATTTACTTGGTTGGTGATAGGCATCATTGACATGTTGCCATTGTAATTGTCCAAAAGGCCTTGTGCTAGCTCAGGTTGTGCCATTATCCCCAGCAACCTTTCATTTTTTTAAAATAGATAAAGAGGAGAACATGAACATTTGAAAGTCAAGCACCATATGTACTTTATAGCTTTTCAGCCTAAAATCTTAATGAACACTAAGTGCCTCCTTAGTTTTGAGAGGTAATCCTCTGTTGCCAGTAAACTTATCATGGTCTGGCACTGCATGAGCATATGTGGACTTTGTCAGGGTAAGTGTTTTACTGAGTTTATTGTTTTGTAATACATTGGTGAGGCACTGTGGTTTGGTGCAAAGGACATTAGAGTAGAATCAAAAGCCACTTCCTGTCTCGGTGGTTTAGTAACTGAGGGTAACCTTAGCATAGTTGGCATAGGATTTCCAGGTGGCATCTTCTCTGCATGAACAAAAATAATCTGCTCTTTTAGTAAGTTTTGGTGGGCGCTACCTGATCCACTTGAGATTCTTTCATTGTTTTTCTTTTTTCTGTCTCCTTCCCTTTTAAATCACAATTCTTGTTCTTTTAGTGCAGCTGACGACCCCTGTTGGGTTTTAGAAGAAGGCAATCTGATTAACTTACTGCTTTATTCAGTTGGTTCATTCCACCATTTTAAACTTTGTATATTTCTTAAAGCGTTGTTTGTAGTAACAGACTGTAATTGACTTAAATGTCTGTCAGTAAGGGACTGATTAAGTAAATTGTGGTACATCTAGAGTTGATTATTATGTACATGTTATGAAAGTAGAAACTCTTTATATACTACCATGGAAAATTCTCTACAATATATTAAATAGAAAAGGCAAGATGTAGAAGCATTATGTTTAATATATCACTATTTTTAAAACGAAAAAACTGTATATAGTTAACCCATTTTTCATATGCCCAGTATTTTTGAAAACATAAGAAGACACTGGTATGATTGGTTACTGATGGAGAGGGAGAAGTAGGTGTCTGGGCACAGGCAAACGAGGAAGACTTTTCACTATATACTCTTTTGTACTTTTTCAAAAATACATATTTAAGAAATCAGTCCACACACAAAAAAGAGTGTTCACAATAGCATTATTCATATTGGCTAAAAAATAGAAATATTAATAATTGCTTCTTGGCCTTTTGGCTATGATCAAGTATAAAATGTAGAAATAACTTGTGCCCATTAACTGATGAATAGATAAACAGGGTGTGATATATCCATACAGTGAAATATTATTTAGCTATAAAAAGGAATGAAGGACTGAGAGCCTACAGCATGCACAAGCCTTGCAAACATGCTAAGTTAAAGAAACCAGCCACAAAAGGTTACTGCTTGTATGATCCCATTTATATGAAATGTGTAATATAGGCAAATGCGTAGAGACAGAAAGTAGATTAATGGTTGCCAGGGGCTGATGGGAGAGGGAGAGGGAGAGGGAGTGATTGTTGGGAGGTGGAGCATTTCTCTTTTGGTGATGAAAATGTTCTAGAATTAGATAGGAGTGATGATTGCACAAGTTCATGAATATAGTAAAAACTACTGAAGTGTGCACTTTAAAAGGGTCAGTTTTATGGTGTGTAAATTGTATCTCAGTAAATAAAATAAAAACTTAATAAAGTCATGAACATGGACACTTTAAGAATCCCTGTGCACATATAAAACAATGAATAACTTTCTTAAGTTTCCACCTAAAAAATATTTCCATTGTAAAATATTTTAGATAGCATCCCTGATTGCGCCAGAGGACTTAATATCCTAGCTCCTTTCACTGACACTTGTCAGTGATCTTTTCATTTTAGGGGAATATTATTAACCCAAATGAAGCCCAGGTTGATAGAATTTTAGGCAAAATAACCAAATAAGGAAGTTTGAATTATAAGGGACTGAGATGTTATGGCTACATGCTTTCACCAGACCCGGCCACTAGGAGAGGAGGCTGTGGGAGTTTTTGAAGGAGCCTCAGAGAACCTTTTGGACCAGTCTGCCCTTTTTCTCCCCACATCTGATTCCAGAGCTGCTCCTGCCCCTGTCCTGCCTCCCTGGGTGGGTCAGCCACCCCTTTTCCCTTCCCTGTGTTCTCCTGGGTGGAACTGATTCACAGGGTTTAAAGAGCCCTTCCTGACAACAGATTAGCTTTGGGACTCTGGGGTGAAAGTAGTGGACCTGACAATGCAGCTTCTCTTCCCATAGTCACTAATTGTTCATAGGTGCTGGGTCATTGTGGATTTTGTCCAGCATGTGGCCTGTCCATGGGTTGGTTTTCCAAAATCCAGGTGTTTTCACTTTAACTCATCTTGGAGTGGGCAAGACCACAATGCACCTTTGGTCAGGAGTGGTGTATATGATGCATATTTCAGTTTGCCACCCCTGAGACCTTAGGCACTCTTAATGTGCTCACTGAAGCTAAGTCTCCCCACAACCACCCTTACTTCACCTGAACTGCTGAGTCATTCCTAAGTTGCCTAATAAGACTGAGTTTCAAATCCACATCCTTGGCATTCATTCAGAATTAACTCACACAATAAAAAACTAACCCTGTGCTCTGGCTGGAGCTACTGTTCTGATGGTATATGTAGCTTCTTTTCATTGTTGATCTTCACAGGCCAATCTAAGATCAGAGGTGTAAACCACAGGTGGCCTGCCTCTTTAATTAGTCACGTCAAAGTAAGCCCTTGATCATTGTATTGGAAAATCTAATAATCCATTGGGCTTACCAGCCCCTTATGTGATAGGAGGGATGTAGGGAAGAGGTTTCCTCACCCTAAGACTGAGTAGGTGACCTAGATCTAGTGGATTTTTTATTTGCACTAGAGCAATGGTTCCCAACTTTTTCCCACTTGTGTACCTCCTTAAACCCATTTCAATAAATTGTACTGCTTGTTTTTAAAATGGCTGTTTTTAAATACTGACACTTCTCTTCAATGCCTTTCTTCATGGAAAATAGTAGAAATGAAGTAATAAGTTAGAAAAGAAAAATTATTAACTAAAAGTACAAACCACAGATTTAATTTTACGATATTTGTAGCATAGTTAAATATTGATAGTGATCAACTATTTAAACAATAAATTTAAAAAACTACATGAAAAGAATCATAATTAGACAATGCACTTTTACTCAGTCAGTAACTAAACTGATCAAACAGTCTGGCTCTGGGTGTATTTATATTTTAAGGGAAGTCCTAGAAATGTCTCAAATGGATTGTTCTGAAACTATGTGCAATGATTGATAGAAGAGCAGTTTGTAGGAAGGGTTCATAGCCACGGCCTCACCAATCATCATTCGCTAATGTGATCTAATTTGAAGTGTCTCCATTAATGGTGATTCAAACTTAACATTTATTGTTCCATAAGTAATGTTTTTTCATTTTTTATTTGTTATTTTCACCATTACGGATTATTTTTTGCATACCCCTGAACTGCCCAGCATATACTCGGGGTTCAAGTACCATCCCTTGGGCACCAATGCACTAGAGGATCAAGAGAACAGTATTTTGTTCTCCCTAGGTTTCCATTATCTGTTCCTAAGCCCTCCTTATACATGTGGGATACATAGCTCTATCCTCTGGGCTGTCCTGCTGCCATAGTCTGATTGCTCTGAGTTCCTAGAACTTTTTGAATTCCTTTCTGGTGGCCCAAGCATTCTCAGGCCAGTAATCCTACAGCTGGACTCTTGGCCAAGATCCTGAGCTCTTATCTATTTTCCACATATCCCCTGTGAAATGGTAAACTTGAAGATCATTTTTTTAAACAGGAATCTGCTACTTGGGACTTTCACAGTTTTAGAATGTAATTGAATAAATAATAAGTTTTCTTACTGTGTGGTAGCCACTGTTCTCAATGTTTCAAATATTTACTACTTTGTTTTTCCCAGCAACTCTATTAACATAGGTATTATTGTTATCCCCATTCTACGGGTGAGCAAATTGAATCACAGCACAGTAGAACTTGCTTGCACACAGCCAGTAATTGGTGGATACAGGATTCAATTGTAGACATTCTGTCTCCAGAGTCCACACCGTTACCCACTATACTGTTGTCCCTTGAAACTTTATGTGATAGACACACTCAAAATTAGGGCCAGTACTATTTGTCTTAGAACAGTATTTGAACAATTTCATGTAAAATTAGAACTTCACTTTCTTTTATGGAAATTTTCAAAATTAGCTGTAATCCCGGTTAAGCCATTTTATCTAAATTTCATTGGATGCAATAATCACCATAATTCTTTGTTTAGTTTTCCATACGTTATACAATCTGGTCTTATTTACACAAGATACATATTCACATATTTATTTTCTTGACTATCACACTGCTTAAAAATGAACAAGATGGGAGTTCCTTGGTGGTGTAGTGGTTTAAGGCTTCAGTGCTGTCACGGCTGTGGCCTGGGTTCGATTCCCAGCCAGGGAGCTACATACATTAAAAAAAAAATGAACAAGAAGGGTTGGGATTTGAGGTAAATGTGATGTAATATTTTCAAGTGCATGACCTTTGGTGGCTTCTGCCACTCTAGCTGTAAACTCCTTTTTGCATTTTATTTGCTGACTTCCTTGTCCCTGTTGTTCTGTGTACTTGCTTTCGGGCATGGTGAACATACTGCTTGACTTCAAGAGCTTTGAAACGACTCACTTGTGCTCCTTGAGTGTCAGCTATTTCAGGCAGACCCTCTGTTCCTCCATCGAACTGATTCTTATCTCTCTTGGCTCTGTATCAGCAGCCACTTCCCAGTTATCTCAGCTGAAGTTTATGGTCTCTTGGATTCCCCTCTTGCTGTAGCATTAGAGAATCTACAAAGCGTTCATCTACAAATCGTTCAACTGTCCCTTAGTCTTGAGGTCTGTGACCAGGACACCTACTTTCTGCTTATGTTCATCCAAAATCAAGGGACTATGAGCCTCATTTACCGTAAACTGCATTCCCAGGTTTTATACTGTCATGAGTAAAGAGCCCTTGTTGGAAGCAGCTTGATACGGTATAAGGAGTAATGCCTTGGAGTCTGAACACTCAGGTCCTAAACCTGGAGCTGCTGTTAATGCAAGGAAGCAAGTCTTCTCCACTCTCTTGGCCTCAGTGTTCCCATTTGTAAAATGAGGAGGTTGGACTACATGGTATGTAAAGTCATTTCTAACTCTGTCATTATGCAATCATTATGAAGGTAGAAGCACCCAGACTCCTCTTACTATGCTCTGTCCTGACCATTCACAGACAGAGAAAACAAACTACACTTGGGATCGTGAACTCATGTCAGGCCCCACAGAAGATCACACTGGCCTTTACTTTGGTCTTGCCACTGAGTATTCACGTAATAGTGCCTGTCCTTGCAAACAGAATAGCTCTTTCCAGAAAGTTTGTGTTTGCTCTCTCAGCTATGAATCACTCTGGATCACCACCCTTCTGAGTCCTCCTGTGAGTATCTGCTTCAAATCCAGATTGAGACACAGCTCAGGCAGACAAATAATGACCCTCTGGGAAATGTGGCAGATGGAGACCAAGTGAGGCTTTCACCTTAGGTACTTTCAATCCTCTAGAAATCCAATTGCCCCAGTTAACACCCCTGCTTCCTAACAAAATCTGGACTTTCTGAGTGACACCATGATCACTGCTTGATCTTTTTCCTCCTGCTGTGCTCCCACTTCCACTTCTGTTCACCATGATGAAGCCCTGCAGAACCACTCATGAGCGTTTCCAACTTCTTCCCTGAATTCCAAGACTATCTCCTGTTTGGGAGTTGAAAACACCAATGCATACTAATGTAATGTATTAGTTAGTCCTTTGGTAAGTGAAGACAGAGTTTATATTAACTAGTTAACTAATTGAGATTTCACACCAAGAAGCAGAGCTCATGAGATATTGTAACAACACCTCTGGTTAAGGCAGTCAATCTCCATTAGCA
Source organism: Lyroderma lyra (assembly GCA_004026885.1). Taxonomy (NCBI): domain Eukaryota; kingdom Metazoa; phylum Chordata; class Mammalia; order Chiroptera; family Megadermatidae; genus Lyroderma; species Lyroderma lyra. The sequence continues at coordinate 234,075 of PVJL010000863.1, forward strand.
GCGTTAAGAATAAAAAAGTAGAAGTTTATTTGATTTGCTATTCTTTTTCCTGTTATGGGTATTAATCAGCTGGGTAAATTAGAGATTAGGGTTATGGTATGTTTAGCCCTCAAGCATCTATCAGAGGCTTGAAATGTCCTTAACAGGTGGGCTTGGTGAATGCCAGGACTTAGCATGATTGAAAGGGTGTTTTGAGTCATGGCACATGGCAACATGGAAATAAAACAGATATGTCACAAGTAGGTGGTAGAAATAGACTGGAAGAGAAGTTTAACACCTAAAATATGACAAAGATTTATCCCTAACAGCTTCTCAGTTTCGTGATACATTTATTTTCCCTTGATTTGAGATTCTGTATTTGCATTGTGTATTTTCTTCTAAAAATCTTTCTGTTTTCTGTTTCTTCCTTTCTATCATTTTTCTCTGTATTTTCTTTTTTAAATGCCACTTCAGTTATTTTTAAAAATCTGAGATCATCATCGTGGCTTAATGTGAAAGTCATTTGTTCATTGTTGTCCTGATGGTGATTTCTGGTTAGAGGCCCATAAAAATATCTATAGGATGTGGTTGAGATAGTTTATATATCTTGGTGAGAGTCTTGTAGCAGTTTAAGAAGGGGCCGACTTTGATGACAATAGACATTTAAAACTTATAAATCATGGGGATGACATTTCCAAAAATCTAATTACAGAGGCCATGACACATGTTTAAATTCTTAATGTCTGCATGAAGATTACAAAGAAACCTTCTAAGTCCTGTTTAATTGTGAAATGAACAGGTCTTCTCTGGAGGAAATTAACATTTCAAGTTGCTTTGCTATTTACAGGATCCTCCTCTGTTTCATGCATCTTACCTCATTTGTAACAGGTGACTCATTCCCTTTCATAGCCTCCTTTCCTTTGCTCTGAAACTCACAGACCCTTTGGGGAGGTAAAATTCCAGCTATTCTTTCATTTTGATCTTGCTGTGATGAAATCATCTCTCAGGTGGTTCTGGTGGTGAGTGCCCTTGTTTTACTCTTTGATGGGTATGCCCTGAATTGTGACATTTAAGCAGTGAGTTTGCAAAATTTGTCTTGTCAGTAAGAAAAAACATTCTTCCCACCCTAAAGATTGACAGGAACATGAGGTGGCTGAAGCTGTACTGGCCTTTTTCTGGCAAGAACTCTTAGGACAAGAAATACTCTAGAGAGCTCAGCATTGAATCCCATCATATCATAGTGCATGACTGATGCCTTAAGCTCGCAGTTGGAGTCACTCAGTAAAATTGTTGGCGGAGGAACTAGTAGCCTGACAGATATATTGAGAAAAATCTTGCAGTGTGTTAATTTATTAGTAGTAGGCATGAGGAAAAGAAGAAGAATCTAAAAAGTGAAGATCAAAGCACTGATAAATCCACAAAGACTGCATTCCAAATTGTCATAAGCCTCTTGCCTCTGGCCATGATTAATGACCAGTAATTGTCTGAATAAGTTTTCAACCACTTGGAAATTTCTTCAGTAAAAGAAAAATATAGTAAAGGGAGAAGGGCGATCACAAGCCAACCTGTGAACGAGGAATTCCTGAGGTGAGAGTCAACTAGGTCACTGAGTTTGCCCTGTTTGATGCTTAGGTTGTACCACTTTGGACTTTGGAAGTTTGATCCTCCCAGTGGTGTTTCTGAGGTACAGAATCTGAGATTAGATTGCAGAGCAAGAATCCCCATAAACATGATTCCATCATAACTGTACTGTTAGCCCTAGTTCTCTCTCTACTTGACAACTTGGATCCCATTAAAGGGGGTTAGTTATTGACATCTCAGGAGAACCTCATTATAAAGCCCCAATTAAAATGCCTCCCGGATTCCCCATTATTTCCCTGATCACCCAGAATCACCACACCAGAATGATTGCCAGCTCCTTCCCCTCCAATATATTGAACCAGTCCTTTCAGTTCTGCCCCACAGTGTCCTTTACATCTCCTTTCCCTTTATGCCCATTGCCACTGTTGTGCTAATTCATTCAGTACCCCCTTAATGTCTCATCTGGACAACCGTTATACCCTTCTAGACTCCTCCTGCCTCTAGACTCCCTTTCCCAAGATCCATTCTTCTTATCACTGCTTGTATTACCCTGGTCTCACCCTTCCCTTGTACCAATTGCAAAAAGACCCTTCCTGCTCTGGGTTTCCCTCCCTTTCTGGCTTGATGCGCCACCACTTCTATATCCTATGCTGCTGCCCCCATTGGGCTGCATCCTGCATCCTTTGTTCACACTGCCTTTTCTTGGAATTCCCTGTATTGTGCTAAAGTCTTACCTGTTCTTCACGGACCAGGCCAAATATCACATTTATCCAGTCTTGTTTGATCTCTCCAAACCTAATACTATTGCTGCCTATAGTAAATCTATACCACTTTATATGTCTTGTAATACTATATTATGCCTTTTTATGGCAGTGATTTGTGTATTGGTCTCAGTACACTTAGAAGTAAGGACTGTATCTTACTCTTTATGACCAGCAAAATATTCTGTAACACATAGTAAGCTATGTGCTCAATATGTGTTTATCTTATAAAATAAATGAATGGATAGGGTGGTATCCTTTACAGATGGGGTCCAAGGGTAGTTTAAAATGTTACTGCTGGGTAGTTGGAAGACAAGAATGTGTAGAAAACCTGTGAAGCAAATGACTCTCAGAGGACCACATGCAAGAGGGAGCGTAGGACTTTTGATGCCTAACACTCACTGAGAAATCATCCTGATGTACACTGGAGTATGAAAGACTAAAAAGGTCTGCAATGTGGTCTTTGGACATTAAAGAGATTTGTTAATCAAACACCAGCCACCTTCATCAATAGTATATAAAAGTGCTTTGTAAACAGTACAGTAATTATTAAGGATATTTTAAACATCATACTATTAATATGTAATGAAGTTGGCTCTGATGCTAATGAAACCAGTGGTTTTTCGGGTGTGTGCTAAATAACCGTCCAGGTTTCTGAACCACTGATCCCAGAAAGGACAAAATTACTGGCAATTCTTACTGAGAAATTGTGTTTCACCTCACAAAGATGCTTTTCTGTTTTGGTTTTGTGAAAGATATAGTTTTGTGATTTGAGGAAATGAACGTAGGGACAAATGTCAGTGGTCATGCTTCATGAAGTTTTTAGGAAGGCAGAGTTGATCTGGTTGAAGAAATAGCAAATGGAGTAAATGCTGTTGTAGGGCCAGTTACCTAATTAGTTAATGGCAAGAAAGTAATTATCTTGTTTTTGTGTTTTCTCTTGTTTTTCAGGCAAAATAAATTGATGTTTATTTGCTAACTTCACAAGGCTGTCTGTCCATATTCTTTTGTTGCTTTTCGAAATGATCAGGTGGCTAATGAAAATACTTACACTTGGTAAAATAATACATCTCCTAATACATAGTGTGAAACTAGAATTGATTTCCTTAAGGAAAGCACTTGGTACTCTAAGCTTGTTGTTCACAGCACTATAAGAGAAGCATTTAAAAATACCTTGGTTTATCTAAAAATACATCTCACTAAAATCTAAAATTTAGAGTTCATAAAGGTTAATTATCAAATGAATTGAGAGCATTTTCTCTTTGTGAAAGTTAAAGTTTATTTTATGGGTGTGGTATTGTTAAATCTCCCTGCGATAATGTAATTAGGTTGGATAAGAAAGGGGCTAGAGAGGTGTCAGGGAAAGCAGTGTCACTTCCTTTTTTTTGCCCAGGCTTTTTTTTTTTTTTTTTTGACATTATCATGTAATAAATTTGTCTGTAACATCCTGGCTTTTATTGTGATGTCATTTTCCATCTATCTAAGAGTTACAATTTCAGCTGTCTTTTAGAATAACTTTTCTCAATGTTTGAAAAGCATAAGAATTATGAAACTCATGACACATGTATCACTTACCTGCTATGTGCTGGGAATAAGAAAACAAGTAAAGCATGTTACCAGCCCTCAGCCTGGTAGGGGAGATACATGAACAGGGCTGAAACCAGTGACATACACTAGACGAGACTGTCTATAAGGTACTGAGCCCAGGACCTGTCCCAGAGTTCAGTTTGACTGCCTTCCTTGAATGGAGTTCAGTGGCCAAAGCCACTTTTAGGATTCCAGGTGGGACTGTCTTTTGGTTTTATATGATACTTGATTAATTCTCTTTGCTTCTTTTAATTTACTTGTTCAACAAACAGTTCTAATGGGGAATAAATTGGTGAAGGGGGTATGGAGTGCAGGGGTCAGGATCATGGTTGCAATTTTAAGTAGGGTGGTCAAAGAAGTGACTTGGAATAAAGTTTTGAAGGAAGTAGAGGAGCAACCATGAGAGGCTTGGCGCTGAGGAGATTGGTGTTGAGACCCTGAGGTGGGGTGTGTCCGGAGAGTGCAGGGGACAGTGCAGAGATCCAATGAAGCTGTAGTTGAAAGAAGCAAGGGAGATTGGGGCAGGGATGAGGCCAAAGAATGAGAAGGGCAGGGGGTCATGGAGGGACTTATAGGCTCTCCTGAGGACCTCGACTTTTCCTAGAGTTTGTTCCTGATGACCAGCCTCCAGCCATTGGATAGCCTGTTGAGCCGTTAGAACATGATAAATTTCCATCTTCATTTTCATTCAGAGTTTTACTTTTATTATCCCTGACATTGAAAAGCAAGAGATTTCATTTGTGAGACAGTCTCTTCCTTGTCTACATAGCGGGTATAGGCGTGTATGTCTGTGCCCTGCCCTGGTCTGTCTGACACTAAGGAGATAGGTGGCTAGAATTGGTCTTTTCAGTAATTCTGCTGCTCTGTGGTACATATCAAAGAGGACATAAATAATGCCCTTGATCTCTATATTCATAGTGTCTAATCTCTTTTGATTACACTGGTAACATAAGTCTTTTTCTTACAGTTACTTTTATCATTAATGGCATAAAAATGAATTCTTCATAGGGCCAAATGCAAGCTCTTTAGGTAAATAAAGTGGGTTAACAAGGGTGGCTCAGCGTTAAGCTATGCCAGAGCTGAGTCCAAATTTTATTCCGGTACAGAGATGACTTTCTATGTGGCCTCTCTGGCTCTGGAGCTAATTTGGATGCTGAGTAGCACCACAGGTATTTATATGTAGTGTTTGGTATTTTTACTGGGTCCTATTCTTCTCCCTTGGATCACCTAAAATGGTTAAGAATTTTCTAGTGGGATTAAGGTTGTGATCTCTCGGGAGGGGTGGGCCATCTGCTCTCAGTTATTTTTATGTTAGCCGCTTCCCCTTAAATGTATGTTCACAAATGAACCACAGCCTTCTCAGGTGGGGTCGAGGGAGGACTGGTCTAGGTGCTGCTCCTGAACTTGGTCTCTGAGCCATGGCTTCCCATAGACACTCAGGTAAAAGCTTCAAATTCTTTATCTTCTATTGAGCACAAGTTTGTTAGGGCAGTGAATTGTCATTTGCCTAAAATATACTTTTTGAGGAAATGATTTCAGTCTTGTCTAAATAGTTAATAGGACAGATAATCTCTGTTCTGTCTTTCTAATGCTGTTTCAAAGATAAAAGGTTATTCTTATTCAAGTAAAATTAGCAGTTTGAGTGACTATATATATATATATATATATATATATATATATATATAATCTTTTTACTATATTGTACATCTTCCAAGACATCTTAGAAAACTGTAAGAGATTTTGTGAGGAAAGAGGTATTTTTGGTTAGGAATTTTTGGTTATTTGTAAGATACAAATATTTATCTTCATCTTTACAGTGCTTTAAAATGAATTTAAGGTGTTTAGCAAAGGTCAATCAAAAACAGAGCTGGAAGGAGGAATATTTACAGCTAAGAAAGTCCATAATGACTTACCACATATTTTCCTTCTCTAAGCAATCTTTTCAGTCTTCCAGAAGAAACAGCTATGATCCTTTTGATATGACACTTAGGTTATTAATTGTTATTATCAGAAGAAGGGCAAAATTTTAGAACCTCTAGACCATCATTACTATGAGAGTCTTCCACTTGTTTTGTAACCTGACATTAAGGAAGCCCTTTGGCCATGGAAAAGACACTGTGGAATAGGGGTCAAAGGATTGAAGGACAGGCAGTCTCTTCAGAAAGCTAGGTTCTCTCAAGTCAGCCTGCTGCTTGTCTCTCCTCTGAAGCCAGGAATGTTGCTATTGCTCTTTTGTCCTCTGCCTAAGTAACAGCCCCCTTTCTTAGAAACCAGGCACTTTGTCCTGTCACCCAGCTTTTAGATTAAGGGACAAAGTAATTATTAGTGGCAGACTTTTGGAAAAAGATTTTTGAAAACTTGTAATTGTGGAGTTGCAGTGGGAGGGAACAATGGGAATACATTTGGAAATGTCTCCCTTGGTGTTTTAAAACAAATATGCTGCAGTGGAATTCCTTGCTTTAATGCAATGTCTTTGTTATTCCCAAGTGTCTAAGCACTGTCTGTGTTTCCCAGGAGCCATTTTACAAACATGGCACCACTTGCCTGAGGCTGTGGTAATTGGCCAACATACACATTCTCTGGGTATAGGCAAACTATTCAGCTGTACCACTTGTTCCAATGGAACTTGTACAAATATTAACTGGTAAATTAACTCCCCATTTTATTTACTAATTAAGTGACAGAATAAGGAAATTATGTATTTAAAAGGTGACATAATTAGGGCACATCCAACCTTGGGTTTTAAATTGCAGCAAATCTTGATGTTATTCTTGCTTGTTTAAATCTGGAGGCTGTAACTGTGACTGAATTAGACAAATTGACACTTTTTAGATAAGTTTTTAAATTAGGAACTATAATTTTCTATTGCATTAGGTTCATAGGTCCCTGAAAGCAGATGAAAGAGGAGTCCTCACAGAGAGAAAATCCACATTGCCCTGAAATTGCATTTGTATGGACAGAATTGGATCAGAATCCATTTTTAGTGACCATCCACATACTGAGAAGATATTTCAAGGACAAGAATTTATACCTTTGTTACTGAACACTTAGTCTGCAAAATTATGTATATGCAAATCCTTTGCCCTTTGGGCTTTGAAGTTGAGGACAGGGGTGGAGTTGCAGTGGGAGGGAACTAAGGTTATTTGCCTTACCATACTACATAGCCATTAATTCCCTTCATCAGCTAGCTGTTGCCCAGTGGGTTACACATATGCAGCAGTCTGTTCTCAGGGTGGGGATGGAAAATGAAATGGTGGGGTGAGAGCAAGTAATCAAACTGCGTTGACTTCTTAAAATAGCTGAAAAATGGTACTCAGAAAATTTGGTGCAGAGTTGAAACTGAACGTTTTGAATTTTAATGACCACCAAACCACTACCTACTACTTCACCACAACTAGAGAAACTAAAAACACACGTTCTGTTGCTGCCAGGTTGGAAGCACTTTTTTCCTATACAGAAGATGGAATGTGCTGCACATATGTGCAAATTAAGAAAAGCTTCAACTATGGATAAAGTAGCACTAGAATAGAATTTGGCTCCATAGAAGTTTAGTGGCACATAAGTTTTTGTTTAATTATCTCTATCCAGTCCTCATGATACTAGGTATAATCTTATAATCTAAGTCATATTACCTATTAGTGATACACAAGAGATTTATATGGGTTCTTTTTTCCCTAAATGCAGCATACAAGTGATTTAGCTAATAATATTGAATCATTCTGTACATGTTTTGTTTTTAAGGGAAAAAACACATTCTGATTTTCTATGAAATTCTATAAAAGACTATTTTTCAGCTGTGACTCATGAATTCTGTCTCATTGCAGCTGTTTAGGTATTTTTTCTCAAATGTCTGATGACACCTCCAGGTGCATGAGCATGTCTTGTTATACAAGAGTCCTATTCATTGACTAAGGCTCTGTTCCATTTGTTGAATGATCCATTTGTTGTATATTGCAGGAAAGCAATATACCCTTTCTTTAGAAGCCAGTGTTTATAAACAGAGTGAGTGACATACTGATATGTTGGACTTAGCAGTTAACAGATCATAAATAACCTTATTTTTTTCCATTTGGATTGTTGTTCATTGTTTACACTGTACATTATATATACCATTCAGGGACAGCACATAGCTAGAAAAATACTGCTTAGTCATAATATATTCACTTTTTTCTTAATTATTCTTATTTTTAGCCACTTACGCATGAGGGGGAAAATAAAGGTTAGCAAGAAACATGTGAGAAAAAACACATAAAAACACAAGCAAGATTATTAAATACAAATTGAATTTTCTCTACTGATAGGTTTATAGTAAAAAAAGAAAAAGGTTCTAATGTCATATTACTCTTATATGCATCTACATGATTAAATCAAAAGCCAAAACTTTTGATTGAGATACTGAGGTTTATGTTGGCACCTCGTAGCATGTTGGATATAGTTCAGGAATTTTCTGAAAGAGGAAGCTTGTTTATTAAGTGAAGGGTGATGTGTCTTTTGAAGCAGGCATAGCGAGAAAATCAGGCTACCATCTTGAAATAAATACCTAAAATTTGATAATTCAGTCACATTTCCAACTGCATTCTAATCTATTAAGTCTATCAGGACCGTTGGTTAGATGTCCGAACCTTAAGGTCACAGGTACTGTCTCCTGCTTTTAATAAAAGAGGTTTTAGAAGCTTAATAGTGGTGACTTATCTCCATCTGTAAATCAAGAAGCATGTACTGGGTAACTTGTGTATGTAAGGCCCTGAATTAAGTCACCGGGGCTCCTAGTGTATTGGCAAACTTTGCTGTGATAGAGAAACCTCTTTATTACGTACAGATGAGGGCCACACTGTGAGGTTAAAATTAGTCAAAGAGCTAACTTTTGGCAAACAGTGACAGGTGGGAAGGGAAGCGGGGCTGTAATTATATGTATCCAACTTTCATTTAATGATTGATGACATGCCCTTTCCCAGGGAGCAGCAATAAGTGAAGGGAAAATAATCTGAAGTTTTAGAAGGTTAAAAAGCTTCAGACATTATGTACTTAGAAATTGCTAAGGGGGTAAAAATTATTCCCTAATAGATAAACACCTAAGTATACGTCAGAGCATTTGATCTTTTTGGAACCTCTCAGCATTGTCGTTTGTAAACTGTTTTCTTAGCATTGTTAACTTCTTTGAAGATAAGTAGTAAAAAATTTTTTTGCTGTTGTCCAACATCATCCATATTTTATGTAAAGTTTTGACCTGGAAACTATCTTGTCAGCAGAAATGTATTACTCCAGCTTTCTCCTAAGCACAGTGTATGGCAGTTTGGAATAATTTGGGACCAAATAATCATAAGTTAGAAAATAATGAGGTAAGCTGATTCAGGGTCCTCAAAGTTATGCTTAATTGGATTTATTGCAAAAGAGTACTAAAGTTCATGAATTTGTCATCAACATTGTTAACATGCTTTTAGTATTTCCAACTTGTTTACTTATTAGGCAATAAAGCCAGCATTCCTAGAAGTGCCTATTTTATCTTGACACATAAGTGTTTCCACACACATGAGAAAGGCTTGAGTCCATGGTGGAAATCAGTTTTCAACGGATAGGCCCTTTGAAATATGTCTCTCCACTTGGACACAGACTCTTTGGGCTTAAGTGTATAGTGGCGGGGAATATAAGATCACTCTGGATTTTTCACACTGCAAAAAGAAAAAAATAATGATGCCTAAAGCTAAGACCTCCAAACACCAAGAGGTGGGACTATTCTTAATGGTGTCATTAACTTGGTTTGGATTCACGTAATTGCTTGGTTTAAGACCTGTTCTATAGGAATGATAAACTGGTGAGCATCTTCATTGCCTGACTCCATATTCAACACACTGTGGTGCCTTCATGTTCATTGGTGAGCCCTGGATTATTTCATCATCTGGATGCCTAGAAACTCTGAATGGGTTGTGTTCTAGAACTATGAGAGTTACCACAGAAAGTGTATAGTTTTAAAGTGGTAAATCTTGACAGGTAAGATCTCTCTGGTACTGTGAACCAAAACTACTGAATATCTCTAAAGAGAATTCACTGTGTTTTCCAGTGGTTTCTTTTTTGTATGACACTAATACATATATATTTTTTCTTTTTATTGTTACGTTTATTGGGGTGACATTGGTTAGTAAAAATTATATAGGTTCTAGATGTACAATTCTACAATATATCATCTATGAGTTGTGTTATGTGTTCGTCACCCAGAGTCGGTTCTCTTTCCATCACCGTGTATTTGAAACCTAATCCCTTCTCTCCCACCCCCACTCCGATACCCTCAAATAAGCATTAACCACTAAACTATTGATTGTGTCCATGAGTTTTTCTTCCTTTGTTGCTTTCAACTTTGTGTTCCACAAATGAGTGAAGTCATACGGTTCTTGCTTTTTTTCTGTCTGGTTTATTTAGCTTTTGCATGATAATCTCAAGGTCCCTCCATGTTGTCATAAATGGCCCTATTTCATCTTTTCTTATGTCTGAGTAATATTCCGTTGTGTATATGTAACACAGCTTCTTTAGCCAGTCGTCTATCAAAAGGACACTTTGGTTGTTTCCATGTTTACCATAAAGCTAGGATTCAGAAATAGCATGAGACAGGACTCACCTTAGCTGGGACTCCATATGGTACTTTAATATGACATATTTGGAATCTATTTCTTCTCTGAAATTCACCAAAACAGAGTGATATTAAAATGACTAGGTGTCAAGAATCATAGGATTTCGTTCCTTTGTGGAATATAAAGTTGAAAGCAACATAGTTACAAGACAAAGAAACAAAAACTCATAGACACAGACAACAGTGGTTACCAGACGGGGAGGCAGAGGAGGGAGAGGTGTCAAAAAATAAAAATAACTAAATTAAAACAAATTAGTAGGCTTAAAAGTTTTACTCTACATAGAGACTTTGGTAAGGGAGAAGGAGGGGTTTTTCAAATATGGTCTAAAAAGTTATTCTGTGAAAGGCAAACCCAGCTGAGGTTACTAGCCATGCAAGAAGCCAGTACTGTCTAATCTAATTGATTCTGATTTCCTGCCAAATGGTGTTTAGGAGTCACTGATAATTTAATTTCCTGGCATTTACAGTTACTGGAGATTTATTTGATTTCTCTACTAAGCTCTTAACAACAAAGTAAATCTTTGTTGAGTGCACAGTTTTAATATGGAAAAGCTAATAAGACAAGGATTTTATGTGACATGTGAAAGACCAGCAATAATGAATTAAGGAAAGTGATTTCCAACATGCTATCACTGTGACAGACACATTTTTCTGTACTCAAAGGCTAAAGGCAGTTTAAAAGCTCCCTTACATAAACAGTGCGTAGTTCAAGGAGATAGACCCTGCTTTGACCGTGTCTCTAGTTTTCCTTTCTGACCCAATTATGTGGGAGGGGGGCATCCCAGTTTTCTTTGAGTGAAGAGCTCAAGTGGGAACCATTCTCTGGTCAAGATAAATCCCTGAATTGTGACATAACTGTGTCAAGCCATTGTCTTTGTCTAAGAATCTCACTTATTTGCTTAAATTATTAGTTCTATAGAGATGAGGGGTCTGTCTGTGTGCCAGCATGAGCAGGAGCTGGGCTGGCCCAGAACATGATGCCTATCAATGAGTGGTCTGCTGTCCTGTTTGGGTACTGGTTTCAGAAACTGACCCAGTTCTGAGTGACAGTTCACCAGCCTTTGCTGAGGCGGGGTTTGAGACACAGGGTGTGGTTTCCTTAGCTCATGCTCTCCTATTTGGTTGCCTGTGGCAACATGATCCAAATAACTTGGGACATGTGTTTGTATAAAAAAATAAAAAGACTGGGAATGAGACCTGAAGTGGGACTCTGGGGCCGTTCAGTTAGTGGAAGAGCTGTGGTGAGTACCGGGCAACTGGTCTTTGATTTTTTTTCATTCTTTCTCTCTAAATTTTGCTGCGAATGTCTGCTAGCACAATAACCATGTTTGTAGGTAGTTGGAGAAAATAGTCACCATTCTCATTTTTTCCTGCATGAATTAAGTAATTGCTATATATTTGCCCACATAAGTTTCTTTGTTGGGGAGAGAGGAACAAGGTCATATATGGGTATGTTTAATTGAGAGTTAATAGATAATCACATTAGGTCTCTTTTTGGTAGCAGGATTAACAGAGTGGCTTATCAATGCTTATGATTGCAGGCTGGTGGTTTAGGGTCAGGGGCCGTTGGAGTGGAGGGGAGGAAGACAAGGGGAATTAATTGTTTATGTGAAGGCAATGGAAGGGGGTTTTGGAATTATCAGCTTAACAGTTTTTAAAAGTCATAACCCCCTCACCCCCAGATTTTACTTTAAAATTGTAATTTTTAAAACAGAAAATGTCCTAAGTAGTAACACTTCATTGACTGGATCGATTCTCACTTGCTCAAACAAAGCAGGATTTGATTTTGACATATCACAAAACTGCGCATCCCTGCGCAAGTAATCCAGTTTCAAAATTTGCCAGTACCAATTGAGAATGCCACTTTTATAATAAAATGCTCTCTTGATTGATGGCTCAGGTCTCAAATGTCAGTAAACTATCCTGGATCCATTCAGGGATTAAAAACTGTTCTGCCAGATTTAAAGTAAATGCAGAGATTTTAAACAAATTAATAAGGATTGCTTGCATACCTAGAAAAATCTAGATTCAGCAGTAAGTTTTTGTTCAGATGAACTGAATTTTACAGACAGGAGAAATGTGAGGCCTCCAGAGGATGGTATTTCCCCCTCCTGAGAAGTAACAGAGGGGGAGCCGGAAGCTGGCAGGGAGGTTTGTGGCTCACTAGCTAGAATGCAGCCCTTAAAGCAAAGGGTCTGGGCATGTCCCTACTCTGCAACCCGGCCAAGTCTGGCTGAGCTTCTCTGAGCAGCTGCTGCATGCAGACTGTGCCTGCAGCTCTGTGTCCTTTTGTGTGAAACAACTCCTCCTCTCTTACCTGCTTCATCACACCCCTGCACTGTTCATATCACTGCTGAGAGCCACCACACAGCCCAGAGTCCTTGTCCTGCCAACACAAGCTCTGATCCACTTGTCCCCCTCAGTGTCCTATGAAGCAGCACAGTAGGATCTTCTAGCAGGGTTTTCTTCCAAGTCCCCAGGGACTCACTAGCCCTTGGCCTTCTGGCCCCTTGGGGAGCTACCCTCAGGGGCTCTTTCTTCCCAAGAGTCATAGTAAAGTGTCTGTTGCCTTGGTGCTTACTGGCCCCACAGAACATCGTGCAGTTGTCCCTGGGAGCCTCTGTGGCAGAGTGTGCTGGCCTTTCCATTGGTCATTTGTTCTGCTTGCTTGCCCCCACAGGTCCCTCCAGGTACAAGGTGGGTACCATGGCTGAGAAGTTTGACTGCCACTACTGCAGGGACCCCCTGCAGGGGAAGAAGTATGTGGAGAAGGATGGCCACCACTGTTGCCTGAAGTGCTTTGACAAGTTCTGCGCCAACACCTGTGTGGATTGTCGCAAGCCCATCAGTGCAGACTCCAAGGTAACAGTGGTCCCCACATGGGGATGGGACAACGTGGCTTTCCTGTGGCTAAGACCACAAATGCCCACCTTTTCCTGAGTTCTCATCATCACCGCAGCCACTTGCGTGGAAGACAGGGCAAGCAGTGGCATGGAGATGAGGAAACCAAGGCCCTGACCCAGTAACTGGCTACCCTTGCCTCTAGCATCCCGAGCTGTCTATGCAGGACTTGGACTGGCTGGCACCAAGGCCCATGTCAGCTCTTTTGGTTGAACTCTTACTCTTAAGAGCTGTGAGTCTTCCATTTTCACCTCAGTGTTCTTCATGTTACAAGAACATTCATCTCGGGGGTACCCCAGTGTGTAAAGGGTGTTGTCATCTCAGTAGTTGGCCCCTGCCAACCCCAGTGCCCCTGTGTCACTCACAGCTGCCCATCCCCTTCCACTTGGTTTCCAGGAGGTGCACTATAAGAACCGCTACTGGCATGACACCTGCTTTCGCTGTACCAAGTGCCTTCACCCCTTGGCCAGTGAGACCTTTGTGGCCAAGGACAACAAGATCTTGTGCAACAAGTGCACCACGCGGGAGGACTCCCTCAAGTGCAAGGGCTGCTACAAGCCGATTGTGGCAGGTACTGCCCACACTCACCCACCGGGGTGGCCAGGGAGGAGGCCTGAGCACAGAAATGATGGGGGTTGCTTGTGACAATGGGGCTAATGCTGCTGTGAGCTGCTCTTAGCTTTTAGCATATATATGCACGCATATATATTACATGTATACATGCGTACACATATATGCTTGCACACACGCACACACTCGGAAACTAAAGACCACTGGAGACAACTGTCTATGGCAAGAGAAGGAAGTGAAAAGTATGTAGCGCTTTCTCATTTGGGTTTAGTAAGTGATTGAAGCATGCTTCCTCCTTAGGGTGTAACTGTGGGTTAGCTAGTCCCCTAGGGAATCTCTTAAGTTCATGAAGGGCATGGGAGTGGGGACTCAGTCATCTACTCCTCAAACACTATAGCTGGGGTCCCCTCCCTGACAGATCTGGTTTGCACACCCACAAATAACCATTGTTGAGAATCCCCCCCCCCATGGGTAGGTTCATTGGAAGTGTGAGGCCAGTAACTGCAGGGCCTGCATTCCCTCACCTCTGGAGGGCCCAGGGTGGGAACTTAATGGATGCAGCCCCTGCAGAGCACTGTCAGTTGGGCTATCCAATTGCTTCCCCCCCCCCCCGCAGGAGATCAGAATGTGGAGTACAAGGGGACCGTCTGGCACAAAGACTGCTTCACCTGCAGCAACTGCAAGCAAGTCATCGGGACTGGAAGCTTCTTCCCTAAAGGGGAGGACTTCTACTGCACGACTTGCCATGAGGCCAAGTTTGCCAAGCATTGTGTGAAGTGTAACAAGGTACGTTGTCAAGGGAGTTCTGTGTGCATTGTTTGTAGAAACATTTGACAGTTGGCAGAGCACTTGCACACACACTATCCCATTCCATCCCCATGACAGCCCTGTGACGTGGGAATTATTATGCTCATTTTACAGATGAGGAGACTGTGGTAGTAGAAAGCAGTGCCCAGGCCAGGTTAGGCTGTCTGACAGTGTTTACCCCAGAGGCACAGGTGGTCCTGGCTCTAGAGGCCTGCCTCCATCACCTAGTTGCTGTGTGACCTTGCATAGGGGCTTGCCTTCTGTGAGCTTCAGTGTCTTCATCTGTAACTCGGGGATAATAATAGCACCTGCCTCCCATGACTGTTGTGGTGATTAAATGAGATAATGTAGACCATAGCGCCCAGCACAGTGCCTGGCACATAGTAGGCATTCACCAAAATGGTTGTTGAATCTGAATTCGGTGCTACACTCCCTGGTCTAGGCCATCACATCTGGAGGAATCACTTACCAGGATCAGCCCTGGCATGCCGAGTGCTTTGTGTGTGTTACCTGCTCTAAGAAGCTGGCTGGGCAGCGTTTCACCGCTGTGGAGGACCAGTATTACTGCGTGGATTGCTACAAGAACTTTGTGGCCAAGAAGTGTGCTGGATGCAAGAACCCCATCACTGGTAGGCTAAAGAGTCCTTGCTAAGTTGGCCAGGCTAGGTTTTGCGCATGGTAACCATCTCTCATTTTCCTACGTCGTTGGTGTCATCCACAAAGGGTCCAAAGAATGCCCTCACCCCTTGTCATTGTGGTCCCAAAGGCCCCCAAATAGTTTTGATTCTCCCCCAGGCCAGGTTAGCCTTTGCAATACAGAACACTTCGTGACTGCTGCTGACTTAATGATGTTGTGCTGTGCTGAAGGAGTTCATGAACCTCAGGCCCATGGCCACAGGCAGGCACTGTGTGTCTTGAATTCTGGGGGCAGAGGTGTGGGGAAGCAGGTGAAAAGGAAAGGGGGAAGGGAGGGGAGGTTGGAGAGTCATAGACTGCCATCAATACGTCCCATAGCAGAAGGCTAGCTCAGGTGTCTGTGGGCAGCTATATTGTTATCAGAAGCCAAGCTAATCACTTCATTTCTCATCTTGCGGCCGCGATCCATGTGCCCTGGGCCCTTTCCCCACCTCCACTGTTCCCATCTCCCCGGGAAGCCTTGAAATGTACATTTGAGAAGACTTTTGCCATTCTCAGGGAAAAGGACTGTGTCAAGAGTGAGCCACCCAGTCTCTAAAGCTAGGAAGCCCCCAGTGTGCCACGGGAAACGCTTGCCTCTCACCCTGTTTCCCAGCGCCAACCTCCGGGGCAGGCATCCGGGTGGAGAGAGGACTTGTCCCTCATGGGTGGTGGTTCTTTATAGAAAAAATCGAAGCTTAGCAGCTCCTCGAGGCCCGGTAAGTGCATACCCCACGAACAGCCCAAGTTTGCCTCCTGGTGGCCAATTTGATGCCACGGCCCTGACCTAAATCAAAGAAACTGGTTATGCTGGGAGGTTGGTGAGCGTCACAGGGTGATCGCGGTGGCATGTGGGTTTTTTAAATCAGGGAAGCCCTTGGCTTAGCTCTGACATCTTCTCAGGTACTCAAGAGCCATAGAAGGGTTACTGCGGCGTGGCGTGGGGGACGGTGCACAATGGAGAGGGGTGGCCTGGGAGTTGGGCAGATGCTGGTCCTACGTGCTTGTTGGCTCTGTGGACAGGCAAGACACTGCTGTGTCTTTCACCTGTAGTCACTCAGCTGTCGCTTTTGTTCTGTTTTGTGTTTTCCACAGGGTTTGGTAAAGGCTCCAGTGTGGTGGCCTATGAAGGACAATCCTGGCACGACTACTGCTTCCACTGCAAAAAATGCTCCCTGAACCTGGCCAACAAGCGCTTTGTTTTCCATCAGGAACAAGTATATTGCCCCGACTGTGCCAAAAAGCTGTAAAGTATCAGGGGCTCCTGTCCTGTAAAATGGAATTGAGTCTTGTTCTTTGTGTCCTCGCCCTCTGCCCTGCACCATCTATGAGGAAAGAGCAGACTTTCACTTCTTCCAAGTTGCTCTGTCTTTTCTCCCATTTTACAGTATTACTCAAATAAGGTCACACAGTGATCATATTAGGATTTAGCAAAAAGCGCTTCTACAGCAAGTTAATTTTGTGATGGCTACAGTTAAAAAACAAACACTTAGATTGACTCTTCTGCATGTTTATCATACAGCAGAAAAGTGCTAACCATTTAGCCATTTAGTGATGTAAGCAAAAAGCCTAAGAGATAAAGCCCCTACTGAGGTGCCTTTCGTGGCTCAGCTGGGACCCACAGTGTCATCACATGACATAAGAGTTGTAGCGGCTGCTCCAACTCACAGCTTACCCTGTTCTGTGAGCAGAAAGGGAAATGCATGGTTTAACTCCCTCATCAGAAACTTCCTTCTGTTCTTTTTGTGCTTTGAATGAGTAATATGAAATTTCAGAAAAAATAACTTTTGAACTTAGCTGTGATTCTAAACTGACCTTTCCCCTATTAACATTTGATTTGCTCATGTGATGTGTTTTCTGAATTGTTCCTACTTTCAAGCATGGAACATGCAGGTGATTTGTAAAGTATAGGCAGATCTGAGAAAACGAGCCGTTTCAGAGGAACATCGTCACAGCCAAGTACTTCTAGAAGCTTAACAAAACTAACCTAGCTGTCCTTTTTCTTTTTTTCTTTAATAATAGTTTTGTTTTCATTGATAGTAACATTGTTTATGGGTTTGGAGACTTGCATGAAAACATTTTAGCCCCTTCAAACGTTCCTGCAGTTTTGAAATCATCCTACATAAATAACCATTCAATTCTAGAGGGGTAGCTGAGCAGGCACCAGGACTGTCACTGATGTAAATGTGACATTTCCAAACAGTGATGAGTTGAATTCCTTGTAACATAGTTGTTGTCTGCTCTTTGTCTGTGTGTTAAAGAGGCCCACGTCCCTTCTCCTGTGATTCTTAGGACTGTTCCTCAAGAGCTTAGCTAGATCTCTGGGAGAGTGGGAAGGCTACAATCTCCACAGGCAGAACCATATTTCCATGTAGTGCTAACCTGAGATGCAGGATCACCTTCTTACTGTTTTCTATTTACATTGTTATATTACATAGTAGAATGAGACAATATCAAAAGTGATCATGTAATGACAATACATATTAACATTCTTGTAGCCATGGTTAGAGAAGCTGATGCCTCATTTCTACATTTTGTCATTAGCTACTTTCATCTGATGTTTCAGTATATCCTTACAGAAATAAAGCAGCATATAAATAACTTGCTTCCTGTCTTTTAACTCTGCCTGGTGCCGTTGCTATACAAGGTGATATGTACTGATTCAGAAATCTGAATGACTTTTTTCCTTCCCTCAATAGGCTGACCAGACATCCTGTTTTAAACAGGACAGAAAACAACAGTACTGTTCTGTTTCAAAAAGTACCTATGGTTACCCTAGTATCATTGGGCTAAATTCAAGGTGTTAGGCTGACCATAGGTACCATTTGAAATAGGATAGTACCTTAGTTTCCTATCACATTGAAAATGGTACATCTGGGCTCCCTATCTGTCAAGAACATACTCAGTTAAGTGCAATTGCACAGGACACAGGAATTACAAACAAGACTAAATAAACCTGTAACAGCATTTGGACCCAGTTAAAAACAACAAAAGCAAAAGCCCATTCTGACCCAAAATAGCATTTCCCTGCTGTTTCCATCGCTTCAAAAGAGCAAATTGATAGGCTTTGGTCAGGGGATTGGGGGTAGGAAGAGAATTAAGGCTGAAGTGTGTCACTGAGAAATCATCACAGTCCCCATTTTATTCACTGCCCTTTCCCTGTGCCCTCTGGATCCCTGGACCCCCCATTGAGCACTGCTGTCCTCAACTGCTGCCCTCCATAGTGGGGCCTTTGGGAGAACCTCACTCCCTCTTCTGGACAGTGCTTACTTGGGAGGCTGCTTATTTGGCGCCATGGACTTTAGTTAGGGTGGCGGACAGGGATTGGGAGGGCAGAGGTTACACCTGATGCTCCTGTGCTCGAGCCATTCAACCCACCCTCTCGCACAGGGTCATAGCAGGATGGAACTGGAGGCCCAGTGAAATAGGTGTCTGCTGTACTATTCCTCACAAAGGAAGGTTCACAAGGCCATAAGGGCACTTAGTTGAACTACACTTCAGTTAAAGGTCGTCATGAAGAGAAGCTGATAGTGTTTGATGAACCTCAGGCCCAGGGTAATAAATGCAAAGTGCTAATATTTACTGTAATAGAAGGGAATCAGAACCTGTCAGCAAGAAACCATAAGCATTTCTTTTTCTATATTTTTAAATTCATTTTTATTGTTAGACTTATTGGGGTGACATCTGTTAGCAAGGATTACATAGGTTTCAGGCATACAATTCTACAGTGCATTGTCAACTTGTTGTAAAATAAGTTCACCACCTAATGTGACTTCTCTTTCCATAACCATATTTAGCTTCCCCCCCTCCTCTCCCAACCTCCCCTTCTCCCCTCCCCTCTCCACTTGTCCCCAAATAACATTAAACTATTGATTGTGTCCATGGGTTATTTGTTTGTTCATTTCTTTTTTCTTTGCTTTCAGTTTTATATTCCGCATATGAGTGAAGTCATACAGTTCTTTGTTGTTTTTGTCTGGCTTATTTCACTAAGCATGATGATCTCCAGGTCCATCTATTTTGTTGCCAATGGCAATATTTCATCTTTTTTTACAGCTGAGTAATATTCCATTGTGTATATGTACCACAGCTTCTGTATCCAGTCATCTGTCGCAGGGCACTTTGGCTGTTTGCATGTTTTGGCCACTGTGAACAGCACTGCGATGAACATTGGGGTACATAAGTCTTGGTGTACAAAAGTTTTCAAGTTCTTGGTAGATCCCCAGAAGGGGGATTGCTGGGTCAAATGGTAACTCCATTGCCAATTTTCTGAGGAACCTCCACACTGCCTTCCACAGTGGTTGTACCAGTTTGCACTCCCACCAGCAGTGTACCAGAGTTCCTTTTTCCCCACACCCTCTCCAGCACTTGTTATTCCTTGTCTTGTTGATAATAGCCATTCTCACAGGTGTGAGGTGGTATCTCATTGTGGTTTTGATTTGCATTTCCCTGATAGCTAATGAGGTTGAGCATTTTTTCAATGTCTGCTGGCCATTTGTATTTCTTCGTGGAAGAAGTGTCTGTTTAGTTGCTCTGCCCACTTTCTAATTGGGTTGTTTGTTTGGTTGTTAAATCATATTAGTTCTTAATATATATTTAGATATTAGACCCTTATCTGATGCGTTATTTGCAAATATTTTATCCATTCAGTTGACTGTCTCTTTGCCGTGTTGATGGTTTCTTTTTCTGTGCAGAAGGTTTTTAGTTTGATATAGTCCCATTCATTTATTTTTGCTTTTACTTCCCTTGCTTTTGAGGTCAGATTCATGAAGTCTTCCTTGAGTCCTAGCTCTATAAGCTTAGTACCGATCTTTTCTTCTATACAGTTTATTGTTGCAGGTCTTATATGAAGGTCTTTGATCCATTTTGAGTTAATTTTTGTATATGGAGAGAGTTCACAGCTCAGGTTCATTCTTTTGCATATGTTTTTCCAGTTTTCCCAGCACCACCTACTAAAGAGGCTGTCTTTTCCCCATTGTATGTTTTTTGTTCCTTTATCGAAAATTATTTGTCCATATATTTGTGGGTTTATTTCTGGGCTTTCAATTCTATTCCATGGTCTATATTTCTGTTCTTCTGCCAGTACCAAGCTATTTTGACTATTGATGCTTTGTAATATAAATAGAAGTCAGGAAGTGTAATGCCACCAGCCTTATTCTTTTTATGTAGTATTGCTTTGGCAATTCGAGGTCTTTTATGGTTCCATATAAATTTACTAATTCTTTTATCTATTTCACAAAACTATGATTGTGGGATTTTGATGGGTATTGCATTAAATCTGTAGATTGCTTTGGGCAGAATGGCCATTTTAACAATATTAAGTCTTCCTATCCATGAACAGGGGATATTTTTCCACCTCTTAAAGTCTGTTCCAATTTCTTTCAAAAGTGTCTTATAGTTCTCTGTGTATAAGTCTGTCACGTTCTTTGTTAAGTTAATTCCCAGGTAGTTCATTCTTTTTGTTGTAATAGCAAAAATATTTGACTCCCTCATTTCTTTTTCTGAGGATTCATTGTTTATATATAGGAATGCTGTTGATTTTTGTACATTGATTTTGTATCCTGAGACTTCACTATGTTCATTTATTGTTTCTAATGGTGGAATCTTTGGAATATTTTTTATATAAAGGATCTTGTCATCTGCAAATAGTGACAATTTGAACTCTTCTTTCCAAATTTGGATACCTTTGATTCCTTTCTCTTGCCTGATTGCTGTGGCTAGAACTTCCAGTTCTATATTAAATAGCAGTGGTGACAGGGGGCATCCCTGACTTGTTCCTAATTTTAGAGGAATAGGCTTCAGCTTTTCCCCATTCAGTATAATGTTAGCTGAGGGTCTCTCATATATGGCCTTTATTATGTTGAGATACTTTCCTTCTATACCCATTTTATTTAGTGTTTTGATAAATGGATGTTGTATCTTGTCGAAAGCTTTTTCTGCATCAGTTGATATGACCATATGGCCTTTATCTTTGATTTTGTTTATGTGGTGTATCACATTGATTGATTTTCATATGTTGAGCCATCCTTGAGCTCCCAGGATGAAACCCACTTGATCATGATATATGATCTTTTTGATGCATTGTTGTATTCTATTTGCTAATATTTTGCTTAGAATTTTTGCATCTGTGTTCATCAGAGATACGGGTCTATAGTTTTATTTTTCTGTGTTGTCTTTGCCCGGCTTTGATATTAGGGTAATGTTGGCCTCATAGAATGAGTTAGGAAATATTGCTTCCTCTTCAGTTTTTTGGAAGAGTCTGAGGAGGATAGGCATTAATTCTTCTTTGAATACTTGGTAGAACTTGTTGGTGAAATCACTTGGTACAGAGCTTTTGCCTTTAGGGAGATTATGGATAGTCATTTCAATCTCTTTGCTATTGATTGGTTTATTTAGATTATCCAGTTCTTCTTGGTTCAGTCTTGGTAGGCTGTAAGTTTCTAGAAACTTGTCCATTTCTTCTAGGTTGTTAAATTCAGTGGCATAAAGTCCTTCATAATATTTTCTTATAATCCTTTGTGTTTCTGTGGTATCAGTGGTAATTTCTCCCCTTTCATTTCTAATTTTGGAATTTGTGTACTTTCCTTTCATTCACTGATTAGTTTAACCAGGGGTTTGTGAATTTTGTTGATTTTCTCAAGGAACAAGCTCTTCGTAATATTAATTTTTTCTATTGTCCATCTGTTCTGTAATTGGTTTAGCTTTGCTTTAATTTTTATTATTTCTTTCCCTCTGCTGACTTTGGGATTTGTCTGTTCTTCTTTTTCTAGTTCTTTTAGATGGGATGCTAAGGTGTTTACTTGTGATTTTTTTTTGTTTCCTAACATAGGCCTGTAATGATATAAATTTCCCTCTTATTACCACTTTTGCTGTGTCCCAATAATTCTGATACATTGTATTTTCATTGTCTTTAGTTTCTATATATTTTTAATCTCATCTTTTGTTCTTTTACCCAGTCATTTTTTTAATTAGCTGTTGTTTAATCTCCATATATATATGTTTCTTTCTGCTTTCCTTTTACAGTTGATCTCCAATTTCAAAGCCTTGTGGTCTGAGAATACACTTGGTATGATTTCGATCTTCTTGAATTTGCTGAGGCTACTTTTGTGTCCCAGCATGTGGTCTATCCTTGAGAATGTTCCATGTGCACTAGAAAAGAAGGTGTAGTCTCTTTTTGCTGGTTGAAGTGTTTTGTAAATGTCAATTATGTCCAATTGCTGTAATGTGTCATTTAGAGCTGATGTATCCTTATTTATTTTCTCTTTGGATCATCTGTCCATTGGCTGTTAGTGTGGTGTTTAAGTTTCTGACGATTGTGTTTTTGCCAGTTTCTTCTTTCTAATCTGTTAGTAGTTTCTTTGTATATTTTGGTGCATCCTGGTTGGGAGCATATATGTTGATTAGTGTCAACTCTTCTTCTTGTTGTTGCATTGTGCCTTTTATCATTATGTAATGTCCATCCTTGTCTTTTACTATCTTTTTTAACCAGAAGTTTATTTCATTAGATATCAGTATGGCCACTCCTGCTTTTCTCTAGTTACCGTTTGCTTGAAGTATTGTTTCCCATCCTTTCACTCTGAGTCTGTGTTTGTCCTTATGACTGAGGTGTGTCTCTTGGAGACAGCATATGGATGGGTTTTTTTTAATTTTGTCAGCTACTCTGTGTGTTTTTATTGGTGAGTTTAGTCCATTAATATTTAGAGTGATGATCGATATGTGAGGATTTCCTGTGGCCATTACTTATTTGTTTGTTTGTTTTTGTTTTATTTTTGTTTCTCGTTGCCCCAAATTTGTTTCATTTTTCCTGATGTTTTGTTTCAGATCGAAGAGCCTCCTTCTGTATTTTTTGAAGTGCTGGCCTTGTGCTGGCAAATTCCCTCAGCTTCTGTGTTTCTAAGAAGGTGTTTATTCCACCTTCATATCTGACAGATAATTTTGCTGGGTAATTTATTCTTGTCTTGAAGTTTCTCTCTTCTAAAGTTTTGAATATTGGATTCTATTCCCTCCTGGCTTGTAGAGTTTCTGCTGAGAAATCTGATGCCAGCCAGCCTCATGGGTTTTCCTCTAAAGGTTATAGTTCTTTTTCCCCTGGCTGCCCTGAGAATTGTCTCTTTGTCTTTAATTTTGGACATCTTCAGTACCATGTTTCTTCGAGAAGATCTGCTAGGGTCCAGGTATCTAGGGGACCTGTTTTCTTCTTGAACTTGGGGTTCCAGATCTTTCCATAGGTTTGGAAAGTTCTCGTCTACTATTTGTTTGAGTATGCTCTCTGTAGAGTGCTCTGCTCCTTCCTCTATTCCTATTATCCTGATGTTGTTTTGTCTCATGGGGTCAGATAGTTCTTGCAGAGTTCTTTCAAACCTTTTGGTTCTATATTCCCTTTCTTCCTCTTTCTGAGCTGTTTCCATGTTCTGATCTTCAATATCACTAACTCTTTCCTTCTACTGGTTGGCCCTGTTTTCTATGGCAGTTATTTCGTTTCTCACTTCTTTTATGGTATTATTTATCTTTCGCATTTCCATCTTGATTTTCCTTATCTTTTGAATTTCTTTGTTAAATTGTTCCTTTTGTTCACAGAGTTCCTTTTTTATGTCATTCATCTCAGCTATGGTGTTCTGCCAGTATGTTTTTATTTCTCAGAGCATTTAGAATGGCTAGTTTAAATTCTCTGTCACTTATTTCAGAAACTTCTAGGTCTAAGAAGCTGTGTTCTTGACAAATTTCATGTTCTTTCTGAGCAGTTTTAGTTTTCAAGGAATTCATCCTGTCTGCTGGGTTCCTCCTCTTTGACATGAGGGTGTTATGTTCAGCAGAGCCCAGTAGCCGAGATTAGTGCTTTTGTGGTGTCTTGCTGTATGGCAGACACTAGGTGGCACTGAGGGTCAAGTTTCTGGAGAGAGGGGGGTTGTTTATTTCTTATTTCTGGTCTCCTGCCACGTTTGGACACAGTGCACATCTATCCAGGGTCCCTCCGCTTCCTGCAGTTAGTTGGTTGGGGAGGCTGTAGGAGAGGGGAGAGGCCAACAAAAGGTGCTCTGGGGCAGCTCCACCTCCTGCCCTATGCAAGGGAAGCTGGGTGATGTGGGCTGAGGCTGCTCCTGCTGGGTGGGGTGAATGCTATCAAATCCGCCTTTCTTCGCAGACCTGCTTCAGCAACCAGCCATTGGGGCAGAGTCTGCTGGCCCGCACTGCTTGTAGGACCCAGGGGTGCACGATCAGGCACACACACCAGAAGTCCAAAGCTGTGGGCCTGACCTCAGGCAGTATGAAGGCAGCTGGTTTGCCTTTGCAGTGAGCTGGAAATAGGAATTGCAGCTGTGTAGGAGCCGTGCGTGCCTGCTCTGTGGGTCACAAGGGCGCTGGGAGCTGAGGTTTCGTCTCTGGTGTTCAGAGTCCTCACTCAGCCCTCCTACCACTCAAAAGTTCCAGAGGCTGGCTCCCAAGCTCCGTCCCCAACACGCTTCTCCAAAGCTCAGCTCCCCCATGGTCTCCCACCATTCTGCCACTTTGCTGGGTTTTACTCTTGTGGCCTCTAGGCCTGCCCACTCCTGTGCACTGTGCTGATCCCGGATAGTCAGCAGCGATCGGGTCCTGTTGCAATACCTCTCTGCTCCCTCCACTCTCTCCCACTTGCCCCCTTCTCTGCAACCTTCAGGTGTTTATTTGCAATGTGTTGATTTCTCCGCTGCCGTTTTGTTACTCAGGGTCCTCTTTCTTGGATCCTGGGTGGCCGTTCAATTGTGTTTTCTGGGAGAAGCTTTAGGGACCTCCTCTCCAGTCACCATCTTGCCCTCCCTCCTGTTCTGTTAATTATCCATAAGCATTTTTATGAATAGGGAACATCCCTTTGTTTTCCTGTAGAAAAATAAGCAGTTAAAACCCTTAAAACAATGAAAAGTATCTATCTGGTCATCTGAAGACCCAAGGAATTTGGTGCGGTAGGGAGTTAAGATGGCCCCTCTCTGCTTCTGAGATTGTGGCAAGGGACAGAGCTCAGGGGAGACAAGCCTGGGACAGAGAGGAGCCACTCCCCAATTTACTGAGGTCTTGGGAAGCAGCTTATGGAAGTAGCTTAGGAAGAGACCATGAATGGTACATTTCCAGTACCCTCTACCTTTGCTTGCTCCACTTCACAAATTCTGGGTCTTTGCAGCATCCAGACTCATCTGTCCTCTAACCACACATCCTCCCACTCCTGGTCCTACTTAGTCTCACTGAGCTCGTTCTGTGCCTTCCAGTCCACTGGTGGCTCTAGTTTCTTATCTCAGCCCCTTCCTGCCCTTACTTCCCCTCTTCTCTGCTCTAGAGTCTATGTTCTATCACTTTGACCATTCATATTCCCCCCTGCTCAATACTGCTATCCTTTTGCTTTCCTATTCCACTTGGCCTGCAAAACCACAACCCACATCTGGGCTGAGGAGCTCTGCTCAGAAAAAGCCACACAATTACAGACTGCACCAGTGTTGCATGAACTCCTGCCAGACCTTCAGCCCTGAATCACCACTCCACCACTCCCTCCACATTCCCAGACTGCCTCCACAACCTTCCTCACCCAGGAAACAGACTCACTGGAGTCACCCTCTAGCTATTAGTTGCTACATGATGTCTGTTCTTAACACTTGAGCATCTTGAGAAGTAAGTGCCTTGTACACATTGTACTGAATCTTCATAGCCAACACCGTTGCCCCTTCTTCCAGATGAGAACTGATGTTCAGAGGTTAAGAGATTTTCCTGGGGGGTCACTGGTGGTATAGTGGCTAGGATTCAGTGCTCTCAACAATGTGGCCTGAGTTCAATTCCCAGCCAGGGAACTACCCCCCACCCCCCAAAAAATATTTGCACAAAGTCACATGGCTAGTAAGTAACAAATCACCAACTAGGGCACACCTCTAGCTTAACACTTATGATATTGCATTGCCATAGAAACATTGAGCCCCCTTAAGGGCAAGGACAGGGTGGCACATCACAATGAAGAAACTATCATGCATAGTGCTCAGTACTTAATTTTTAGAGTGACAACCATAAGGATCAGGAAGAAGGAGAAATTTGTTACCAAATTTTCAGCATAAAAACCTTTTTACCCTCATAGTTAAGGGGAGCAGGATATCAAGAACATACCTACTTAGGGTTAACAGAATGTGTTCTGGAGCCCAACTGCCAGGGTGCAAATCCTGGCTGCCATGCCATTTTCTAGATATGAAACCTTGGGCGAATTACCTAAACTCTCTGAGCTTTTTTCCTCACCTTTAAAATGACTTAGAATTTCTATCTTGCAGAATCACACACAGATTTCATGGTAATACAAGTGCTCAGCAGGGTGACTGACACCCAGTAAAAGCATTCAATAAACTTGAATGATTTTATCTCCATCACAAAAGACAGTAATATTAACTACCATGCAAGCCGCAGGACACTGTTCCCACTCCCCAAGAAGTATGCAATGTTGGCTTTAGTGTCAGACAGACTTGGGTTTGAATATCAGCTCTGCCTCTTTCTAGTTGTGTCATCTTGAACAAATGCCAGTCTCCACAAATCTGTGTCCTACTAGGTAAAAATGAATACCCACACTTTATAAGATTGTTGTGTGTGTTGAAAGTGATTCCTACAAAGTACCTGGCATATCGTATATGTAAATGTAACTACAGTTATTACAACATAGTTGGGAAAATTAAGCACACCTTTCTGGAAATACTGGAACTAGATTGGTGGGGAGGCCAAGGGCAAGGCTGCCTTTCTGGGGCCTGCTTCAACAAACCAGGTGGGGAGACACTTAATGTGACACAGGTAATTGACCCCATAAAATGCAAAAGTCTGCCTCCAAGATTTTGTTTCTTGGCACTAGCTCGTTTCACACCTCAAGTACTGATCCTCTGACTCTTCCCACAGTGACTTAGTGAATCATCAGCACCAAGGGGCACTCAGAGATTATAGTGCAGCACCCCTCACTTCCCAGGTAAGAGGACTCAGGGGTCCATAATGTATGCAAAGTACCACGACAAGGTCATAGTCCTTACAGCTAGGATTCAGGTCTTCAGATTCCTGACTAATGTCCCTTACAGTATCCCCTACTGTATTTTTGTGGTTGCCAGGGATGAAAGCCTTTAAAAGACTTCATTTCAAACAGTATTCATGACATACTCATAGGTGGAGAAAAATGTGCATGTCCTCAGAATCCACTGGTAAGGCCAGAGACCCACCTCTTCCTCATGGGAGAGGACACTAAGAGGCTATCTAGAGAGGAAGAGAAATCGGAGGTGATCAAGTGCACCAGTCCAGGGGTAGGTCAGTGCCCATCACTTTGCAGCAATTAGCAGGGTGCTTTGTACACAGGTTGTGTGTGTGTGATCCAGGGGATACCCTGATTCAATAGCTTCAACAGAAGGACTAACAGAATGGAACGCTAAGTGGAGAATGGCTGCCACCATTCTTGTAAGAACAAGACCCCAAAGATTGAGGATAAACAGAACCTTGCCTTATCAAAAACAATAACTAGTAGAGCATAACATGTCTCAAGATTGGAAACTAAATATTTGCAAGTAGATCAGAACATTTTTTCATGCACAATAGTGATGCCATGAAGAGATGTATCTATAACAGAACACAATTACCCCTTGAGCATACACTCACACTTCAAAAAGCAAATGTGTTTCCCTCATTTATGGCAAACACCAGATAAGCGTTTTAAAGGGGCTAGGGGATGGGGGATGGGGAATCACTACTTCAAAGGTCTAGAATAGCAGGTCCAACCTTTCGGCATCCTTGGGCAACACTGGAAGAGTTGTCTTGGGCAACACATACAATGCACTAACAGTAATGATAGCTAATGAGCTAAAAAAAATCAAAAGCTCATAATGTCTTAGAAATGTGTGCTGGGTTGCATTCAAAGCCATCCTGGGATGCAGGTTGGACACCACAGGTCTAGGGTTTTTTTTTGTAGGGTGACAAGATATTCTGTAACTAAGTAGTGATGATGGCTGCATAACACTTCGACCGTACTAAATGCCATTGAATAGTGGTGACTTATGTGAATTTTACCACAGTAAAAACAAAGGTACTTTAATTAGTGGTCACAAGTGTAAGTTAGAGCCATCATGAGGAAGAGTACCAAGTACTGAAATAGATGCAGGAAGAACAGTTTGAAAATTCGTGTCTTAATGTCCCACAGTGGAACTCTGCCAAATCACCAACTAGCTGAAGAGGCACATTAGAAAATTTTATTACTATTACATTACTTGAACTTACTATTTGCCTGTGTTCATAGGTTGGCTAATAATTGGTATCCCCTTTATACTATCATCAGTACATTTTGTATTATTATAATAAATAGAAAACTTGGTTTTACCTGCAATGTTTATTGCATAGAGCACACATTTATATGGAGGTATAACAGAGTGTTTCAACATGTGATATTTGTGCAGAAAAAATATCAGAAATATCGTTGTTGGATGATTGTCTCTGCCTTCTATATAAAAGAACTAGTGAATGAAAAATAGATTTAAATCTAAGGCACCAAGCTCTACTCTGTAACAAAGGTACAGTACTCCAAATGGTAAAGAACTAGGGAATCAGAAAGAATAATTACTTCCTTTTATTAATCCAAGAATGGTGATTAGAAAAGAACACAGGACTGCTTCAAACTATTTGTGACTCACCAGAAAACTCACTAGCATTAGGATAACTAATTTGCATTCAAGTTTTAGTTGATGGTTTTAAGTAGGATTCGGTGCATTTCATATGAGGGGGACCAAAAAAAATAAAAAAGGAATTATCTTCTGGAGGGAAGGCCCCTTGTAATACAGGCTTCCCCTGATAAGGGAGTGTTCTAGGAACCGATTTGCATCAGTGTGCCAGCCAGCCTTGTTGTGAGAGGCTGAATTCAGCTTCAGTGAATATTTTTGGAGACTCTTTCAACACATTTGCCCATTTCCCGATGGGTGATCTACACAAACAACATGTGACATGACAATGCCTGCACACATTGCACCTAGTGTTCAGCAGTTTTTGGCCAAAAATGGCATGACACCCACCCTCCCAATGCACCCAATCTTGCCCCAAGTGACTTTTTTTGTTTTCCCAGATAAAAAAGTCCTCAAAAGGAAATGTTTTGCCGATGTGGAAGAGGTGAAATAAAAAATGGCAGAAGCATTAAAAGGCATCAAAATTGATGCATTCAAAAACTGTTTTGAGCAGTGGAAAAAGCATCTCATTAGGTGTATTGCATCAAAGGTAGAGTACTTTGAAGGTGACTGAAGTAAACATGTAAGAATAAATAAACAATTTTTAAAAATAAATTCTGGAGGTGGCAACAAAATGGCAGCATGAGAGGGACCTCTGAAAAACTCCCCTGGAGATTACAACTAATAAAATATATCTCAACCAAGGACCCTCTACACCATGCACAATCACAGCTAAGAAACCCACTCATTGCATTAAGCTACCTGCAGGAGGGTAGAGGGTTAAACAATGAAGAAATAAAAGGGAAAGCGGAGTGTGGCTGTGGCTTGGGTCCCCACTTGGAACTCTACCTCTGGAGGAGGGAGGAGGAAGAAGGTGGTAGGAGAGTGCTCCAGGCCTCACTTGGTCCATGGGACAGAGGAAATGAGGCCCATAGGCGGGGAGTGAGATATCACAACCACCTCACTTTGGGCTCAGGAGGTGCAGACTGGTCTGCAATTTACAGTGACCAGACTTCAATCTGATTCACAGAGGAGAGAGAGCCACTGAGCGGTGAGGAGCTGCAGCACAAATGCTCTGGCCAGGATGGAGAAGAGAGGGGGCTTCACACACACTTCTTGGCCCACAACCAGGACAGTTTGAAAGACCAGCAAACAGGACAGCTGACCCCAAGGCACAGGGTAGAATCCATGTGCGGGGCAAACTGAGAACAGAAAGGAGCAATCATGCCCCAACTCCCTGCACAACCCCTGGAGCCTCAGGAAGAAAACAAAGTCACAAATGCCCCTCCTCCACAGACCTCTGCCTGCCCAGTTACAGCAGCAAACACCACAGAAATTGCAGCAACATTTTCGTCAAAATAAGAAACCAGCGAAAAGGAGCTCAAATTAAAGGAAAGAGGACAGATTACCATCAAAACAGAGCTCAAAGCAACGATTATAAAAATGCTTAAGGAACTGAATGATAAATTCAAGAGAGATAGTAAGCATTAAAAGAGATTTGTAAGCCATTATAAAGGACCAGATAGAGATAATGACTATATTAACTAAAATGAAAAACAAAATAAAAGTCATCAAACTAGATAAAATAAAAGCAAAGTAGTGATTTGCATGAAAAGCCAGCAGAAAACACCCAAACAGAACAGTTAGAAACTAGGATCCAAAAAAGGATGATTTTAGATCATCCTCTTTGACAATTTTAAATGGACGAATATGGACATTATAGGTCTACCAGAAGGGACAGAGAAAAAGTAAGAGATCAATAAATTATTTGAGGAAATAATGAATGAAAATTTTCCTAACCTGCTGAAGGAAATAGACATACAAGTCCAGCATGGACAGAGAATCCCAAACAAAATGATCCCAAAAAGAACACACCAAAACACATCATAATTAAAAGGGCAAAAGTTAAAGAAAAAGAGAAAATTCTATAAAAACAGCAAGATAAATGCAAGTAGTAACTTATAAAGGGGACACCCATTAGACTCTTGGCTGGTTTCTCACCAGAAACTTTACAGGCCAGAAGGGATTGGCGGGGAGTTCCCTGATGGTGTAGTGGCTTAAGGCTTCAGCGCTGCTGCTGTCAGCGCTGCAGCCTGAGTTCGATTCCCAGTCAGGGAGTTACCCACATACCAAAAAAAAAAAAAAAAAAAAAAAAAAAAAAAAAAAAAAAAAAAAAGAAAAAAAAAACAGAAGGGATTGGCAGAAAATATTCAACGTGATGAAAACAAAGGATCTACAACCAAGAATAATGTATACACCAAGGCTAGCATTCAAAATTGAAGGACAAATAAAGAGCTTCTCAGATAAGAATAAAGCTAAAGAAATTCCTCACCACCAAACCAGTACTACAAAGAATGTTAGAGGGACTTCTTTAAGATGGGAAGAGGGATGGGAGAGGGGGTAAAATAAGGGGAAGGGATGGAGAAATTTAGTTTGATTGTTAACATAAAATTGAAAGCAACAAAGAAACAAAACTCCATGGACACAGTGAATAATTTAGTAGTTACCTGAGGGTAAGAGGGGAGTGGGTAGGGAAGGGACAGGGACACAAATATATGGTGATGAAAAGAGAACTGACTCTGGGTGATGAACACATAATACAACACATAAAAGATGTAATGTAGAATTGTACACCTGTAACTTATGTAATTTTTGCTGATCAATGCAACCCCAATAAAGTTAAAAATAAATAAATAAATAAAGCAATTAATTACTTAATTCTGGGGTTTTTTCTGGTCCCCCCCGTATACTGTGTGTGTGTGTGTGTGTGTGTGTGTGTGTAAATGTGCATGTCTGTGTGCCTATCTATTATAGAGACTGAAGAATAAAACTACTCCTGTACTCACTTGTAGCCAGTGGCTAGAGAAAAGTTAGAAAACTTTGGTTCTATATCCCAATGCTGAGTGTACATTGAAGTGCAGGGCTGAGGAGGGCACAAACAGAAAAAGATTTTACACTGTAAACATTTAGAGGAATTAAATATACCCCACCAGACAACAGCCAAATTCTGCATTATGTACATAATACATATAATACATGTTTTGGCAGATAAACCCCAATATGTACTTCAAAAGGAAATACTGACAAGAGCACAAAATATGCGAACTGTTCCAATACCAGATATTCTAGGACTCACTGCATTTGGGGGTACTCAGCTGGCAGACTATGGCAGATTTAAAAATACATATACATAATGGTACAATGTGACATAATGGTACAATGTGCTTTACTATATTTTGCAACCTTCAGTATTGGTACAGTAGAAACAATCCAACTAAGGTCTTGTGGGCAATCTTTAGTCCCTCATATAACCCACTATGTTTTCTACAAGAGGACATGTGAGTTTTCTAATGGCTATATTAATGTAATTATTAAGTAGAACAAATATTAAAATTTCAAATATGTACTGAGAGAAAATTATTCTTTCAGTAAAGATTGTTTTAGAAGCTTAGGAGTTACTATTTCACAAAGACACCCTTGATGAACACTCACACATGTAGCAGTAAAACACAAGAATGAGAGATAATGGAGATTTTTGCGGGAAAACAAAACAAGTCTTTAATCAGAACCCTTGCTTGTGGGCAAGCGTCAAGATGATACAAGCATTGTTCTGAGATCCATTAAAATGATGTTCCCTTTTTTTCATGGTCATTGTCTTTGCCTGGTTCAAGTCAGAGGTGGAGAAATTTTGGCAGATGAGCCTGGAAGTCAAACCCAGAGTGAAGGATAAATTCTCTCCCAAGCTGCACAAGGTTTATATATCTGACCAGAGAGATAAAGAAAAGAAAGTTTAGTAGAGAAGATGCTGGTATCACAGTAACTGGGTCCTAGCCTTCTTTCCTTCAGTGTGGGCCCATAATCCCTGACAGCCCCTCTGGAGTTGCTGACACACTGGTGTTCAGTGTGTCATGTTTCCCACATCCCAAATGAGCCCACATTGCCTATCAATTTCAAAGATAGATTTTCAAGTAGAGAAAATCAAAAGCCTATTGGTTTTGGAAAGAGGCTGAGACATGAATTCCACAGATCTCACTAACCCTCTGCCCTAAATGATAATTTGTGTGCTATATATCAGCCAATGGGTCAGGAGCTCAGAAGAATTTGAGGGGTTTGGGATATGAAAAGAACCTCCTTTGTATTATATGGCAGGAAATGCATTACATACACATTAGAATCAAGTCATTTACTCTCTCAAAACTAACTCAATGGAAGACTCTTCAAACATCACCATAGCTTTTAGACCCACCACTGTGTGCTCTATCATCTCCAAAGTAATATGGCACCAAGATGACCCTGGAACAGCAGTAAGCACAGAAGGGTCCAAAGTCAACTACGTTTCAAGCGAAGTGAAGATCTGGTAAAGCCTTACCCGATTGATCAGAATCAGATTGATTTCTTTTTGTTTCATCTGAAGATGTCTGGGGACTTTGGTGGAATATTGTAGAATCTTTCAGATCGTGTTTTGGGCTGTCAGGAAGGATACTGGATGTAAGTGATTCAATCTCACTTTCGCTATCTTGAATCCTGTCACAGATCCATTCCTGTGCCCTTAAATATAAATTCTTGGAAGGATCTGTGGTGTTGCTATTTTTGATTGTCTTTATGGTTTTTGCTGTTTGGTTGGTCATTCTTTTGGTGGACAGTCTGGAAAGAGATGTTTTGGTTAGAATCCTGATTATCCCCAGACAGAGCTTTGTCCTGAAAGGAACTTTATACTTGAACTTCTAAAAAATTCTTTGGAAGTAAATGAACTTTCATGATCATGAAATAGGAAGGCTGGAAGGTGCCCTGAAGAGCACAGAACACAGTGGTTACCAAATTGTGTCCTACAAAGTCCTAATTGTCATGGACATGCCAAGAGGCTAAGAGTATCTAAGCATGAAGGCTCCAGGAATCCTGTCCACACTTCAAGCTGACTGGGGACTTGGCCAGTACGGTAGAGTGAGGACAAATGAGGTTTTTCTACCTCTAGTTATCTTTTAGCACCATTACTGTGCCTCTTAGTGAAGTGTTTCCATTGGCCTTTTAGGTTAATGTCTTTCAGACAATTACCCAACGAGCCTTCCTTTTTAAGAATCTGTTACCACTCTGCTGACCTAACTTCTGACTCTCAGTTTCCCCATATGTCAAGTGAGGACATTAATATCAAACTCAGAGGTGCAATGAGAAAACAGACAATTCGTAAAATGCCTGGTGTTCAGCAGTCAATAAATGATCCCTTCCCGGATTTCATAAGACAACATTAACCAGTGTGAACAAAACAGTTTGGAGTCAAATTCATCAGGGTGTGAACTTGGGTTCTACCCTTTAACAGTGAGATGTTAGGCAAACAAGGCCCATACCTCTCCATGTCTCGGTTTCCTTATCTGTAAAGACAGGGATGCTAATCCTTACCTAGCAAAGCTGTTATGGGGATTAGTCTGTTTCTGTAAGTCAAGTGTTTGACATGGTGGTTGGTATAAACTAAGAGCTCAGTCAATAATTTTATGTATCATTTGAAGAATGTCAATCATGATGCCAGCAAGTTTATTCTGATAAGCTTGTTGAGTGACTCACCTGGTACTCTTGGCCTTAGTCAAGGGGTCTTTCACATTTTGTCGGAAATTTTTCCTGGTACTTTTAAAAGATGATTTTGGCTCCTTACAGATTTGGGTAGAAGTGGGGTCTAAAAACACCAGCTTCGGGATGTTCTTCTTCACATTTCTCAAGTTCATCTTGTGTTTTGTAGATAAATCCACGCTATTTGAAAAGGCTAGGGAAAAGAGAAACAAGATTAATTAAAACTGTTTTTTCAACAAGAAAGACAAGAACAGTAAAATCTGTGACCCTCATGGGCTTGGGGAACGTCTTTCTGAAGGCAGGAAGAGTCACAGGCAGTGCTCTGGGGCGGTAGGTCCAGGAGCTCCCTACCTGCTCTAGTTCCCCATGGCCATGGTACAGGCCACTTCCCAGCACACCTGTCTGCCGGCTCTGCCCTCAAAGCACAAAGGGGCCACCTTTAAGGAACGTGCCCTCTCTCCTTTTCCAGGAAAGAATGCCAGGCCAGAGGACAGGACTATACCATACTTCTTACCCATCCTAGCCAATTCTGGCTCTTATTTCAGTCTCATTTCCAATGATACCTCCTACCATAACCTTTACAGTGACCTAAGGCAGACCTTACATGTACCCTGCTCTTACTGTGATGCTCTCATTGCATTTTGGTCAAACTTTTTTTAATACAACCAGATTGTGGCAGTATCACTGTTGCTCATATGTCTGCCTCCCCACTAACTATGGTTCTTCAAGGCTGAGTGCCCTGTTTCCTCATGTCTGTATCCCAGTAACTAAGAGAGAGCTTGATTTGGGGGATAAAGGGTGGACGAATAACATTTTCTCAGATGACAATTACTGCTGCCATTAAGTGGTCCCTTACTCATAAGGGAATCAACAATATATTTTAGAGGACACTTATAATCATGATATGATTTTAATTTTTCTCAATGAGGTGGAAAGTAGCATTCTATCTATGGTCAATCATGCATTCCTTAGGAGGCCCTGAGCTATAAAATGCTAGTAAGCCTCACATTGAGCTGAAAAAGAGCTGCCATTTGCAGTCTTTAAACACAACCAGTAAAATAATAACAGCTGCAGTAGCAGCTAATATTTATTGAAAGTTTACTATGTGTCAGGCACTATTCTCTTAGAATTGCATGGGTTATCTTACCGAAATCTCATGACCACCTTAAGAGGGCAGCAATAACTTCCCCTTTTTTCAGACAGGAAAACAGAGCACACAGAAAGATTAGTAACTTGCCAAAAGCCACACAGCTCAGAAACAGAGAAGCCCCTGGATGAACCTAGGAAATCTAGCTCTTAAACAATGACTAACAAAATTCAAAGGCAGCAAACCTGATGGATGTGAGTTACTGAAGGAATCCTCATCATCACTTTCAGTCTCCTCATCATCTGCCTCATCTCCCTCGCATATTTCATTGTAGGTTGCTTCCACAGTCTATGATTTAAAAAAATCATGGTTACATCTAAATATTCAATCATCCTGACTTAGTTATTTTAAAGAAGACAGATTTCATGGTTAGATTGATGATGAATTTTTATCATTCTAATTAAAAGTTTAAAAGGAATCTAACCTCTTTAGCCCCATAATCTATAGGGGACAGGACAAGTGGCCTTAGTTGTGTCTTTCAGCTAGGGAAAGTCACTGAAGAATGAAAGACTTCCCTGAGTGGGAGCCAAGAGACAAGAACTTTGGGTTGTGGTCTCTATTTACTCAGAGTCCTAAGTAAGCCAAGTTAGGGCCAATTGGTGACTAGCAAAAAAAGTTCTTGGCATCTGCCTGAGATAAAACTTCTCAGGTCAGTGAGCTAAATGATTTTTGAGATGCTGACTCCCAAAACTTTTTAGAAATGACATTTCTATTCTAAATTTTCATGATATGAGTGATGACAACTGGGCTGTTGTAAACAGGCAAAACATCAGTTTTGTAGCACGGAGGGTAAAGAGCATAGACACTGAAGGAAAAAGGCCTTGAATGCATGTTATCCATCAAAAGACAAGACACTGGAGTAAGGAAATATTTATGAGACAGACCCCAAAAGGAGTAACCATACAGGAAAAAATGGTTAAGTTTGAGTTCATTCAAATGGACTTCTGTTCATCACAGGACATGAGAATGTGAGGTAAACTGCAGCCTGGGACCTGATAGCTACAACATATATCCAAAGGTTCATAACCAGAGCAGGTAAAAACTCCAACAGATCAACAAGAAAAAGGCAGATGACCCAAAGGAAACACAGGGAAAGGACTTAAAAAGACACTTCCTCAAAACAGATCTTCGAATGACCAATAAGCATATGAAAAGGCACCCAACTCCATTAGTAATTAAAAAAAATATTGATTATTCAACAATGTGAAAATGAAGAAATTATGTCCAGTAGAAGACATTATTAAGAAAAGACAAAGCCATAAAGTGACAGAAGCTATCTGCAACACGGAAAACCAAGAAAGTAGTAGTATCTGGAACATTAAAAATACTACAGATTAGTAATAAAAAGATAAATCAGCCTAAAAGTTCCGGGCAAAAGACCTAAACAAGCATTTCACACAATAAAAAATATGAAAGCTAACTGAAGATATGAAAATATGCTCAATCTTTTTAATAATCAGAGAAATATTTCATTACCACCACACTGGCAACACTTCAAAAGTCAGCAAGAATGTGAATCTTTACAACCTAACAACAAAAAGAATAAACAATCCAATTAAAAAATGGGCAGGAGACCTGAACAGACACTTCTCCCAGGAAGACATACAAATGGCCAACAGATACAAGAAAAAATGCTAGACTTCACTAGCTATTAGGGAAATACAAATCAAAGCCACAATAAGATTCCACCTCATACCTGTTTCACAGGCTATTGTCAACAAGACAAGGAATAACAAGTGTTGGCGAGGGTGTGGAGGAAAAATAACCCTCATACACTGCAGGTGGGAATGCAAACTGATACAACCACTATGGAAAAGAGTATGGAGGTTCCTCAAAAAATTAACAGTAGAGTTACCACCATATGAACTGCCAATCCCACTTCTGGGTATCTACCCCCAAAATTTGAAAACCTTAGTCCACAAAGATATATGCACCCCTATGTTCATTGTAGCACTATTCACAGTGGCCAAATAATGGAAAACAGCCAAAGTGTCCTTTGATAAGGAAGCTGTGGTACATATACACAATGCAATATTACTCAGCTATAAGAAAAGATGAAATACTGCCATTTGCAACAACATGGATAGACCTTGACACCATCATGCAAAGTGAAATAAGCCAGACAGAACAAACCAAGAACCATATGACTTCACTCATATGAGGAACACGAAGCTGAAAGCAACAAAGAAACAAAAACCCATGGACACAATCAATAGTTTAGTGGTTAGTGGTGATCTGAGTATGGGAGATGGGTGGGAGAGAATGAATGGAGTCTCAAATATACACTGATGAAAAGAGAACTGACTCTGGGTGATGATTACATAACAAAACACATAAATGA
The DNA here is from genome assembly GCA_004026885.1 of Lyroderma lyra. NCBI lineage: Eukaryota > Metazoa > Chordata > Mammalia > Chiroptera > Megadermatidae > Lyroderma > Lyroderma lyra. The sequence goes on from PVJL010000863.1 coordinate 272,278, forward strand.
TGTATTGCAGAATTGTATTCCTGGAACCTATGTAATTTTTACTATTAATGTTACCCCAATAAATTTAACAATAAAAAAAGAATGTGAATCTTATACATTGATGGCAGGAGCACAGAGACTACATTTGGGATATTCGAATCTGTCTTTCTTGTCCACTTCATAATTTCCTCAATTCTTTATTTAAAGAAAAATAAAATTTCAAACATGAAAACAGATTAAAAAGAAAACAGTTGTCCTGAAAAACTTGATTATTTCCATTTTCTAGAAGTGGACAGTACTGGTGACTGCTCCAAAGCCACAGACTTAACCAACGCAAGACCTTGGATGGCAGCTGGGTTCCTCCTTCAAGTCCTGGTCTCAGTCAGCTAGAAAATGCCTTGAGTTGTACTTGTTATTATAACACAGAAATCCAAATGATTTCTCATGTTAATTTTGCAGACTTTGAAATTCATAACTTAAACTAAACACATATTATTGCACACCCATTAGAACTTTTTAACATAATTTTAGTCTGAACAGACCATAACTGAAGCTGATGTTAATGAAAAGAATGTATCCCAATGATGTGAGACTGTCAGAGGTTTTATCACTAGAAAGAGCATACACACAGGAAGGATAAATATTCTTTTCCCAGTGTACACTTCTTTCCCTGAAATTGAGGAGAGCTGTAGCTGTTTGGCTTCCTCAGGGTAATTGATCTCCTGACAGAGGCCTTGTAGCACCTTAGCCAGGACCAGGGCCCTTCCTTGCTCCCAGACAAGCCACATGAGATACACAAAGTGAGGTCCTACTTTACAAACAGTCTACACCTTGGCCTCTCAGAGAATTGCACCTTCTGCTTCTTCCCACTCAGTTACTGTAATTTCCAACCCAGTTTATAAGAAACTAACTTCTTCCAACCCCTACCATGAGCTGGGTAATTCTATTCAAAGGAGCTTTGTTCCCAGAGGTTTGCTATACTGAACCATCACTGTAATGACCAGCAGTAGACCATGAGGGAGAGGTATGGTTAAAAAAAAAGACCCTTCTAGGTAGGAGAGGTTATATCTGTGGATAGGGAAGAAGAGAGTAGAGTGGGGAAACAATCGGGGGCTGGCATATCACTTATTTGTGATTTTCAAAAACATGTTTAGACATATGCTTAATGTTGTAAACAAAGAAGCCAATGAGAGAGGGGTGGGGAGAAGGAGTGGGAGAGAGAGAGAGTACCTTTTTTCTTTCCAACCTCTCTTGTAAATTCAGTAATATCGTTCTTTCATGCTCCTTCTTGCATGTGTAGGCCTCCTCCTGAGCTTTTATTTTGATGTACCCTTTCTAGGAAATTTGTATAAAAATATTTCCCCTCAATATACTTCAATGACTCAGACAATACTAGTTTAAAAAGTTAAACAGTAAAATGTTAGTCAACATAAGTAATGAAACCTTTTGACTGCAAGTACCTATACATAAAACATGTATGAATTACCAGTTTTCAAAATGTATTAGCTAAAATGTACAAAACTAGGCTAACTATTACCTTGAGGATTTAGAAGGTATGTTAGTTCCCTCTAGGACCTCAGGGTTATCATTAATAGTGGTTTATCAGATCACTACAGTTTCAAAGTATGTAAGTGATTAAAACTCCTATCCATTAACATAGCAACAAAAGCCAAAAGTCTTACATTTCTCAAAAGCACTGAGAGTATTTTTAAAGGTACCTTCTCCAAGAATACAAAGGCAAACAATCATTTATGTAACATGTAACTGATTTTAATGAATGATATACTACAACTGGAGTATCAATTAGGTTATTCAAACAGAGTGTAGTCTGAGCTCAGTTTGGGGATTTATTTACCTGGTGATTTGAATTTACATGTGTAAGATGTTCTTATTGGGGAATTTGATGACTTTCAACTTTTAGAGATATTCCTAATTTTTATCTTACCTGCTGGGGGTTTTGTGGGGTGCAGTTGTGTCATCACAGAATGCATACTTGGAAAATCTCACATAGAACATTTAATCTATGTGAGGGGTTTGGATTTCCTGAACCAACCTGCAATACTGTTTACCAGGACTGACAATTAAGTTTTCAAACTTGCCACTATGCACTTACGCTGGCAGCACTGCACAAACAACTCAGTAAGGTTTCATAACCTTGGTATATCTGCCTCACAGCTGTGTTTGTGTCAATGTGTGGTGGGATCTTGTTGAGTGGCATTCATTATAGTTGTTGCAAATTTTTTGGTGCCATCACAAGAATGTCAGAGCTTGAATTAGAGCAATGAACAAACAGTAAATTTCTTGTTAAACTTGGCAAGAGTGGAAGTGAAATCAGAGACATGTTAGTCTTAAGTTAATGGGGATAATGCCATGAAGAAAATGACAGGGTACACATAAATTAAACGTTGTTCTAAGGGGAGAGAAAACATCACTGATGAAAAGAGGTCAGGGTGGCTAGTAACAAGCAGAACTTATAAAAACATTGCAAAAATTCATCGAATTGTGCATCAAAATTGTTGGCTGTGAGAAGCATAGGAGACCAAGTAAACATCACTAGGGAAACAGGAAAATTTTAACTTAAAATCTTGGCATGAGAAAGGTATGTACTAAAATGGTCCCAAAAGAGCTCACTGATGAACAAAAGCTAAGGAGAGTCAAAGTTTGCCAAGACCTTTTGGAGTGGCAGCATGATGTTTTGGGCTGTGTTACCACTGGTGATAAAACATGGGTGTACCTATACAACCCTTAAAAAAGTGTCAAAGGAAGTCAGCCAATTCTGGACGACCAAAAAAGTTCCACCAGTCCAACTCAAAAGTCAAAATGGGGAGTTCCCTGGCGGCATAGTAGCTAGGCTTTGGTGCTCTCAACACTGCAGCCTGGGTTCGATTCCCAGTCAGTGAAGTACCCCCCCATCAAGAAAAAAGTCAAAATGATATTGTTAACCTTCTTTGATATCAGAGGGATTGTTCATTATGAATTTGTACCAATTGGACAGTCAACTAAGTTTACCTTTTGGAAGTGCTGAAAAGGCTGTGTGAAAAAGATGAAAATGACCTGAACTTTTCACCAGCAACTCATGGCTCTTATATCACAACAGTGCACCAGCTCACACAGCACTGTCTGTGATGGAGTTTTTAGTCAGTAAACAAATAACTGTATTGGGACACCCTCCTCACGCACCTGATCTAGCCCCCAGTGACTTTTCTTTACCTGAAGATAAAGGAAATATTGAAAGGAAGGCAGTTTGATGACAGTCAGGACATCAAGGGTAATATGACAATAGCTCTGATGGCCATTCCAGAAAGAGTTCCAAAATTTCTTTGAAGGGTGAACTAGGCATTGGTGTCAGTGCACAGCTTCCCAAGGAAGTACTTTGAAGGTGAGTATAGTGATATTTAGCAATGAGGTATGTAGCACTTTTTCTAGGACGAGTTTGGGAACTTAACTGTCAGAACAAAGGACTGCAAATCTATAATTTGTTGCTTTCTGCTTTTGTTTTACTTGCAAAACATTCTAGGATTTTGCTAAGGGTGGCTGAGAATGACGTGCAGAGCTGTGGGTTATTAGCTAGACTGTAATGTAAAAATGCAGCCAGATAGGGCAGCATCCGTTCATCTTCTTTCTTGGAGAAACACATTTTTGCTTAGGGTTTCAACTGAATTTTACAACCTGGTTCTCATCCCCTGATAAAGTACAGAGCCATCAAACCTGTAGTAGCATTTTCTGGTCTTCTTGATCCTGAAATTCCTTTTTATTTTTTATTTCCTTTTGTCGTTGTCCATCATCTAATTTTGAGAACTCTTCTTGGCCTTCAACTGCTTTCTTTGCCATGTCTATCTTTTTTCTAATGACACAGAATATTTAAATGACTCTAAGTTTTTGTCTGGGTCTCTACCATATACAGCTTGCAGTAAGTACAATTTATATTTATATCAGATTCACTATTATTTTCTGTTGTTACTACACAAGATTTATACAATTTTACCCTTTTTAAATAGGGTAAACTTTCCCTTGGGTATAGAAAAAGATTGTTATAGTGTGGTGGGCAACTTTACATCTTAAAACATTAAAGAGGGAGAGGGAGGGAGGGAAGGGAAAGGAGAGGAGAGACAGGGATGGGGAGGGAGGGAGGAGAGAGAGAGAGAGAGAGGGAGGGAGGAATCACTCCTTAACTGTTTTAGACCCATGAGACTCTCCAAAAAATCTTACTTACACATGCTCACACCCATTCCCACATGGTGGTGGGATAGGGATAATTTAAAGGAGGGTCTGGTGGTGCCCCAAGGAAGAAACTCCAGTCCACAATGACCAGTATGCATGAACAGTATTCAGGACTCTTAAAATGCTAAATCAGCTGTGTTTACATGAAGCAATGAGTTATAGTCTTTACATTATAGTTTTTTTGCTATTCACAATTATCTCCTACTCCTCCTTTCTCCTAAACGCACATCACATATATGGAAAACATGTACTTTATATATGCTTTTCACATACGTGATGTGGGTTTTATAAAATATAATTTTAAAAACACCTATGAATGGCAAAAGTGGTTCTGTGTGATCACTCAGGTACTACTGCTGATTCAGGACCCTGACAGGAGTTTGGGTCTCTTCGTGCATCTCGATAGCAAACTTTCAGGGCATATGATGCATGAACACAAAAGGAGCCTATACCATTCATCTACAGACCAGTGTCTTCTCTGCTGGATATGCTCCCCATACTTGTTTAGAAGGGAGTGACTAATTTCTGTTTCACACTGAAGAAAAAGTCAATTACTCACTGAGAATTGTGACTTTTAAACTTTGGGCCCCAGCCAAGATATATAGTATGGAAAAGATGATTTTGTGCCGACCTGTGCTTCATTTCTTTCTGTAGCCTTTCCTCTTTTTCTCTTTTTTCATAAGCAGGACATCGTTTTTCTGCCAAAATTTTTGTTGCCTTCTTGGCATTCATAGTCCCTGGTGTGCTTTTATTACCAGACTCTAGTTTAAATTAACATGTAAAACAGTTAGCTTAGGAAACTTACTGCTTCTCGATCCAATAAAGAGGTGCAAAACATCAATATTAAAAACAATATGTACATAGTTGTAAATTTACAAAAAGCAATCTACGGGGTTTGGAAGAAGTAACGTCCAGACTTGAGTTATGATTTTATTACAAAATCATAACCATACTTGCTTGTGATTTTTTAGTAAAAGATTTGGTGTGGTGCTTCCTGCTCTCGGGTCAGCCCACTCCACTTCTCAGAGTGTTCTGTAACTTTTAACTTTTCTATGATAAACTGTAATTTTTCTATATTTTCACCAAAAAAAGGAAAGATTTGGTATGGAGTACCAGCTCATAAAAAGGGCATTACTTGGGAGTTCCCTGGTGGTGTAGTGGCTTAAGGCTTCAGCGCGGTGCTGTCAATGCTGCGGCCTGGGTTCGATTCCCAGCCAGGGAACTACTCACATACTACAAAAAAAAAAAAAAAAAAAAAAAAGAAAGGGCATTACTTCTGCCAGACCCTGTATAAGTGATTATTAGGAGATTTTGTTCAGAACCAGAACTACTCCCCAACAATAGAAATAGCACTTTGTTTCTTTTAAACAACTACTTGTTCCAAAATGAAATAATGTACTCTTCCCTCCTACTTTTGTTTAGTTGTTCTGAGATGCCTGACTAAACTGATGCTATGAGAAAAAAGATTAAGACATACTGAAATAGAAGAAAACAAGCTTATATTTGGTCCAAATAAAGTGTACGGATGTTAAATACTCAACTAAACAATAATATATTCAGCATACAGTTTAAATTTGTGCATAATTTTTAGTAAATAACTTCTTTTTAGTTAACTATTGATCAGTAGGGTGCCTAATTGTACATAACCAAAGAAACCAAGACACTTGGTAAAATAAGGTGACCACATGAAAGTGTATGGTAATCTTTTAGTCCATGTGACTAATTTCTTTATTTAAAAAAAACACATATGAAAATGAGGATTTTAAGACATCGAGAATGAATAATTTATAACAAAGAATGTTCCTGTTACAAAGAATTCTCTGTGGAATTTCTTCAAAATGTGAAATTCCCCAGTGTATTTAAAATTAAGCAATGTTCATGGACATTAAGAATGCATGTGACAGGCAAAATACGAATCTGGTACTTTCAGGAACCCACATATTGCACAATCACGTTACGGCCTATGTATAACAACTGACCTACAGCTTCTAATGGAAAACTGCTCAGCCACAAATGGCCAGATGCACTCTCATCAAGGATGGAAAATACCTTTAGGGCCATTCATAGATCCATCCACTACCAGAGCTGGAAGGGCCTGTAGGGATCCCCAATATACTTATCCAACTGGTACTTTTAACATCAGTTCCAAGAATGCATTTTCCAAAACAACAAGGGGGTGGGGGTAAGAAGCTCTGATAAGGAAAAGTAAGCACTGTACCAGTGATTCGTTAAATTCTCTTTACCTAAAAGGAAGCTCGCTCCCTAAAGTTCTCTGAATTGGGGAATAAAATGAAGTTGACCATTCCGATACCTTAACATTCTCTGTGTTGCTAGAATATAAACTTCTCAATGAAGGAACTTACCTTCACATGTCACATGCTTTTGGTTCACAGCCACAGAGCTATTAGCGGTTTCAGTAACTGCATTTTTCTTTCTGATAGTACCTAATACGTTTTGTGCAAATAGGGTATGCCGAACAGGAGTTATTTTACTGGAAAGGGGAGACTGTGTTGATTGTTTCGACATGATGGATGAAAGTGATGGGGAGCGATTCTTCTGATTTTGCCTGCTGAGAAAAAGTAATAGTTAATGGGGCGAGTCTGAATAAATATGTGCCAATTAATTTTTAGTGTACTATTTCATTAAATATAAGATCATGATATTTTACAATAGACAAAGGTAAATCCTTCTTTAATAGACAAAGGATATACCTTTGTCTATTAAAGGTATTTTTTCTTTATATTACCGTGAATACTGCATTGTTTCAATAATGAAACACTGATGTAAAATTTATCGTGGTAAAACACATCAGCTGGAACAGGTACAAAATAAGCTACTTACTGAGCAGTGATGGCCGAGGGTGTATGCCATCCACTTGTAGAAGATTTATAACACGGTATGTGTGATGACTGTCGCCTCTTGGTAATAGGGTCTGAGGCCTGTCTATTCAATTCTGATATCTGAACAGATCAATACAATCAGATGAGAAATTACTAGCATTTACCTTACTGCATGCAGCTGGCTTTTCTTTTTAAGAAAAAAATATTCTGAATAAAACAAAATTATAGCTCATTAAACTCCTAATTTTCCTTTCATGAATGAGAATTAGGTACAGAAATACATTCTTTCAGACTAAAAATTCATATTACACAATTCAAGCAGGGCATAGAAATAATTCATTTAAAATATTTTTTTTTACTTCAAAACTTATTTCTATTTCTAAATCCTAATTAAAGGTTTGCAATATTTCTCAATAAAATTTTCTTCAAAGTTTAGAAGCATAGGTCATATAAAATGTTACATCTTCTCCCTTCTATTAAAACTTAGTATTTCAGCTTTGGGGAGAACTCTGGTAAAATAAATATCAGATCATTTTAAATCATATAAAGTGAGTTATCTTATTTTATTAATTTTACTGCAGAATGCTATAAATAATAAGTTGTTTATATTGGGAAACCTGACCTACCACAATCTATACAATTAAATATACAAATTTTAACAGAAGATTGGTCAATAAATGGCACTTGACAAACCGTGGAGTGTCTCTCACTTTCACCTTGGAAGATGAGTCTGTGCTCATGTTAGGCAATAACTCAGGGGATGCTTCCATACTCGCCATAGTGGATACTCTCACGCTTTCCTCTAGGATTGTTTCCATGCTAACCTTGTGGAAGGCTTTCATGCTAAATTCGTAGGACCAGTCCACACTTGCCACAGATGACCCGTCCATGTTCATGTCAGGGAATGAGTGCATGCTCACCTCAGGGGATGGATCCATGTTTACCTCAAAAAAAGAGTCCGTGCTCACCTCGGGGGATGAATCCAAGCTCATGAGGGACGACGTGTGCATACTCCCCTCAGGTGATGTTTCCACGCTCTCAGGGAGTGTTTCCATGCTCGCCCCAGGGGCTTCTTCCATGCTCACCTCAGGGGCTGGTTCCATGCTCACCCCATGGGCCACTTCCACACTCCCCTTGGGAGGTATTTCTACTTTCTCACAGGGGTGCATTGCCAATGATGACTTGCCAAGCACTATGTTGTTCCTCTGTTTACCACTGCTATGGATCAGCAAAGGCATTTTTATATACTGTATTACAGGGTTTTGTAAGCCTGTGGGTAAAATGAGGAGAGAGAATCAAATTCCATAGTTAGAAATCTGACAAGGCAGAAACTCACCATGAAACAGTGTAAGAATAAAGAGAAGAGAAAGAGATTGTGTTTGCTAGGAAATGATAGGAATTACACACAAACAGAAGTGTTCAGTGAAATGATTCACAGACACAGGACAGAAGCTGGAAAATGCAGTTACTTCAGAAGCATGACCACCGAGACACTGTGAAAGCAATAATCCACTACAGATGACCCAAAAGATGGTTCTCCAAAGTTGATATTTATAATAAGCCATTTCTATTTCAATCACACTATAGTTCAGAATGATTTTCATAGAAAATGACAAGCTCTTCAACACTTTTTAAAAGTAATCTAAACTTCACCAGGGCCAGAGGACTTACCACTACAGGTGATTGTGTAAGACACTCTATACATTATTATTTTAGAACAGAATATTAAAAAATAACATTTTTCCCATACTAATAATTGTATATTTGTGACAACATGGATTTTGAGGATGCCATGCTAAGTGAAATAAATCAGACAGAAAAAGAAAAGAGCCATATGATTTCACTCATAAATGGGATATAAAACAGAAAGCAATAAACAAACAAAAACACTTCATTGAAACAGACAACAGTATGGTAGTTACCAGAGGGGAAAAGGGTGTCAGGGGAGGTTGAAGAGGATAAAGGGGGTCAAATATATGGTGATGGAAGGAGACTAAACTTTGGGTAGTGAACACACAATACAATATACAGATGATGTATTATAGAATGTACACTTGAAACATATAATCTTATTAACCAATGTCACCCCAATAAATTTAATTTAAAAATTATAATAAGACATTAATTGGAATGGGCTGGATCCTTAAGGTCTCTTCAAAAGCTTTAACAATCTAAATATGTTTTGCCTGATAAATGGACAAAAATGATAATACTGAGTTCCAATGTTGGGAACCAGGCAACTTCATAAACCGCCAGTGTGAGTGACAATTTGCATATGCTCCCAGGACATTTTGGTAATAATGTATCAAAAGCTATTTTTAAAAGTACATACTCTTTGTTCCAGCAATTTCACTTCTAAGTTTATTCTTAGCAAAAAAATAAATCAGATAAATAAATGAAAATGTATATACAAGATTATTTATCATAGCATTATTTATAATACTGGAAAAATTGAAAATATAATTCAAATATTCAACAAGGAATTTTAACTACATTTAGGCAGTTATTAAGAGTAATAATATGCAATTTTGGTCATAAAAAAGAATATATATTAAGCTTAAACAAAAGCAGGTTATGATCCCACTTTGTGAAAAAATGTAAACATAAAGAATACTCAGTTATCAGTGGGTACTGGGATAATTGGAAATTATATTTAAATTTTTTCAACACTAAATATTTATTGCACATATGATAAAGAAAATAAGCATTTTAAAAAATGTATTTGGTACTCGCTTCCCTTAGATTTGGTAAATTTGTCACATTATTTTTAAATATGAGTGGCACATTTTTATATGATCTTATCAAATAATGAAAATAGAACCAATTTCCAAAAATTGACTACTTATGAATAAAAACTTTGACTACATTAAGTGTTTATTTTTCAGTTCCTCACTTTTGGTAGAGAAAGCATTTTATTTACATATCTGCATGTGCTTAAACAGTCACATTACTTAATACTGGCAATATGTGCTACAGAAAATATAGTAAGTATAATAACTAGATCTACTAGCTATAGAAATTTAAGATAAAATGTTAAGGTTTTTTTTATGGGAATAATATAGTAAACTAAATGAAATTAGAAACATTTTACAATAGATTGGAGGGGGATTGGCAGAAAATAATCTGACATACCATGGAAGACCCCAAAAAGCCCCTGAAATTTACTTATAAAAATTATATATTTATTCTTACATGTTTAAACTTCAGTCACCTTCAAAGTACTCTTTATATGATACACTACATCTATCAAGATGTTTTTTCTTCTGCTCAAAACAGTTCTTAAACTACTCAATTTTGATGCTTTTTAGTGTTTCTGCCATTTTTGTTTCACCTCTTTCACATCGGCAAAACATTTCCCTTTGTGGACTTCCTTTTTTAATCCGGGGAAACAAAAAAAAAGTCACTCAGGAGCAGATTGAGTGAATATGGAGAGTGGAACATGGGGGTCATGCTTTTTGGTAAAAAACTGCTGAACACTCAGGGCAGTGTGGGCAGGTGCATTATCATGTCGCACATTGTTCCTGCAAATTACCCATCATGAAATGGGCAAATGCATTGAAAGAGTCTCCAAAAAAATTCACTGAAGCCCAATGCAGCATGTCACAACAAGGACAGATGGTACACTGATGTGGATGGGTTCCTAGAACACTCACCTAGTGAGGGAAGCCTGTACTACAAGGGGCCTGCCCTCCAGGAGGTAATTCCAGATTTTTCTTTGGTCTCCTGTCTCGTATGTATAACTTGTCATAGACAGTCAGGAATTAGAAACAAATTAAGTAAAGCTGCACTACCAGAAAGCCTGTGAGAAAATTTTCATTTATTTTACTAAATTAATATTGACAGAAAAAAAAAGCCAAAGGAATGGGATATATTCCAGAAAGAAAAAAATGGAGAAAAAAAGTGATGGGAACAATGATTTACATCTCTCCATTACTGAGGACTTCTAAATACCCACAGGCATGTCTAACACTATATGTAACCTATAAATAAGAAAATTTCATATAACTCTGGAGATTTGTTTTATTTTGCTAATAATCATTATGTTCTTAATTGAAGCTAAAGAGCAGTTCAATATTCTTCTTCCATATTTTAGGGGAAAAAGGAAGGCAGAATAGGAAACTTTCTCCTTTAATATTAAGTTTTTCTATACTTTTAAAATCCAGTACTTTTTACAGTATTGTGACAAATTTAAGCAGAGCTAAAGAAACACATAGAGCTTTAAAATTTAAAAAGCAAATAGAGTAGACTCTCAGTTAACTAGCACCCATGGGGATTGATAGGTGCCAGATAAATGTAAACAGACTCTCTGTTAACCAGAACTCAAGTAACCAGCAAAACTTTTCGGCTGATTGGTTGAGATTTGGCCTATTGCTTGAGTACCAGTTAATGGAGAGTCTACTGCATCTTCTCCCATTTGGTTGGTGACTCTGTTTTGTTGATGGTTTCTTTTGATGTGCAAAGCTTTTTAGTTTATTTATTTTTGCTTTTACATCCCTAGCTTTTGAGGTCAAATTCAGAAATTCCTCCCGGAACCAAAGGTATGTTCAATTTAGTACTGATGTTTTCTTCTAAGCACTTTATTGTTTTAGATCTTATGTGTAGTTATTTGATCCATGGGGTTAATTTTTATATATAGTGATATGTCATACTCTAGATTTAGTGTTTTGCCTATGGCTTTCCAATTTTCCCAGCACTATTTATTGAAGAGGCTTTCCCCCTCCCTCCATTGTATGTTTTTGGCTCCTTTGCCAAAAATTATCTGCCCATATACATGTGGGTATATTCCTGGGTTTTCAATTCTATTCCATTGGTCTATTATATCTGCTTTTCTACCAATACAAAGCTGTTTTGATTACTGACACTTCGTAGTATATGTGTAAATTGAAGTTGAGGAGTGTGATGCCTCCTCTAGCCTTGTTCTTTTTTCATAAGACTGTTTTGCTATTCAGGGCCCTTTGTGATTCCATACAAATCTAGTGACTTTTTGGTCTATTTCTTGAAAAAAAATGTCATTAATATTTTGATAGGGACTGCATTAATAATATTGAATATATCTTCTGGTAATGTGGCCATTTTAACTATGTTGATCCTTCAAATCCATGAACACGGAATATCTTTCCATTTCTTTGTGTCTTCAATTTCTTTTAAGAGTGTCTTATAGTCTTCAGTGTATAAGTTCTTCACATCCTTTGTTCCTACGTATTTTATTGTTTCTGTTGTGACTGCAAAAGGAATTGTTTTTTTTTTTTCATTTATTTTTCTAAAGTTTCATTGTTAGTATATAGAAATGCAATGGAATTTTGTATATTGATTTTGTATCCTTCTAGTTTACTGTATTTATTTATTGTTTCTAATAGTAAGTAACAAATATCCAAAATATACAGAGAACTTGTATAACTCAACAACAAAAAAAGAAACAATTCCAATTAAAAATGGGCAGAGGACCTGAATAGACACTTCTCTCAAGAAGACAAACAAACAGCCAACAAATATATGAAAAAATGCTCACCTTCACTAGCTGTTAGGGAAATGCAAATCAAAACCACAATGAGATACCACCTCCTACTTGGAATAATGGCGATCATCAACAAGACAAATAGTAACAAGTACAGAAGAAGCTGTGGAGAAAAAGGAACCCTCGTACACTGATGGTAGGGATGTAAATTGGTACAGCTACTATGGAAAAACAGTATGGAGGTTACTCAAAAAAATTAAGAATAGAGTTACCCATTGACCCAGCAATCTCTCTTCTGGGTATATACTAAAAAATATGAAAACTTTTTTTCTGTAAAGATATATGTCCCTGATGTTCAGTGTAATATTTGTCATAGTGGCCAAGACATGGAAACAGCCAAAGTGTCCTCCAATAGATGAATGGATAAAGAAGATATGGCATATATCACAATGGAATATTATTTGGCCCTAAGAAAAGATGAAATGCTATTTGTGACAACATGAATGGATCTTGAGATTCTCACAGCAAAATAAGTCAGAAATCAGAAAGAAAAAGTGAAGAACCAATGACTGCACTCATGTGGAATATAAAACTGAAAGCAACAAACAAATAAGGCAACCAACCAACCAAACAAAAACTCATAAACACAGATAATAGGTTAGTGGTTACCACAGCATAAGGGAGAGGGATAGTAGAGGGGTGAGGGTCAAATGTATGGTGATGGAAGGAAAACAGACTCTGGGTGGTAGGCATACAATGTATTATAGGATTGTACACTTGAAACCTGTTTAATTTTGCTAACCAATGTCACACCAACAAATTAAATAGCAAAAGTAAGTAAAATAAAATAAAATTTAACAACCACCAAATTTACCTATCTCATCCTATAAATTACCTATTACCCAGATAACTACTCTACTATGCTAGAAGTTATGACATAAAAATGCAACATAAAATGTTGGGTAAAATTACTCATTAGGACATTATTGATCCAAATTATGTTCATGCCTTACTGCAACAAATAAGGTGATACAACCTACTTTTTAAGTACAGAACCCTACACTTTCCAGCTTTCTACCATGCCTGTTACCTGGAGTTGATATTTTTCCAGGCACTGATAATGAAGCAGCATTTTTGCTTTTGGCTATTGATGCTTTTGTTGGGGCAATCAGGTGCATGATTACATTATTCTCCCAAAGTTTGGCGTACACCTGCTGAACTAAATGATGAGAAAATACAAAAGCAATTCAACTTAAGGCCTCAAAAATATTGGAAAGCAAGAAAAAATAATGTGAGCAGCTGTAAATAACTGTCAGGCAAAAAATAAAGTCAATGAGTACAATACATACATAATAGTGAATATTACTACCTGAGCACACTGCATTTTGGGAGAATAGAGTACCTGGATAAAGGGGGAAAGGCCCCAGCATACCACAATAACCCCAATGAAGGAATGTAGGTAATAAATTTAACAGAACCATACTTAATGGATGGAGTATCTACAGAGGAACTCACATGACATAACTTTGACATGGATTCCTACAGATACATGCCAATGATAGTCATACTAGTCAAGTTCATTGCCAAAAGCTCCAAGGGATTGACTGAATTATTTTGCTGAAAGTTAAATCTTGTTATAAATATCTTGCTCCAATAAATTTTTATGTTCATAAAGATTCCTGTGACAATGGCATTTTTTATAACGGGATTTGACCTGAATCAATGAAGTGAAGAGTCTTCTGTAAGAGACTGGTTTGGTGTAAAACAAAAAACAACAATCCTTTTAGACAAGGGAAAGTTAGGGGGAAAGGTGTTAAGAAGAAACTATTTTAAATAAAGAAGTATGGGAGTTCTCTGACGGTGTAGTGGCTTAAGGCTTCGGCGCTGGTGCTGTCAGCGCTGCGGCCTGGGTTCGATTCCCAGCTGGGAGCTACCCACATACCAAAAAGCAAAAGAAAAAAAAATAAAAAAATAAAGAAGTACTTCAGTAATAATTGTGAAATTCTGTGTGCAATAATCATCAGGGAAAACATGCAAAAAAGATACATGTGGGATAATGCTATGAAGCAAGAGCAAAGCTTTTAAGTTCAAAGTGTGGATGGTAATTTAGAACTTGTAAATGCAAGTTGATGAAATGTTTGAAGAGAATCAAGCCCTCAGATATAAATCTATCTCTTCCAACAGTTTGTCAGCTTCATTAAATATCCCATTACTCAGATGATGGCAGAAATGTCCATTTAATTTAAAGACAGACTCTTCTGACTTTAGCCAAATAAGCATGGTACCAAAGTACATTTTTTTTTTTTAATTAAAGAAGGGCTATTTTGGCTTGCAACTTTAGGAATGACTTTTTAAGCAACTGAATATCAACATACATGTCTCTTTTAAACCACTATTTAAGATTGGTAGTTAGAAATAATTAACCACCTGATTCTTCCTGCAGTTGTTCGGTTTTCACAGGTGAACATAGGTTACTATATCTTCTATTCAAAGATGAGATTATCCTCTTTCCTGTTTTGTCTGGAGATCAAGAGCAAAGGAATATTATTTTTTATAAAATGTTTAAATATATTATTTCAGGAGTGAGCCACTACTTTTTCAAACATTTTCTACCTTTGAATTCACTTATAAGAATTTCTTTAAATTCCAAATATTATATAGAGATTCTACATCCCCAAACTTAAAACTAGTTTACTCTTTAAGTTACCTGAAATGAAAGAAAATTATTTAGCAAATGGTAACAGGAGGGAAAATGTCTGATACTATCTGACAACATCAAAGGTCCCAAATTAGAAGTATACAACCTTTAATTTTGGACAGAATCCATGACATCTATTACCAAAGTAACTTACACTTTAGTTATAACTAGTATTTTTTAAATAAAAATGATCATTAACATATGGTATAGATGTATAATTTTAGAAACCCAAACCATTCATAGGAAAAACAGTCTGTTTTGTGTAGACACTTCCATTTCACTTGAAATATTCTGGCTCAGAATATTAAGGAATGTCTGTTTAATGAATAACTTCTCTTTTGGGGACCTGCAAATTAAAGTACACATTGATACTATAACATCATTTGAAAATTCTTGCATTGATAATATAATTGAGCATCATGAACCACAGAGCAGAATTGATTTAATCAGGTGATTAAATCACACATCATTTATTATCATACTGCAAAAAATGACCAAATGATATAAACAGTTGTTATGAATCAGCAATGAGCAGAAGAAAAATAGACTATTTGAATCAGCCAAGATTTAAAACAGGGCTACTTAAAATATTACAGGTTCGATTATGAACTGCATTTGAGTTTGAAATGCTCTTCTCTCCAGATTAAACAGGTTTCATTTCAATTTGAAGAGATTTTACAAAGGCAAGCTACTGCCAATACTAATTTTCCCCGAAATCATTAATTACAGCATTCATTATCTCAGGGTGTGTAACACACTGTACCTTTAAGCAATTATTTCACAAAATATCTTCCACACATAACTTCTTGTATTAAAAACTAGTAAAAAAGTATCATTTAAGGGGATGCAACAAAATGGCGGCATGAGAGGGACCTCGGTAACACTCCTCTGGATATTACAACTAATAAAACACCTATACTCCAACCAAGGACCCTCTACACATCACACAATCACAGTTAAGAAACCTACTCTTTACATTAAGGTACTCATAGGCAGGCAGAAGGTTAAACAAAGGAGAAATAAAGAGAAGCGTGGGACTTGGCTGGGCAGGTCCCTACTAGGAACTCTACCACTGGGAGAAAGAGAAGGAAGAAGGTGAAGGGAGAGTGCTTCAGGCCTCACTCACTCCAAAAGAAGACCCACAGGTGGGGTGTGAGATACCGCACCCACCTCACTTTGGCCCCAGGAGGTACAGACTAGTCTGTAAACCACAGCAGCGAGACTTCACTACAGTTCCCAGAGGAGGGAGATCGACTGGGTGGTGAGAAGTTGCAGTGCTAAATCTCTGGCTAGGAAGGAGAAGGAGAGAGGAGGATTCACTGCATTTCTCAGCCCAGAGCCAGGATGATCTGAGAGGCCAGCAAAGAGGACTGACCCCAAAGGTCAGAGCAGAATCTGCACACAAGGCAAACCCAGAACAGAAAGGTACAAATCACACCCAAACTCCCTGCATGACCCCTACAGCTACAGGAAGAAAACCAAGGTGCAAAGACCCCTCCCCCACAGACCTCAGCCTGCCCAGTATCAGCAGTGAACACCAAAGAAATTAGAGCTGGGAGGGTCCAGAGTGGCTGCAAAAACTGAGAAACCAGAGAATTAAAGAGATGGGGACAGGTGACCCATCAGAAATGGAGCTCGAAGCAACGACTATAAAAATGCTTAAGGAACTGAATGATAATTTCAACAGAGAGATAGCAAGCATTAAAGAAGACTTACAAAACCATTATAAAGGACCAGAGAGAGAGAATGACTACATTAACTACAATGAATAAAGGAATAAAAGTCACCAAACTAGATAAAATAGAAGCACAAAGCAGTGATTTGCAGCAAAAGCCAGCAGAAAACACCCATTTAGAACAGATAGATATGAGAATCCCAGAAAAATAAGGATGGTTTGAGATTCCTCTGAGACAATTTTAAATGGAAGAATATCAGAATAATAGGTGTGCTAGAAGTGTCAGAGGAAAAGCAAGGGATCAAGAAATTATTCGAAGAAACAATGAATGAAAATATTCCTAAACTGGTGAATGAAACAAACATACAAGTCCAAGATGCACAGAGAATCCCAAAGAAGATGATGCCAAACAAGAACACTCACTGAGATCACATCATAATTAAAATGGCGAAAGTTAAAGAAAAAGAGAAAATTCTAAAAACAGCAAGAGAAATGCAAGTAGTAACTCATAAAGGGACACTCATTAGACTCTCGGCTAATTTCTCACCAGAAACTTTACAGGTCAGAAGGGATTGGCAGAAAATATCCAATGTGATGAAAACCAAGGATCTACAATCGAGAATAATGTATACAGCAAGGCTAGCATTCAAATTTGAAGGACAGATAAAGAGCTTCTCAGATAAGGAAAAGTTAAAAAAATACATCACCACCAAACCAGTACTACAAAGTATTCAAGAGGGACTTTAAGATGGGAGGAGGGATGGGAGAGTGGGTAAAATAAGGGAAAAGGATGGAGAAATTTAGTTTGACTCTTAACAGAAAATTGAAAGCAACAAAAAAACAAAACTCATGAACAGAGTCAATAATTTAGTAGTTACCTGAAGGTAAGGGGAAAGGAAGGTGGGGCGAAAGCGACAGGGACACAAATATATGGTGATGGAAAGAAAAAAAAAAGAAATCATTTAAAGAGTTATCCATTGCTTGAGTTCTGGCTAACGGAGAGTCTAGTGTATATGCTATTATTTTCCTTAAATGAGGTAATATTGAAGAAACTTAATTAAATTTGAATGACTAGTTTAACTAGTTTCTAGGGAAAAATTTTAATTTATAGGTTAGACAGAACATTAATTAATTTTAAAACAAATTATTGTGCCACTTAATGGCAGTGTCTTTTGGTCAAAATATGTTTGTTTGGGCTGCCTGATCCTAATAAATCCATCTGATGTGATTAATATACAAATCACAGAATAAGAATTTATGGTGATATCTATATATTGATTTTACACACACACACACACACACACACACACACAGCCAAAAACACATATACACATTTTAAGAAAGAAAAAGCTGAATTAAAATTGTAATACTGTATGCCTGAAACCTATGTAATCCTTGCTAACAGATGCCACCCCAATAAGTCTAACAATAAAAATGAATTAAAAAAATTGTAATACTAATATATACTGATAAGAAAAGATGAATACAAGTCACGTTTAACTTCTGCAATTATAGCAGGTGTTCAAAGTGGTTACCATCAACATCTATCTAATACATAGATAACATCTCTTTAAATGTATAAACATTTTTGACACCTTCATATATTGATATTTACATTGGTATATTGATGAAAATACAAAATGGTAATGACCACTCTACTGTAAAACAATGTGGTACTCTTCTGATATAAATCTAAATGTTCAACAATCTAAATAATAAGTGGTACTATAAAAATACAAAATAAAGAATCAATTTCATTCATTTGAAATTCTGTGGAATACATTAAATAACTACTCACTTTTGGCAACAGAATTTTGAAGACCTACAGATGACACAGTCGTTTGTTTATGTAAACCAGAAGTTTTCTGTTCTGGTTTCTCAATAGATATGGACTGTTTATTAACTTAGAAAAAATAGTATTTACTATACTTATATTTTAACAAAGCATCATTAGCTGAAACAAAATGAGTTCATGATATAGTTCCATGGAACATAAACATGCATTAATTAGGTATACAATGCTCATTGTCAGTCATTTCTTCAAAACTATATATATTCAATTTACATTTTATGAAATTATATAGCATTATGTCCACATACAGGAAAATTTATAGTACATCAATAGTAAATAGGGCAGAATGAATTTATTTTCAAAATATGTATTGGATAAAACTGTGTAAAACTTATTAATTAATTAGTAATCATTTTTATACTGATTACAAGTTTAAATGGTAACATTTTGGATATAGTGGATGAAATAAAATTATAAAAATTTCACCTGTTTCTTTTGTAATCTCATGACACAGGTGAAATACTGTGCATGCCAAAGGGTACATGGTAGGATATTCATTTACAATACAAAACTCAAAATCTTGTTGTAAATGCAGCCTCATACTAATAGCCAATATTTAAATATGAGCATGAATGAAATTTAATAGTTATAGTAATTATGTTATAGTAATTACCAGTTTTTCTTTCAGATTTCACTGTCGTAGAGCCTTCCATTGACCATCGTTTTTGATGCTTATCAACAAAGTTGGTCTGCTCAAATATACGACAGAGAACAGCGTTGAATCTCTCCTGTTTAAAATAGATACCAACAATTTTTACATATTCTTTACAGTGGCTAGTATAATTTTGATCTGTCAGTTATAAAACACAACCATCGCCAAATTTTTGTACCAGGCAAAAAAAATTTTTGTATCAGGTAAAAGTTAAAAATGGAGACATGTTTCAGGTATCAATCATAATCAGTGCTTCTCCTGAAAAATTAGGTTTTAATCTTATGAACCTGAATTGAGGAATTGACCATGCCTCCCTCTGCTTATATCATTAGGAAATTTAAAACCAATTTGTAGCCTATTTCTAGCAATACACAAAGACTGAGTGATCCACTTTTGTGTTTGCCAATCACACCTAATGTTTTATTATTTTCCTACATTAATTTCCCCCTCTGCTTGACTCCCTCAAGCATTTATCATCTTGTTGTGGTATGTATTTTTATAAATATACCTGAAATTATTTTTAGAATAAGTCAGGAAAAAAATCAACTAACACACATAGAAGTGAAATCTATGCCAGAGTTATCTATTATACTCACATTTCTAATATCTTAAATTCTGGTGTTAATGAGTTTAAAAAATGATCTATGTGTTTGTCTTGACCTAAACTTCAATTTAAACTGCTCAGTGGGGGGGGGGGGTTCCCTGGTGGTGTAGTGGCTAGGCTTCGGTGCTCTCAATGCCACAGCCTAGGTTCGATTTCCAGCCAGGGAACTACCCCCACAAAAATTAAAACAAAACAAAAAACTGCTCAGGATCACAGCTATACATATATAAATGCCACACTGTGGCAAAAAACAAGCAAACAAACAAACAAACAAACAAAAAACTCCATTGCCAGAAATGAGGTGGTTTTCTATTCTTAGATATTTTTAAGCCCTGTGCTATAACATATCATAGGCTATCCTCAGGGAAGCAAATCAACTTCAGGGCCAGAAGGTTTCTCTTTTTCCCTGACAACAGCTGTTTCTTAGCAACATCATCCTTACATGTCCCCACCATTTCTATCTGGGCAAAGATGGTAAACATAGCAGGAAAATGGAGAATCATCCATATTTTCTCCAGAGAATAGTAATTGTAATTCTTAAAATTGATCTAATGGTAATATTTTAAAATTATGTTTTCTAACAGAAACTTGTCATAAATTACTTAGAAACCCAGAAAGTACAATAAGACTAAAAACAGATTAATTTTATATTATAAAACATTCCTGATTCCTAAGAATTCTATATTGTTTTTTCCAAATGCACTGACCCTCTGTGCTATCAGGTTCCTTCCTATATATGTGGATCAGATATACCTCCTAGTCCATGAGTTTCGGTTTTCTTTCCCCTGTTCTACCTGTAGCCTACTTACAGTGTCTCAGGTCCCTGCTCTGCTGTGACTCACCCCATGTTAGATCTCTGGATCTTTCTCTTTGTTTTTCTGCCTCTTCTCCCACTGTGTCTCTGGATTCCTTTCTGTCTGCAGTGTCATTTTGCTTTATTCTCTTCTTTTCTGTGTTCTGTCTCTCACATTACACTTTCTCTAAGATGGTATTTTTTTTCTCAGTCCCTGGGACTGGATCTCCCCTCCCAGGGGTCCTCCCCCATTATGCACACACAGTTTTCTGTTTTATTTTCTTTAGTTTTCTGTCTTTACTTAGTTCACATTCTCCCCCAACCCCGCCACCATTCTCTCTCTCTCTCTCTTTTTTTCTTGTATGTGGGTAGTTCCCTGGCTGGGAATCTAACCCAGGCCACAGCGCTGACAGCGCCGGCAATGAAGCCTTAAGCCACTACACCACCAGGGAACTCCTACCACCATTCTCTTTAACATAGATGAGTAAATTAAAATGTTTCACAAAGGAAAACAGTGACAGAAATTCTGAACGAGATTCCATCAAATGCCGACATATGAAAAAAGACAGAGCATAAACAACCATAGAGAAAGGTCCAAAAAGATAGAGAGAAAGCGATATTAGATCATGGATGGAAAAGAAATGTCCCAAGGAAAGTCCTAGAATAAGGAAGATCTACAGGTGGACATAGGGGCTGGGGATGAGGCATGTGCAAGAGCAACTATATGCAAAGGAAGGAGGAAAAGTGACCACCACAGAGAAAGCGAGAAAAAGGCTCATGGGAAGAAATGGAACCAAAGAAAGGAGAGAAAAAGAAATGTAAAAATTAGAGCAACAGAAAAAAAAGAGAGAAAGATAAAAACACACATATTGAGAGAACAAACAGAAAGTCCAAAAATGGGGAAAGAAAAAGAAAGAAGCTAAACAAAGAAAGCAGAAAGGTAAGTTGAGGCACTTCAGGCAGAAAATTGCCAGAGTCAGACAGAGAACCAGAAGACAGAGTAAGACTTAGTTAGGGATACTTGAGGGTCACTGAGATAAAGAAAAAGAGAATGCCAGCAAGAAAGAGAATGGTATCACAGAAAATATGCTGGATATAGAAGAAAGAGCCAAGGATACTCAAAGTAGTGAAATGACCTATAGGAGAAAAATTTAGTGTCAGAGAGAATCATACAGAATGAGACAGGTAGCCAGTTGCCCATGTGTAAAAGGCAAACTGACTGAAGAAGGATGGCAGGGGGAAAAGAGAGGGTATCACAAAGGCAGTTACTCATACCAAGACAGTGCCAAAGACACCAACAGACTCCAGAAAGGAAAAGAGAGTAATGGGCCACAAAACAACACAGAAAAAGAAGGGAATGGTAGGAACCTGAGAGAGAGGAAGCCAGGAGAATGTATAAGGGAGAGCAGTGCTCATATTTGGCTAGGACTCAATCAAACAATTAGAGGAGTTGTGAGAAGGAAGCCTGTCAGATGGGGGCTTGTTAGAGAGGGTCAGCGGGTAAGTCCATGAATATTAGGAATTGGGCCAACACTGAAAGTTTTGGTATGAAAGAGAGCCACTCAGGGCAAACCCCAGCCTTCAGGCCCCTGTGTGCAATGTCCTGACCATGAACAGGGTTCTCTTTCTGGAATTGCAAGGCTCCTCTTAACCTCAGCCAGTTTCTAAACTCCTGGGATCTGATGGGACTGGGGCAGGAGCCTCTAATGTTGCAGGGAAGGAAAGAAGAACCGTGACTAGTTCCCTTTGCACAGGTTGGAGCAGGAAAGGGAGAGAAGGGCTAAGAAAAAAGTATTCCAGATCCAGGCAACACAGTGTATGATATGATTAACAGGCTAGAATAATACATACTGTTTCTTCCTGTAATTTTTGTTTCCTTTTTTCTTCTGCAGATATTCTCCGCTGTTCATCTTTTTCTTTTTGTTCTCGCAGCTTTCGTTGTTTTGTTTCCATCTGCTTTTCATACTGGAGCTTAGACTTTCTTTCTTTTTCAAGTAATTGCATTTCTTTAAGAGCTAAAATATTCCAAATAAGGTGTGTAAGAGCCAAAAAAAAATTTAAGTTTTCTGTATAACAGACAAGGAAAAACTTAATATAGCTCATTCTCTTTCTTAAAAATAACCTGTGCTAACAACTAAAGATTTATTATATAAGTGAAAAAGAAATGGCCACTAACCATTCATTTTCACTGGGTATTCATTTAACTCCAGAGAACTAAATTAGCTTAGATGACTTTCATCCTGTCTGAACCAAAATTCCAAATTAAGAAAAATTAGTTTTGCTCATATGATGTTTATGCTGATTTGAGCTAAAAAAAGTCAAACCCACCAGCTTAACATGCTGTACAATAAAAGAAGGAAAAAAAAATACATGGCCAGAATATGTTTTTTTCCTACTAGGAAACTTCTTTCAAAGGCCTCATCTATACAGACCATGTTAAACATGCCAGTTCATGGACTTAGTCACTACCACATTTAGAAGTTTTCCCATATTCAAATTCCCTTCATTTAAATGGGAAAGCATCTATGAAGTTGTAAAATACTCTCCTACTAAGAGCTAGGAAGAAATGCCTCCTCACCAAAATAAAGGTAATTCATACTCCATTTGAATGAAGTTAAGCACTAGTATTGTTGGTGGATTTAAAGGACCAGAGGAGAAAAATACATAGTTGAAATAATACTCTCTCAAGGTGTAGGAAGAATTTTCTTTTAGGTCCTAATTGATACAAAGTTATACTTGAGAAGCATAGCAATCAGTGAATGATATTGTATCTATATTAAGATTCTTATCAACTTCATTTTCATGCTCAATATCATTTTTGCTGAAATACTATTCTACTTGTTTCTACAAATGTTGAAGAAATTTTCATACCTTAGTTTTCAGAAAATTAAAGCTAACAGAAACTACTACTTCAAAAATGAAACAATTTAATATACAAATGTTACAATAAGTAAATAAATGTGAAACTAATAAAAAATAAATTTAAAAAGATACAATTTAGTCAAATACTTTTCATGGGCCTTCTTTACCTGATTGAATACAAACATTTATTCCAATATGATACATACTATAAAATGTATAATCTATCACATAAACAGATTAGTAAAAATATGTAAAACTACTTTGGAAATATATAACCTTAATATAAAATTCATTCATTCTTATTTTTTAAAAAAAAGTCTAAAATATACCATCTTGTCGTCGTCTCATTTCTTCTCTGCGCTCCTTTACTAATTTTTGTTTTACATCACATTTAAGCACAGATCCAACTGGTACTAAAAAAAATATGTATACATATAGTTAGACATTAATAGAATATCAAATTTTAATGACACTTTGACATCTCTCAAAGGATTCTAGAAATTATACCTGGTTTACATACTGATCTTGTACTTGAGAGCTGGGACTGAAGGAACCTAAAGCTACTCTGATTCAGACTTTCTTGAGCAATGGCCTGAGCGGCAGCAACTAAATAAAACACAGGGAGATAAGGGAATGGGATTAGATATTAAGAATATAAACAGCTAATACAGGGGGTGGCAAAGCACAGCCAATTTTGTCTTTGATAAGAAAGCATAGCATCTCTTCCACAAGACAAGTCATGATGGTTTAATCTGAGTAAACAACAAAGATACATTGAGTTTATGATGTTCAACAGTAATTTCACAAAGAATTGAAGTGTGTGCTATAGACATGCCAGTGTATCTGTGAAAACAGAGAAAGTTGTTCGTTAGTATGAGTAGCAGCACAAGTTTGTGGATGAGCAGGAGCTAGTGATTAACAGCTTTCAAAAATGCCTCAGACAAAATATTACACCTAGTACTAGAAAAACTGAGGTGGCAAGGAATTGGAAAAAATGTTTTGCCATAAATTGGGGATTTATAAAAGATCTGGAATTTATAGATCTTAATTTGGAAAAAAAAAGTGTCAATAGTGAAATCGTCAGAGGTTGGGACCAATATTAAGGAGTAAATTTATAAATGACCTAGATGAGGGGCTTTCTACCCTGGCTGCAAACTAGCCAACTAATTTGCTTTAAAAAAATTACCAATGCCTGCTCCTCCCCACCCCCACTCTCTGGGAGGTGGGACCCAGGCCTTTGCAGATGCTAAAAGCTCTATTCTATTCTGATGCATAGTGAAAGCGGACAACCACTCAAGGAATTTCCAATTAGAAGGTATTATTCTAGATAGAAAAATGTGAAACAAATATAAATTATACAATACAAATTTACACAGGTCTTGTATAAAAAAGTGGTTAAGTAAACTTCAATAAGGGGATGGGGAATGGGTGTAAAATGTGAAGGGGAATACAGTCAATAGTGTGATAAATTTGCACAGTGACAGATGACTAGATTTAGTGTGGTGATCACATTGTAAGGTTTATAAATGTCAAATAACTATATCGTATACCTGAAACTAACATAATATTGTATACCAACTATAAAATTTTAAAAATAAATAAATAAAATACACTTCAATAAAGTAGAAATGTAAGATAAGGGCAGCACAATTTGAGGAAAATTAAGAAAAACTAAAATCCTAGGATGATACACATACAAGTTATTATAAGGGTTTCTCTGAAGCCTTTAATACCATGTATGATAGTTTCTAAAATGCCCCCACAATACTGGTCATCTTCAGGAATGATCAGGAGAATACTGAAAATTCTCTTCTATCCTTGTATAAAAGCACAAGAAATATGCTCCTGTGATACTGCATACAATTCTGGTTTCTATATATCAAGGAAAACATAACAGCTGATGATGGGCAGTTAAAATAATTAAAGAAATAGAGGGGATATTGTTGTACTCACAGAATGAACAGACGCTGAGATATTAGTTGTCATGAAGGAAAGATGTAAAGGGGTCATTTTACAGAGTAACCTTGAAAGTTACATCACAATGGCTGCTGTAGGGCTTACCATGTCCAAAGGGAAAAATAATTTTTTTGCACCCCAGAGACCTAACATTTCAGATAATCCATGATCTAGCTAAATTTGAAGATTAGACTCTTCCTGGCTCCCTTAATAATTTAACTACTGGTAATTTTGTAGACCACAATTATCCTCTGAATTTGAGTACTAGTGTAAAGAAAAATTCTTAAATATACTTTATAAATTAATTAAGCTTTCCAACATATCTCCCTCCCACTCACAACATTTCTATGTGAGCACAGAGAATACAAGTTATTTTTGCACATTTGGTTTTCTTGCTGAGAAGTCCTAAGGAAAGTCTATATTTTGGCACAATTTGGCACAAGGGAAATTTCTCTCAAAATGTACAATTTTACCATATTCAAAGATCTTATTAAACAGAAGTAATCTTAGAATTAGCTGTCATGAGAATAATGAACCAAATCATATAAAGGTCGACATGGTTATATAACATCAAATCTAATATTTAGAAATTTAAAGCAAAATTCCTACTGGAAAAAAACACATTTACCAAAAGGGTAGGCACTAAAACTTATTTAAAATGTCTAGGCAATGGGAGAAAGCCTTTATGTCTGGACTTAACAGGGTGAATGTTTTATTCAAATGCGTGGAATGAGGGAATTTATTTGCCATTCATTTTAAAGTAATAGTAAGGTGCAGAAAGTATACTATAGTATTTCTGTATTTCTTATACTAATTCTAAATCCCAAAGTAAGGCTAAAAGTTACTTCTGCCTGGAGATTAAATATCAATGTGTCAAGTTTATTACTAAAACTTAATTATGAATCATACTCTGTATTTACAGTACTTTCTTAAAAATTGCCATAACAAATAATGTATATCACTTCACTATATATGTTCTTTTCATTTTTATCATATTATTAAATTCTCATAACAATCCTATAAAGTGAATATTATTGCTTTTCCCATTTTTATTTTACAAATGAGAAGACTGAAGCTAAACCTAACTTTCCCAGATCACAAAAGTAGTAATGGTGAAGCCAAAAATTGATTGAATTGTAGATTAAGAAGCAACTATACTTTGAAATATTATATAACTAGCAAGGACCAGAATATACAAAACTCACATCAACCTTTATATGAGTTAGTTAATTATTCTCACATCAGCAACTTTATAAGGTTACTTCTGTTTAAAGTATCACAAAAAAGGAATTAAAATCTAAATCTATAAAGTTGATCCACAAGAAATAAATGAAATATATTTTGGTTTAAAATATACTTTGAAAATACAGCAATGGGATGATTTTAAAATAAAGCATTTACCATGTATTTTTTTAAAGAAAGCACTATTATGCTGTGGCTAAGAAAGGCCTAAATTTAAAGAAAAAGTAGGAGACATTACAAAAAGAAAACCATTCTCCTACAAGGGGAAAATCTACCATCGATAATATTATCTAGCCCAATAAAGGCCTAGAATGAAATGCACCAAAAATACGTGCCACTAGGATGCCAAAGTTAAAGAATCCTTTACATTTAATAGGTTTTTTAAAAAATGTCATTAAAATTTTGAAGCCCCTTTTGGATATAAAGCATTTTAGCTCGTTACTGACTTCAATACAATGGAAAATTTCTGCTTCTCTCTGCTCTTCCCGCTTCAGCCCATTCCTTAATACACACACACACACGCACACACACGCATGATCTGTGTCACTAGAACTTTGCTCCACTAGAACAAACTAAATGTAAGAAAGGAAGACCATTCCAGGACAACTAGTTCAAGAAGAGTAATAATCTTCCTAACACTGCACCCAAGCACAATCACATCAAAATGCTTAATCCCATGGCATGTCAATGATAAATACTTATCCCCATACTTATTCAGCAATTCTATATCATATGCTAGATGTTGCTCTTGAAATCACTCCCAGAATTCAACATAAAACATGTAGCCTTTCTTTCCCAAGAGCTTTTCTTCTATACTCATCACACAGAAATATTAGATCACACAAACTAGAATTTTTATTAGGTAGGAAAGAGCATAGATTACAAAAAAAAATGACTGAACAGTTCTTTTACTGTTATAAAAAGGGTTATGGTTGTAGCTGAGAAAAATCATACTATGAAACTAATTGTTACAGCTGAATAGATTTAATGCTATTCACTGTTATTTGGACAATAGATTAAAATGAAGCAGTTGCCACAAAGTAACAAAACATTTCATTGGCTGTTTTCCCCTTCAGGAAATGCTGAGACCATGAGGGTAGTTCTGGTCTAGCATATGTTGTTTTCAATTTCTAACATAAATTGGGCAGCAAGGATGTCAACTATGATTCTGGGTTAAGCCTTTTTTGCATGGCTTTTTAAGTTTTGGTTTGAAATACTGTGAATTCAAGTAACTGTCCTATACAAAATTTTAAAATTTTAAAATATTTTTCAATGTTCAATATACAAATGTTTTTGGAAGTTATCCAGAAATGCAGGTTAATTTAAAAAACCGAAATGAAACAATGTCAGAAAGCCTTAGGTGTCAATAAGCAATAAAACGATTTGAATTTATAGCAAATTCTTTAGGTTAACGATTACAAGCTAGAGACTGAGTTTTCCTCCCAATGGAACAATGAAAGTGTATTTGTTTCTGACACATAATTTTTGGAGTTGATTCAAAGTATTCTGAAGTAACATAAAGTTTTCCAATTGCAGCCTATGTAAATGAACTTTTCAATTGCGAATGCAAAAAAAAAAACCCTCTAAGGATTACAATAAAAATCAATAAGACTGTTTTATTCAAGTTCATGTAGGAGATAATTAGCCAGAAAACTAAGTCAAAGCAACCTCGCACAAGCAAGAAATACTATCTCGCTCGGGTAGTGGAGGAGGCCCCTGGGATACGCAATGTGATGCCAAATTTTAGAAAATTAACGATTTTAGGGGAAAATTTATTTTGGCGGTGGGATCAATTTTGGAGAAGCACTCTGAATCGGTTCAGCTTACGGTCTGCAAGATGTCTCAGGGAAGTTGACATCTAGGTGAAATAAAGCGCTATAGCAGGCAAATCAGGAGAACTATAGAGACAAGTTTCATCCCAACTTCGGCTCCTTCTTCATCGGACCTTGACCAGGAGGGTGCAGGAGGTAAGCCTCTGGGAGAAGCAAGGATTGAGGCAGTGGGAAAGAATAAGGGCGAAAGCGCCCAGGGTAGAGGGAAGACTCCAACCACCCGTGCTTAGAAGGGATGGCCCCCGCCGCTGGGAGCGCTCCAGGAGCGTGGGGTCCCAGCGGGTGATCGCTTTTCCGGGGCAGCCGTACGTCCGTTCAGGAGGTTGCACGCGCGCCCACCGCCCCCAAAGGGCAGGCAGGGCTCGGTACTGTCCACCCCGTCTGGGGTTCCAGCCTTCTCCCCGTCCAGCATCGCCGGTTAGTACCGTCCAGCCCTGCTCGCGGGGTTTCGGCCGATGGCGCCGCTGACTGGCCGTTAGCCCCCGCGTCTCTGTGCCTTCACAGCTCCGCATCCCATTCCATGGGGCTCCAGCAAGGTTAAGAGGATCGGACAGTGCAAGGGTACTCCGAAGTAAAGTTTTCTGGTGCCCGCCGCGCCGCTCCAACCGTCTCGTAGGCCGCGGGAACCCCGACTCCCGTATGGCCAGAGCACCCCCGCCCCCACCCCAGGAGCCGCCGCCCGCTCACCCCTGTGTTTCCTCAGTCCCTTCAGTGATGTGCTACCGCCAGTGCCCGCGCGCTCCTCCATCTTCGGAGCAGCGAAGTCCAGACCCGCGGAGC
The DNA here is from genome assembly GCA_004026885.1 of Lyroderma lyra. Classification (NCBI taxonomy): domain Eukaryota; kingdom Metazoa; phylum Chordata; class Mammalia; order Chiroptera; family Megadermatidae; genus Lyroderma; species Lyroderma lyra. The sequence goes on from PVJL010000863.1 coordinate 301,719, forward strand.
GGGAGCAGCCGCTGGCGCTGGGGACACAGTGCGCAGGCTCCAGCGCGGCGGCCACTCAGGCCCGGCCCGCGGCGCTGAAGGGCGGGGCGAGGCCCAAAGGGCCGCCCCAGTCCCCTGAGACACGCAAATTAGGCAGTGTTGCTCTCCACCTGCCACGTCGTGACTGGCTGGGGAGAGACCACCTTGTCTAAAGAAACCCTCTTCTACGTTCTCTGCTCTCTCCGCATCCCATTGTGCGCTGGCCAATCATCACGCGGCCTTGCCATTCAACATTCCTTTTTTTCTTACATCACTTCTACCTGGCAATGCTGTAACATTCCTTCATTCATTCCTTCACTTAGGGAGATTTTACTGAGTGCCTCCTGGGTGCGCTTGAGTTTGCTAGTCTTTGAAACACTACACAAAGAAAGGACCAAGTTGGGAGTAAGAGGCCCAGGGAGAGGTTGCGAGAGAGGTTTCCGTCAGAAGCTAGGTGTCCTATCATGAGTAGAGACTTTCTTAAATTGTTGCAGAATAAATCATGACACCGTTAGGTCTCAAAGTTGCATGAATTATCTTTAGAGTACTTGTGGATCTTTAAAGTGAAGGAGAGGATTTACTGGTATTAATCTCTCCAGATTTTGGAAGAGGTCCTTCGAGTTTGCACCATGTTTTTTCCACTCATAAAGAAAAACTTGGCCGGATGCACCTTTAAAGGGCAGACATCACTTAAGGGGTGCTTGTCTGTACAAAGTGAAGTTACTCCCATTATTAATGTGGTGTGGCACAAGGTTGTAGTGAGCAGTTTATGGATAGGGCTGTAGGTATGGTGCAGGAGACCCCCAAATGGTGCAGGAGACAACTTGTGGTATGAGCACTTTGATGAGCCCACCATGTCTCAATATTACATGGGAGCTGTAAAATGGTAAAAACTAATAACAGCAAACACTTATGGACTCTCACTATGTGCCAGGCACTACATTTATTAACAACACATTTAATCCCCATATTACCCTATGAGTTTGGTACCATTATCACCCTCATTTATAGCTGAGAAAAATAAAGCAGAGAGAGTTTAAATAGTTTATCCAGAATCACATAGTTATAAGTAACAGAACTGGAATTTGAACACAAAACATTAGACCAGAGTATCCATGTGCATAGCTTTATGTGATACTGTTTAATGAGAGTTGAGATAATATACTACATGATTCATGAATGATTAGTATCCAGAATCTATAAAGATCTAAAAATACATGAGAAAGAGCCAACCTCTAAAAAGTGAGCAAAAGACAAGCCTTTCATGGGAGAGAGATCTCAAATAGTCAATTAACATAAGAAAGGATGCTGAAGTGACCGGGATGTAAAGTATAGCATAGAGAATATAGTCAATAATGTTGCAACAGTGCCAGGTGGGCTCTAAGCTAATCAGGAGGATAACTGCATAAATTATATAAATGTTTCACCACTATGCTATACACCTAAAACTAATATAAAATAATATTGAATGTCAACTGTAACTGAAAAAAATAATTTTTTAAATTAAAAGGCAACAGAAAGTAAGTAAATAATAAATGAACCTAAAGAAAAAATTCTTACTCTTTAGTAATCAAAAGAATATAAAGGAAAACCACAGCATATGTTATACCTACAGTTTGGCAAAAATTAAAGTGTGTACAATAAGTGTTGGTGAGGATACAGATTAATACTAGTAGGGGAAAAGGTTTGGCATTATAGTACACAAAACCCTGCTCCTGTATACAGAGATCAGTGCTTTACATGATTTATCTATATGATTATTAATATGACATGATTATTAGACATAATTATTAATATGACACTTGTGTGATTAGGATATTAGCAAAGCATATACTGTACACACACACACACACACATGAATTCGGCTTTGACGAATTTATCTATAACTTCATAAACAACATCACTTTTGGAGTTTCTTGCAAAAATGTCGAAAACACTGTGCCTATTGTTAGGTGTTGAATGCCTCCAGTAATGAGGCAACATTCAGATAAATGCAGGCTGTGGCACATTCTATAAAACAACCAGCCTGGATGCTTCAAAATGTTAATGTCATGAAAGATCAAAAACTAACATCAGGGAAGCATTCTATATCAGAGGAGGTTAGAGAGACCAAGTATAACACATGATCCTTGATTAGAACTTAGATTTAAAAAGATTAGAGGGCATTCATTATTGGGACAACTGGAAAAGTTTGAACAAATTATCTTTTAGATGATCTTATTTTATCAAGGTCAAATTTCTTGGGTGTAAGAATGATATTGTGGTCATTTAGGAAAATATCCTTTTTCTTAAGGAATGAATGCTGAAGAACTTAGGGATAAACCATCATAATATGAGAAACACTGTCGAATAGTTTAGAGGAAGAAACAGCAAATATCACAAAATGTTAAAAATTGGTGAATCTAGATGATTACAGAGATGTTCATTTTACTATCTTTCAACTCTTCTTTGGGTTTGAAATTTAAAAAAAGTTGGAGAATGTTTTTTTAATCTAGAAAGTGTTTCTCTTCAGCTTACTCAGAAATAACCGCACTTTTAAAAATAAATTTTGATTTTGATTAACATATGGGGAGGTACCCTCCATAATCTTTTTAGTATTTAGAGTGTATAAAGGCCTTAATCCCACCCAGGTGTAGGATGAGCAAGGGGCAATAAGAGGTCTACAAAAAAACCAAATATCAGCAGCATATGCTTGGAGCTGAGTGAGGAATTAATATGTGTTCCAAGAGATCAGCAAGATGAGAAATCACTCTCAGTTGGGGCGATCAGAGAGGTCATCGTGGAAGAATTGGCACTTATTCTGGACCTTATGCCCAGAAGAAAGCAATGTCTACTTAATTGCAGCCTATGGTAGCTGAGTGAAGCCGGGGGCCCATCTGTTGCCAGATCTTCCGTTTTTCAAAATTAGCTGGCTATCTGGATTTTGATGTAAAATTTCTTATTTTAAAAGTGATGACAACATTAAAAGTTTTGAAAAACATGGTTCAGGGCAAATAAAATGATCAAATATAGCTAATTAGTGTTCAAGTTTTCCAATTGTTTCATTTCCAAAAAATATACACACATGGAATTACTTGATATGTGTTTTAAGTGTCTTTTAATCTCTAGATAAACCCTATTTTTTCTCTCATATCTCTAATACATCACTGTGAAGTTTTGCACTCATCCATTCTTTCAGTAGGTAAGTCATTCAATGAAGCTTTTACTGACCACCCACTCTGAGCCTCACAGGTTGGGGAGAAAGAGGAAAGAAGCCCTGCCCTCCATTGATTGTAAGCTAATAATTAGATGTCAGGTCTCCCTTAGATGTTTCCTTGGTCCTAGAGCAGCTTCCTAGGGAACCCCCATAAGATTGTCTGTACAATTCTCAGAAAAATATTTGAATTGAAGGCTGCCAGCTTAAGGAGAGCTAGTCTATACCTAACAGAGACTCAAAGATGGGAAGGAACCCAAGTGGCTCCTCCCTTCTCGGGCAGCATTTGGAAAGCCTATGTTCCCCAGTGAGCAAGAAAGAACTGGAATCCTCAATTTTTTTATTTCTTCTTGGCTTTTTCTCCCCTTAAACATGACACTGCAGGAACAGAAACCACAGTTGTAATAGGTCTAGAATTGTCAGGTTTTTTTTTCCTTTTAGATGATGAAGTTTTTAAAAATTGAATTCAAATGTAATAAACACTTGACAGAGTTACCAAGTCTAACAAATTTGCATTCAAATTGTAAATTAAGAGATAGGAAAAGTGCATATTTTGTAAAAGAAAGGAAAATGTGAGTAGATTTGGCAAGAGATGAGTACAGCACTGTACTATGAGCTTTAAGCTTCACAGGCATGAGCTGCCTTTTCCTCTCCATCCTGAACTACCTGTCAGTTTAATCCATCATATCCACAGTGGAGACAGGGCTCTGTTGTTTTGTTCCTTCTCTCATTTCTGCCTCTTACCTTGAATCTGTTACAGCTTGACTGTGATGCAGGAGGAAGAGTGATGTTTCATTTTGAACTCATCTTTTGCCAATGTACCCACATTTTCATTTCTTTTCCCAAATTTTTTCTTTTCACCTCTGGTAGGGTACAGACTTACCTCATTTTCTGGTCATTTTTCTCTTGGTTGATGGCAGCCTTCCTAGCTCTGTAATTCCCACTGCAGCACCATGCTTCCCTTCCCCACCCCATCTCTTAAAGTGACCCTTCAGCACTCCTCCCTCTCTCCCTTTCCTTCCTCCCTTCTTCCTCCTTCCCTTTGCACAGAGGACCAGGGTGGTCTTGCTTTCTGTATCCTCTCTTTTTAGGGAGTCCCTGGTCTTTCCTGGACTGGGGTAAATCACTGATTCTCATGGCCTGAACTCACCAGGGTGGGGACAGTGAGCTTCTGAAGAGAGGAAGAAGAAGCCACCACCACCAGTTTAGAGGGTATTTCCCTCCAAACTGGAAATTCAGTCAATTCTCAAAGAAGAAGGGTGTGGTGGGCAGCAATGGTGATCTGCTTGGAGCAGTGCCTGAATCTTGGATACTTATGGGTAGATAGTAAGAGCTGTCCTTTAGCCAGAGCCTACCCAATGGCAGTCTTAATGCTAAAGGTTTTACATGGATTATTTCATATAACCCTCACCACAAATTTATGTAAGTGTCTATTATCATCTCATTTTACAGATGAAGAAACAGGCACAGGGAAGTTAACTAATCTATCCCAAGTTAGCACAGCTAGTAAGTGGCAGAGCTAGGATTCAAGCCCATGTATATCTAGTATTCCTTCCACTGTGTCTCCCAATTACCAGGAGGTGAACCCTAGTCCACTCTTAATTCCTAATTTGTGTCTTCCTCTTCTTTATTGATACATTCCCCACAGTTAGGCTGCTGAGCCTTTTCAAAGTTGTACTTTTTATAATTGGTAATGTCTTGCTAAAACTGTATCTTCCAACTCAAGGATCAGTATAGCTATCTCATAAGCCTTCAGTAGAATTGACTCAAACTATTTGCTAAGAAACCATCAAAAATGAGTGTTTAATATATACATTGCAATAAAGATGAATTTGACTCCTTTTAAGCAGCCTTCCTTCTAGAAAGTCTCTGCAGAGTCCATAAATGCTGAATACTCAGGACTGACTTCAAAATACACATGTAAAGGAAAATTTGCCACTGCTATTACACAATTTATTCTACAATGAATATTTATTGAATGAATGAAGAGAGTACCAAAAGCTTCCACAGTACTGAAGGAAGAAGAAATGAAAGTATTTTTGATGGCCACCAGGGTATTGAAAATGTCCAGACTTAAAATTATTAAAGGGCAAGAAAATGTCCTCACTTTTTTTCCTTGACTTCAAATAAAGTAGAGCAAACATAGTCTGTACCTTCTCATTCTAAATGTATGCCTGTAATATATTTTCATTTATTTATTTATTTATTTATTTATTTATTTTTGTATGTGGGTAGTTCCCTGGCTGGGAATCAAACCCAGGCCTCAGTGTTGACAGCACCAGCGCTGAAGCCTTAAACCACTACACCAGCAGGGAATTCCCTGCCTGTAATATAAAGGAAACTTCAGAAGGTGCCAACAGCATAAAATGTCAAAGCATGCCCTTTAAAGACACTTTGTAATTTCTAATAGAGCTAAAATTTGGTAAAATCCAGATTGGAGAAAATGAGAAGAAAATAAGAGTTGAGATGGTTTGTTAAAACACTGATTGCTGGGCCCTATTCTCAGAGTTTCTGATTCTCTGTGTGATATTAGCTATATAACATATCTCTAAGGAAACGTACCAAATAATGTCTATTGTGATGTCAATTACACCTGGGTACTTAATAGTATGATATTTTGGCATTGCCTGTGAGCATCACACAAGAGGAGGGCCATCATGTATAAGAAGGTGTCTGAGGGCATTCTGTACCACAATATCCTGCAACAGAGTCTGATACAACACAACATACTACAAACACAGTTTTTCTTCTCTTCTCCCTCCCCACAGTGCATGCACATCCACACCTACATATTTTTTGGGGAGGGTTAGTTCCCTGGCTGGGAATCAAACCCAGGTCATGGCATTGGTAGCGCCAAAACCTAGCCACTACACCACCAGGGAACCTCCACACCTACATATTTAAAGGAGCCGGTTAGAAAAAGTAGAGCCATTGAGATCACACAAAGGAGGTGAAATGAAGAAGAAATCTCTCTCCTCATGCCCCAAGAGAACCATTTCTGAGGGAACTCTGGTCAGATTTAAGGCAGATCTATCCACTCTACACTCAGCTCCTAGTTTATCATGCTGCAAATTCAGGTGTTTCTGTGTCAGAGGGAATGGTTGATTGTTTTGGGTATTGCTCTAGATGTTTGAAAGTTGTATGGATGGAAGAAATCTCATTCATATTTATATATTGCACTTCATTAATCAAGTTCTAACTCAGACTACATGGTGTTCCCAAAAGTTTTAGGTCTTAAGACTTTGAGACTGAAGCTGAAGCTGTTTTCAGTGGATAAAAAAAATCTGTCCTTACTCAGGCTCTTCTTGAGAATTTCCCTTTGCAAAAGTCAATTGTTGGTCAATGGTCAATACAGTTGTGTAGTCGAAAACTGTATCAACCTCATTATTTCTTCATGACTAGCCCCAGCTCTATTTAGAGAATGTGTATTTTGAGAGCAAAAAAAAAAAAAAAAAAGCTTAAGAGTATAAAGAGACCTGTGTGCACACTCTTCAGGGCATGTGGGTCCATTGGAATGCACACACAAGCAGCCAAGAACTGAAGCAGTTTTTGCCAATGGGTTCTCATTATCTCTGCATGCAGCTGAGGAGAAGGACTTAGCAACAAACAGCAAAACTTCTAGGGGTCAGTTTAGTCCAAAATCCCACCCCTCCAGGCCCCCAAGGAGAGTTTTCAGAGAAGATGCTTAGGATAAATGAAGAGGAGAAAAGGAAAAGAATAGGATATCCCTGAGGCCAAAGGGAAAATAGATTATATTTCTCTTTTCTCAGTAGAGACACATACCTTTGACTTTGCTTTTCTTTAGTTTTTAGATATTACTGTTGAGGACAGATCATGGAATGTGAGAGCTAGGAAAGACCATTAAGAACTTTAGTTCTTTCATTTTTCTCCTGAGACTCAGAGAGGGGTATTACTCATATTCCCACAGCTGGAACCCAGGTCTTCTGACACCCCGTTTAATGCTCTTTCCTCTACACACATGAAAGGCTGTCCAAACAATCTTTTGGAGTAAAAAAAAAGGTAGAATTGCTGATCCAGTACTGGGAGCCATTATGTGATTCAGCTGAAATTCGACCTATATCCACCCAATGAAACTGAAACAGAAATGGAAGGGAAATAGATGGAGATAACACTAGTTGGGAAAGGCATACTTAAAGGATGTTGAAACAACTATTTTTGTGATGGGTTCAATGAGTTGGCCCCTACTTGCTGCTGAGCCTCATTTTGTTCTACTTACTCCCAGGAACCCTTTTCTTCAGCAGCAAAACAGGCAAACACCTTGGCTCATGCATGCTTCTTGATATTTACCCTTCCTCACTGTGGGAATGTAAGTGGTTTTTGCAGGGAGAGGTAGTTCCCTGGCTGGGAATCAGACCCAGGCTGCAACTGTAAGTCTTTTCTTCCAAATGAGGGCATCGCATCTCCACTTAGAAACCCACCTTAGGAATCTACCTCAGAACAGGCTCCTATCCTCTTCCCCAGCTCATCCTGTTTATATAAGATCACATGGTATGGCTTGGAATTTCTTTGTCTCTGCAACTCCCTTATACCTTCCCCCTCATAAAACATCATAAAAATTTAAAATAGACAATCGGGTAATGTTAAGAGTGTGAGGTCTGAAGACCTAGCCAACAGGGTAAGACACAGTTTTAATTAAGCTTGCATTAGGGATAAACAGCAGGTGACTGTCTGCTTGGGGTGCCTGCAGCTTTGTCTGAGCCACTGCTAAGCACCCTTCTTCAGAAGTAAAAGTTGCCTTGCTGAGATATTTGAATCTCCAAGTATTTGCAGCACCGGAGTTTTATTTCCAACATCACCTCACAGAGGCATGATTCAAACTCTGACTCTAGAGTTCTCCAGCTTTCCAGAGTTATGAGGAGCCAAAGGAGAGAGCATCGTTAGAAGCAGTGCCAGGTAGCCTATGCCATAGGAAGAGTGGCAAAATCTACTTGCAATTTGAATCTGAGAGTGTGGTGGGAATAGGGGAGATGGTCAAGCACTAGCATAGCCTGAGGTGCCTCATGGAAGAAATTCATGTGGGCCAAAGAAAGGAGCCCTCTCCCTACCTCACTGTAGACTCCTTTTCTCTAGCTTTTTAGCTCTCAGTTTCACCTTTTTCCTAGTCCAAAGTCTTAATCACCTCCTTCATAAATTTTCCCTGGCTCCTCACCTTGTGCAGCAGACTGCCTCCACATAGATAATTACTCCAAAACTTGTAACTCATGTTCCAGCTTGCTGATTACCATCACTACAGGCTAGCACCTCTTCCAGGCCTTTCTGGACCAAGACAGGTGATAACACCTGAATGACCAGCTAGGCCAGAAGTCAACGGACTTTACATCACAATGACAAGAACTTTGAGACCTACTTCTTGGGCCGATGCTTTTAAAACTATTAACTGAATTAATTTCTCCTCATTTAGGGACCATCTGGATACAAGCAATACCTCAACAATGCTTCCAGCCCATCTCGACCAAAGAAGTCAATATGGCAGATCTCGGGACCCCTTCCCCTTTTAGATCAGATAGGGTGAGAGCTCCGTGGATCCCCAGTAGGTAGGGACAACAACCATCCTCAGCAGGAAGCAGATACGGAAGATGAGACCTCCAGTCCCTCAGCTTCCCATAGAGATTTGTGGGGATCACGGCTCTCAAGAGAATGTGTGGAAGGCAGATAGAATAGGGGGATCTTGGGACCCCTCCCATGAAACTTGCCCGGCTTAAATAGTCACTGCCTTGACCTCACCCTATCATTAGTAGTCCCCATCCCAAGTTGAGCAACCACAGGAAAATTCCAGGCAAAAAGTTAATTAATACAAGGAAGTTAGAGGGCACAAAATAGCCCACCAGGTGGAGCTAGTTCCTAACGCCTGGGCAGTAAGTTACAATGACCTTCAACTCACCTGAACCACATTATACCATCATTGTAATATCATATAGATGCCCGGGAGTTCATTAATATCGTTATTACAGACTGAACTCTGGGAAAGGACATGCACAGTCAGAAGTGGGTTATGTAATAGGCCCCATGTCAATCAAAATAGTCAATCAAACTTGTCAATCAAGAGACCACACGCCCAGAGGTGTCTCCCCTGAAGACATGAAAGAAAATAAAAGTACCAAAGCCTTGAGTCATTTTCCTGCTCAAGCCCACTCCTACCTCTTTGGAGTGTACTTTCTTTTCAATAAACTATCTCTTTGTTTCACCTCTACACTCTGGTGTGTGTCTCGTTCAATTCTTTGCTCGAGATACCAAGAACCTGGACACCATGCCAATGAGGACACCCCATTTTCTGGTAACAAAATGGATCATAAAACCAGGCTTTCTAAATGGTTACTAGTCATCGTATAGTAAATTCTTATACAGTAGACTCAGTTAACCAGCACTCATGGGGATCAGTTAACTGCCATTAATCAATTAGTTAAGATGCTGTTAAATGTAAGTAGACACTCCATTAACTGGAACTCAAGAGGTTTCTTGAGATTTTACCAGTTGCTTGAGAGTGTCGGTTCCTTAAGTTCCAGTTAATGGAGAGTCTTCTGTATGTGTTTTCCTCAGAACTCTCTACAGTGTTCTATAGAGGATTTGCGTTCAATGTTTTGTTGTTGGTGATATTTATTATTATGATCAGGAATAATTATTTCAATTGAAACATACCCAGGAGGAACTGCTCAGTCCTCTGGAATAAACAAGTTCTTTTGTCTTTATGGGAGGAGCATGTGTACCAAATTCTGGTTCCTTCTGGATACATGTACATGGGGATACAGCAAATGAAGCTGATTTCAGAAGGAAGGTATGAGAAATAAACCACTGATTTCAATTTTAGTTCTTTAGAAATATTTGGAAAGCCTGCTTGGTGATGTTTTCATGATTAAAAATGACCTGGTGTGTGTGCTTGACAGGAACATGTGCCACAGTAAGCCTGACATATGCTTTCTCCCACCTCCATATGTTTCAGTTATATCTTAATCCACAGCCTGCTGGGAAATAGCTGGGTAAAATAGCACTTTGGGTACTGCTGTCAGTTGGTCTCCTGCTATTTTATTAGCCTATGTTATTCACACCTTCTCTACTGTGAGCTGAAATCTGGCCCTGGACCTGTGGAATTGCCATTGGACTGACTGCATTGGAAAGAAAATTCGAAATGTGAAATGACTTTGTTCAAATGTGAGTCAGGGATGTGTTCGGTCTGCATATAGGAGGAGAAAATGACATTTGAAGAAAATTGGTTCAGGGAGAAATGCTCTAATTATATAAGCATTCAGAATTTAGTAACTGACTGGATAGAAGAATAACAAACTGGCTAACTTGTCAAGTTCCCCAGCATGCTTTTTACACATTGCAGTGTGGTGAAAAGAACATGGGTTTTGGAGCTCAATATGTCTGGGCCTGGTTCCCAGTCCTGCCACTTAAAGACTATTTAAAATATAAAATAATATTGAATGTCAAATATAATTTTTAAAATATTCATAAGGATATAAAGTACAGCATAGGGAATATAGTCAATGATATTGTAATGACTATGGACAGTGTCAGATGGGTAGTAGACCTATTGGGGTTATCACTTTGTGAATTATATAAATGCCGAATCATTATGTTGTTTTGTATGCCTGAAACTAATAAAAAGGGAACTATTTGACCCTTGAGCCTCACTTTCCTTATCTGTAAAATGAAGATAATAAGAGTATCTTAAAACTGTTTTATTGCATTGATTGATATAAAGTATCAGGTACGGGGCTCAATATAAAGTATAAGCTCAATATAAAACATTTAGGAGTGATAACAATAGCTAATATTTTAGAGGTACATACTATGTGTCAGATAGTAAGTTATACACTTTTGTACATTGTAATTCCAAGCTTTCTAAGCCTGCCTCTTCTCCCTTATTTCTCTCCCACACTTTTTCCCAAGCTGAATTTTTGTGGCCAGAAGGCTGGCGATATTTCACCAAGTGATAGAGTAAAGACAAGGAGGCCAAGAAAACAAGTATTTGCAACCCAAATGCTGGAAGAGGGTTTTGCAGTGAGAGACAGGAGATCAAGTTTTCATGGGAAAAATAATAATAGAGTGTAACTATCTAACAAAGAAGCTTGTTTTGGGGAAAACAATACAGGAGTCATTCACATACTTGAAATCTTTTAAATCCAGAATATAGTGGAGCTTCATAGAGTGTCAGTACTCTTTGTGTTTCTACTCTTTCCTCCTCCTCTCCCTTCTCCATTTCCTTCAGCTGCTGGGGAGGCCTGTTTCAGAAGGGGATAAGGTAGCGGCTGTTCCCTCTAGGTGGCGGCAAAGCATATCCTGCAAGCACAGACCCACTCATCCCTCACACTAGGCACATCGGTTCTTGTGGGAAAACCAGGAGGCAGGAGCAGATAGAGTCCAAACAGTTAGTTGCAGCCACTATGATGCTTACACTCTTCATTTCTTACAAATGGAAATGGCCCAAATGTGGTCCAGCCCTAGGCTTTCTGGAGAGACTCAATAGTTTATGTCCTATGAACAATTTCCGAGAAGTGGGTTTCTGATTACAGTTATACTATGACATTTGCAAATGCAGTGCTTCCCCATGATAGACCTGTAAGGAGAAAGATGAGACTCACCTGTGTTGACTTGGGTTTTCTTATGCATGTTTCAAAAGGAGTCAGATAAACTAGACAGGGCATGGTACTTAGAAGACATGTTTTGGGGGCAAGTCCAACTCTTCTATGTTAGGTCTCATTATTGTGGATGACTGATAAAGGTGAAGACAGTAACTGAAAGAACTTCCCACTGTCCCTCACTTTCTCTCCTAAAGGGAGAAAATTGGAGTTAGACACAGTTCACTTCAATACAGGAATCAGAGAGTGTTGGGAGACTGTTAGCATTGAAAGGGGTCTTAGGTATCCTCTCATTGGACACTGACACCTCCCATTTCTGAATACAGCTTTATTGTTTTGTTAAAAATCCATGGTCTGCCCCAAATGGAATAAAGAAGGAAAACAGTATATGTAGTGTGTTGTATCAAACACTATCATGGGAAATTGTGGAACTAAATGCCTTCAGGCATACCTGTATGTGATGCACTTACCTGTCTGTGACATGCCTTTTCAAGCGTGATGTGTCTTCTGTTCCCTTACATGCATGTTTTCTAATTCTAGTAAAACTGTATGAAGTAGATACTATTATCATGCCCATATTACAAATGAAGAACTCAAGGCCCAGAGAGGTTAATTAATCTGCCCCAGGGTACAAGTTACTAAAGGAAACTGTTGAGCATATTCACCTCCCAAAAGAAGGAAAGGGGAAATGATTGAGAGTTAAGACACTTGAGTTCTAGTTCACGTTCTGCCACTTGCTATGTGTATGATCTTGGGAAAGCCACTCCAGTTTTGTTTCATTCTCTACAAATTAAAGGTTTCTACTCAGATATCGATTTAGCTCTTTCCTGACTTCATATTCTATGACTTTTTCTGAAATCTGTACCATTTCTGATGATCTGTAATGGGAATGACACCTGTTCAGTTGTTCAGGCAAATAGAAATAAAAAGTGTTGAGGTGCTCCCAAATAAAACATACAGCTATAACTGTTGAGCATAATAGAATTGACAATAAAATGATGATCATAGAAATGATAATATAGAGGACACTTTTTCTATTTGGCAAAGCTTAAGTGTTGCTGCCACCTAGTGATGAAAATGAGCATGGTTTCCATGCAAGATTGGTCCTTCTGTAGCAGTTTAGGGAATGAAACTAAAACCCAACCACTTGACTCCATAATTTATGGGATTTCACAGATGTTAAATCTTATAGTATTTTTGCTAGCCAATCTATTTCCTTCTATCTAGAAGAGCTTCTCTGGGCGTTATCATTAAGTAGACCTGACTCATCTTTGGCCTCCACCAAATGTGTATATTGTGTCCTTTTGTGTGGTCCTCTCCTCTCCCTGATGGAATCCTAGAAGGTCTGAGCAGGATGAAACTATTCTCAGATAATTTATAAGATATTTCATAGAGTACAGAAGAACAGTGTTTTGACCAAAATCACACTGGTAGTTAACAGGCAGGGGTAACAGTAGACTGGTCCTAGAACTTTGAAAGCTGGTCTGATCAGATCCATCCAGAATGGATGAGATTAGATATTTGCAAGTCACCTTCAGAAGCAAATAGAGTTCTGAGGCCTTGGGAAAGATTGGAGACAGAGAAGTAATCAATGATACTTCCATATTTAAAGGAAGCCTCAGTCTTTCCAGTAGGGAGAAATGGCTGGTCTGGCCGGAAACCTTGAGGAATTGATGCTGTGTTGAGCTTTAAGCACTAGAAGACACTCTGTGCTGGGATACAGAAAGGGCTCATTCACTGGGACTCCCAGAGGCTCCTGGCCAGAGAATCTTATTCTTCCTGAGAGACATGCCCATCCTTGGGAAAGCCTCCAGGGCTCCCAGTGCAGCAGGTATAATCTTAACTTTTCCCTTACCAGCAGGAAAGACTAGCAGAAGTGAGAGCGGAAGCAAAGGTTATTGTGGGATAACTTGCATTTTCTAGAATGTATTTTTAAAAATGAGTAGCTTTTATTTGCTATTATAAATCACTTGCAACAAACTCACAACCCCCTGTTGCGGTGATCTACTTATTCTTATAATGATTCTTTGCACAGTCAACAACCTTCAACAACAACAACAACAACAACAACACAATAATAATAATGGCTAACATCACCAAGGGCATTCATTGAGTCAGAGTCTTTGCATTCATGATCAGATTTACATCTAACAAAAACCCAATAAGGTAATAATTATTATGAGCCTCATTTTACAGCTGAGTAAGCTGAGGCCCAGAGATCAGTTTACCCAGAGTCCCACAGCTCCCCCTGACTATTTCAGCCCTTAATCACTACTCTGTACCACCTCCTCCTTGAGAGCTTGGCTTCCCAGATGCACTGACACTGGAGAGCAGGTGTGTGCATGTGCTGTGGCTAGCAGACATTCTATCTCTACAAAAGGATTTCTGCCTTGCCACCACAGACCCTATTGTAAAGGAGTGTAGAGGCATTCTAGTAATACAACCTCTCCTTGGGGAACTGATCTATTAGCTAGGTAGGCCTGTTGCCTATAGGGGGAGAGAGAACTCAGGAAAACATTTCCCCTAATTTACAACAAATTGTTTGCTGGGTAGGGGTGGAGTGGGGAAATAGACTGTAGGAGGACAGGTGACTAATTTTTTAGGGGAAGAATTTTTTATTATCTGTTATTTCAGTTTATCAGAGCAATTGCTTCACTCTATTAACATGGATAATTAAGAATTGACTGTGTAGTTAAGTGACTTAAACCTTTCTCTCAAACACAAAATTTTATTCTATAATAAACAAGCATGTGTGGAATTATTCATCAAAAGGAATGAACTTCTTTACAGTGCTTGCTGTCAAATATGGTCCCCTTTTTCTCCCATTAAGTTATTAGTTAAGTGAAGAACTTCTTTAAGCAAGAATCTATCTATCAATCATCTAGCATCTATTACATATATATATTATGTAATATGAACAGAATATACACAACAATAATTTTACTCTTGCCCCACCCCTGTTCACTTTTGACTTTTTTTTGGTTCATGAGCCTAAAAATACATGGTGAGGCTTATATAAATTTTATCCTTTCTCTCTATAGGTTTTTTAAGGCAGAAAAGAATAAACAAGGGCATTTAGAAAACATGAACAGGAAATAGTTGAATACAAGCTGAGAATACTGTTAAAAAAGAGATAGTGAGTCCAGGACTACAGGAAGTTTTGTGTTCAGGGAGTCATCAAAAGAGAAAAGGCCTACCTTTTTTTTTTCTTTTCTTTTTTTTTGGGGGGGGGTCTTACCTTATGCTAGACTCCAAGCACCAAGTCTGGATTATAAGCAGCATTTTCAGCTGTGCCCCGAATTAAGCAAGTAAACCTCGGAAGCCTACATTTCACCACTAAGAGAATATTAGTACACATCTTTTAGTTTTAAGAAATTAATCACAAGTTGCCTTCCAAGGTTGGAAGTCTGTCTTATATATCATTAACCCCTTCCCCAGCTTGCCTTGCCTCATTTTAGCATATTTTAGATACTCAATATTTAGGGAGTCAGGTTCCAGGCTTCAAGAATCAAGTTGTTTTTTGTTTTGTTTGTTAAACAGCCAAAGAAATGAGAAGCTATTGAGACTTTATTTCACAGTGTGAAGGGGAGACTTTAAAGATAGTAAATGTTCTCACCTCATTTTAGATAAACCATTATTGTAATAATGCAACAATCACACAGTTGCTGAGGGCAGCTCCTCAGCACCTTGGGACAACCACCTTCTGATCTAGCTGTCTACCTTTACAGTACAATTTACTGGAAACAATTTTTTAATTAAAAAAAGAAAACTGTGTGTACGTGTGTGTGTGTGTGTGTGTGTGTGTGTGTGATCCAAAGAAGCTAGTACTGAAAAGAAGTTTTTAGAATTAGGGCAGTTCTTACAATCAGAAGTCTGTGGTCACTTACATGGTGTGGTGTGTGAGAAGTTCCCACAAACATCACCTCTGTTTCCTTAGCTCACTCCACTATGCCTTTCACCTCAAGTGTGTGACTGCTACTTACAATCTTGTGTCTCAATGTCCTCTGTTAAAATCATGTATTTGGGAAGAAGAGAAGAAATCCCCTGAAAACTTTGAAGGGAGCAGTTGTTATTAAATCAGGCAGACACGTATAAAAATATGCTTGACCTCATTAGTAGTTAGGGAAGTGCAAATGAAAGCCACAGTGAGACACGACTGCATACCAATTAGGATGGCTAAACCAAAACAGAAGCAAAAACAAAACTGCTGCTTGCAAAGATGCAGAATATTTGGACTTCTTAAATATTGCTGCTGAGATGACAACTCTTCAAGGAAAGCAAGATAAAAATGTGTAATAATTTGGTCTCTTGTTTAGAATGGAGTTTTCTTATTGGGCACTAAAATAAAGTATTGTTATAAGTAGACCCTGATAGGGAAGTAGCTAAAACCAGAAGTGGCCATGTGTAGATGGTGACTAAATCATTCCAGAGTGAAATGGAGAACCTGGAGAAAGACTAAGTTCATTATTTTATCCTGAAACCTGGTTCAAAGAGGAGGGTATGTAATTTTAATTCTCTGGAAATGTACTTTCCACCATTGAAAGAATGCACATCTAGAAATTGATCACTTCTCTAGACCATTCCTAGGGGGCGGGGAGAGAGAGAGAGAGAGAGAGAGAGAGAGAGAGAGTCCTTGATAAGTACATAATGTAACTTTTGCAGATGGACCTAGTGAACCCAGAAGAAAGGAGAAAGATCTTGCCTAAGGTTATCCTGTGGTGGAGGCAGGACTAGTTCCTGGGCCTCTAGGTGTCCAGTCTTATTCAGAGCTCCCTCTAATGAATACATCATGCTGCCTTTTAGTACTCAGGTTTGTGTACAGATTTGCTGTGTTCCAAATTAGTCTTAGCAACCTGAGCTTCCCAGTATTGGTGACTCCTGGAGAACATCTAATAAGGGGATACATGTGATGACAGGATTTACTGTACCTTTCACAATCAATACTGATTACTTTTCTTCCTTAATGGCTTCTGCTTTCAGCAACAGTAGGGCACCTCCCCAGTTCTGTCATTTCCTTGACAATTATGAATTACAGTCAAGGTTACCCTCTTATCTCCTCTTGACTCAAATCACCTTTGGCTTGAAAGCTCTGGGCAGCTTACCAGACAGGTATTGCTATTCTTGTGTTTGCCAGACTACAAATAAACTTAGTCTCTCTGGCTTTTACCTCTGGAGCAGGCTGACTGGGTGTACTGTTTTAAATAGGGCAGAAAACAGCAGTATTGTCCCGTTTCAAACAGTACATATCCATCAGCCCACTGTCACTACTGTTGTTTTCTGTTCCATTTAAAACAATACATCTGGTCAGTCTATATCTGGAGAGGACTTGTCTGGAGTTAATTGAAACAGAGAACATTAAATAATTTAGAATAAATATACATTGTGTTACACAGGGTAACCAAACCAAACTGCAAAGTAATCTAAAGTGATGACTACTGTGTATAAGCAAGAGTTTGTGTTGTTATTACATATGGAGGGCAGTTTTTGGACTAGAAAATGACTGATGATTGTACAATCAATGGGATTGCCATCTGGTTGATTTTCTTTTTTACAGTGAAAGTTTGTTTTGTATTTAGAATTAGCCAGCTGCACTCAGTTTAGATGATCCCAATTTTGTTGGCAACATACAAAGCATCATAGTCAGAAGCCAGTAGAACATATGCCTTCTTCTTTCCATCAGGCCTGATAAGGGTGTTGACCTTGGCCATGTCAATGTCATAGAGCCCATTTGATATGGTACTTGTTGGCCTTGGCATCCACAATGAACCTAAGTGTATTTATTGTCTTCTATCTCCTTCATGGCTGACTCAGGGGGAATTTGATGATGGCATAGTGGTCAAGTTTATTTTTCCCAGGGGTGCTCTTCTGAGGATATTTATGTTGCCTTTTGAGTCACAGTGTTTTGGCCCTTCAGAAGGTGGGTGATGTATAGATTTTTCCTGTGGCTGTGGATGCCTTTCAGCACTGCTTTCTTGGCCTTCAAAGCCTTTCCTTTGGCTTTGCCTTTGGGAAGGGGATTCCTTCTTTACTTTCAACAACATTTTAGTGAAAAGCCATCTGTTTGATTTTATTCCATTGAGCTTGGCTGAATACCATCCGCCAGAAAACAGTTCAACTGATTGTGGTCATTTCTAATTATTGTGATAGAATTGATAGAGGACTGTTTCACCCATGGAACCAGACTTGTTTTTATACGGTTTTGATATTTAGGAATTTGGACCCCTTTCCCTTGATAAACAATTCAAAAGTTCCATTCTTTTTTATTTTTTTACATTCATTTTTATTGTTAGACTTATTGGGGTGACATCTGTTAGCAAGGATTACATAGGTTTCAGGCATACAATTCTACAGTGCATTGTCAACTTGTTGTAAAATAACTTCACCACCTAATGTGACTTCTCTTTCCATCACCTTATATTTAGCTTCCCCCTTCCTCTCCCACTCCCTCCCCTCTCTCCCCTCTCCTACCCATTCATCCCCAAATAAACATTAAACTATTGATTGTGTCCATGGGTTATTTGTTTCTCCATTTCTTTTTTCTTTGTTTTCAGTTTTATATTCCGCATATGAGTGAAGTCTACAGTTCTTTGTTTTTTCTGTCTGGCTTATTTCACTAAGCATGATGAAAAGCCAAAGGTTTATGTCACCTATATTACTTATATAATTAAATAACTAAACACTCTGAAAATGAACTACCTTTCAAGCCCTGCATGATCTTGGGTGTGACTTTAATACCTATATCACTCCTCATTTAGAACACTATGAATCCCAGCAACTCCAAGCACTTACAGAGGCCTGTTCAAATGAGGGGCCCTGAAGTTTACCTGAAGCTTCATTAGATTCTTTAGTTTTATAGTAAAACTCTCTCTGCAGAGGATCTATCTTACTTTTTTGGAGTTATGAAATCATTAATATATCTATTTTATATCTTCCTTCCCTAGTAGACTAAATTCCATGAAAACAGGGACCATGTCTAATTTTTATCATTATTAAATATTTAGTATTTAGTGTGGTGCCTGACATAGAACAGGCATTCAGTAAATACTTCTTTGCCTAGCAGTGCCTAATGGGACTCAGTGCTGAGCTGAATGAAACAGTTAAAGACAGTAAGAGAGAAGCCCTACCTTTTCCAAACTTTCTGTGGGCAGAATGTCAATGACCAAATAGTTGATGTAAACAAAGGTGTCTGGGAATGTTTATGAGAGTAGGAGAATGAGGAAGGAAGCAAATAGCATGCTTAGGCCAGCCTGCATTGTCCTAGACTAAGAGTCCAGGAGTATTAGCATGAGTAGGACTAAACCTGGCACACTTTAGTGCAATCATTACTACTCTAAGCCTCATGGGGGATGGGCAGAAGGCTGTGTACAACAGCAAATAGAAGGGAAAAAGTGCAAGGGATCACAAAGCAGTCAGTGAGCATCATTAGAATAATGATAATAGCTGCCATTTTCCAAGTTTCAAGCCCTGTGCTTGATACTTTCCCATATATTTTCTCATGTCTTCCTTATAATGAGTCTGTGAGAGGTATTATCTCCATTTCATGCTGTGGAAACTAGGACTTGAGTTAGTACAGAATTTGGCAGTGTTCCTATACAAGTCCAAGGCACTCTAACCCTGATCTTGGTGAGTTCAGAGCTAGAACTCCTTTTTAACTACTGTCGGAAGAAGAGTCTAGAAACATGTACAGTCTTGGGTAAGTGGGGGCCAAAGTAGCTTCCAGGGTGCACTTTGGTAGAGAACAAGACCGGAGAGAAAGATACCTCACCTATTGGCTGGGGACATGTGGGAGCAGCATTTGGCTGAGTCCTGACTAGGGCTGGAAGCAGGGTGGCACCAGGGAAGGACAAGGCCAATGATAATTAAAGGGAAATATCCAGCACCTAGGAGAGCTCCAGGTTTGCTTCTTTCTCCTCAGGTGAACAAAGCTGAACTTAGCATGCTATTGACCCTCTCATTTTCCTAAGGAGCTTCTCCAGGTCAAGCAATCTATTTAGCGACTTGACTGGGTGGCACGTGCTGCTGCCGCTTGCAAATCACAAGTGGGAGCTGCGTATTAAGATGAGATGCGTGCCAGACTTCTAGGGCATAGTTAAGCTAAGCTCCTGAACCGAGATGCTGCCCTGAATTATTATTTTTTTTAATGTTCTCATTATTTATTTATTTATTTATTTATTTATTTATTTATTTATAATTCATTTTTATTGTTAGATTTATTGGGGTGACATCTGTTACAAGGATTACATAGGTTTCAGGCACACAATTCCACAGTGCATTGTCAACTTGTTGTATAATAATTTCACCACCTATTGTGACTTGGCCCTGAATTCTTGAGTGACAGAAAATGCAGTGACAGCTGTAGAAACAAGCAGCCCTACTCACTTTGGCATCGAATTATAGAACACATCATCATTGCAGAGGGAACCAGCAACATTTTCCTTTCCTGGTCTTTACTTAACTTATTCTAGTTATGCAGCCTTTACATGTTCCCACTCTATAAGTACTGTATGAGAGGAGAAAGAGACAGAGACAGAAAGAGTGAGGGAGAATTAATTTACTACTGGGTGAAATGAAAATGCACTGAAGTGTAATGAAAATTCATTAACTTTGGAAATGATGATGAATGCTGTCCAAATAATTCTTACTATTGCATAATTCATTTCTGAAAATAGAGCCAAACTCTCCTACATGGCCTTTATTATGTTGAGGTACTTTCCTTCTATACCCATTTTATTAAGTGTTTTGGTCATAATGTATGTAGAATCCCGTCAAATGCTTTTTTATCAATTGATATGATCATATGGTCTTTATCTTGTAGTTTGTTTCTATGGTGTATCACATCAATTGATTTGTGTATGTCGAACCATCCTTGTGTTCCTAGGATGAATCCCACTTGATTGCGGTGTATAATCTTTTCAATGTATTTTTGTATTCTATTTGCTAGTATTTTATTTAGGATTTTTGCATGTCTTCATCAGAGATATTGGTCTATACTTTGTTTGTTTGTTTTGTGTGCGGGTGTGTGTGTTATCTTTACCAGGTTTTGGTCTTAGGCTTATGTTGGCCTCATGGAAAGAGTTGAGAAGTATTGTCTCTTCTTCAATTTTTTGGAAGAGTTTGAGAAGAATAGGCATTAGTTCCTCTTTGAATACTTGAGAAAACTTGATGAGACCCTCTGGTCCTGGGCTTTTGCCTTTGGGGAGGTTTGTATGATTTTTTCAATTTCCTTACTGCTGATTGGTCTATTTAGATTATTCAGTTCTTCTTGGTTCCATCTAGGTAGACTATATGTTTTTAGAAATGTCCATTTCTTCGAGGTTGTTAAATTTGGTGACATTTGGTCCTTCGTAATATTTTCTTATGATTCTTTATATTTCTGTGGTATCAGTGGTAATTTCTTCTTTTTCATTTCTAATTTTGGTTATTTGTGTTTTTTCTCTTTGCTCCTTGGTGAGCTTAGCCAGGGGTTTGGAAATCTTATTTTTTCAAAGAACCAGCTCTTTGTTGCATCAATTTTCTTTATAATTTTTCTGTTCTCTATTTCATTTAGTTCTGCTCTAATTTTTATTATTTCCTCCCTGCTGATTTGGGGCTTTTATTTTTTCTTGTTTTTCTAGTTCTTTAAGATGTGATGTTAGATTGTGTGCTTGTGGTTTTACTTTTTTCTTTCTTTCTTTTTTTTAACAGTATAGGGTCTCTTATTTTTTGCACCCATCATGCCATGAATTTAGAGGGAATGGTTTCCAGTAGCTATGGCTCCTTTCTGTTGGTTCTCACAAAGTTTGCCTCTCTGGGTGGAGCAGGCTGGCGCTTCAGCTGAACCCAGGTGCCCTTCTCTTTGGCTTCCTTCATTTTCTGATAATTTTCTTTCACGTATTTCAGGAAGCTGTCTCGGATCTAAGAGTGCTTAATGTGCTCAATATGTACATTAATTCTCTTGACGAGAATCTTACCCTTAACCTGTTTATCGACAACAATGCCAACTGCATGCTGGGTAACATTGTAGACTCTTCCAGTTTCGCTGTGGTAACATTTGTGGTGCATTCTTTTTTGAACAGTGCCCATCCCCTTGATGTCTGCAATATCACCTTTGTTGTAGATTCTAATGTATGTGGCCAAAGGAACAACTACATGTTTTCTAAAAGGCCTAGAGAACATGTAATGGGTGCCTATGCTCATTCCCTTTACATTGGTCATTTTGGTGAATTATTGGGCAATGGAGGTTCCAGCCAAAAAGAAGGAGCTTCTTATTTCTTGAGATAGACCTGTGATATAAATTTTCCTCTTATTACTTTTGATGCATCCCAATAATTTTGATACATTGTATTTTCATTGTCATTTGTTTCTATGTATTTTTAAATCTCTTCCTTGACTCAGTAATTTTTTAATAACATGTTCTTTAATCTCCATGTATATGGTTTTTTTTCTGCATTTGTGGAGTTCATCTCCAATTTCAAGGCATAGTGGTTTGAGAGTATGCTTTATATGATTTCAATTTTCTTGAATTTTCTGAGGGTAGTTTTGTGTCTCAGCATATGGTCTATCCTTGAGAATGTTTCATGTGCACTAGAATAGAATGTATTGTCTTGTGTTGTAGGATAGAGTGTCCTGTAAATGTCAATTATGTCCAATTGTTTTAATGCATCATTTAAAGCTGATAGTTCCTTATTTACTTTCTGGTTGGATGATGTGTCCATGACTGTCAAAGGGGTGGTTAGGTCCCCTAGTATGATTGTGCTTTTCTCAGTTTCACTTTTTACATCTTTAGTTGCTTTATAAATTTTGGTGCTTCCTGGTTGGGGGCATATATATTGATGAGTGTCATGTCTTCCTCTTGTTGTACCATCCCTTTTATCATTACAAAATGTCCATTTTTGTCTCTTACCATCTTTTTTTATACTGAAGTGTATTTCATCAGTATGGCTACTCCTGCTTTTTTGTGGATGTCATTTGCTTGGAGTATTGTTTTCCACCCTTTCGCTCTGAGTCTGTGTTTGTCCTTGTGGCTGAGGTGTGTCTCTTGGACACAGCATAGAGATGCTTTTTGTTTGTTTGTTTGTCTGTTTGTTTTAATCCAGTCAGCTACTCTGTGCCTTTTTATTGGTGAGTTTTAACCATTTACATTTAGGGTGATGATCGGTATATGAATATTTCCTATGACCATTTTGTCTTATGGTTTTTGGTTGTTTGGAGTCTTGGTTTTGTCTTTGCTTTTTTCTCATTGCTTCATTTAGCTTAATGGTGTTCTATGATTTTTCCTTCTGTTTTCTCTTTTTTTGGTTGTGTGTCTCAGTTCTGGGTTTGTTGTTGTTGTTGTTGTTGTTTTGCTTTTTAGTATTTACCATGAGGTTTATGAAAAGGGAAGTTTCATGTACATAGTGGCTCTTTTTCTTAAACATACTTTTAATTTATATTCTCTCTTGGTAATTTAAACATTTACTTCTTCATTTTTTATATTTTTGTTTTACCAACTTTTTGCCATTTATTTAGGCTTTTCATATCAGGTCAAGTAGTCTCCTTCATTATTTCCTGCAGTGCCAGCCTCGTGTGGGTGAATTCCCTCAGCTTTGGCATGTCTGAAAACATCTTTATTCCTCTTTCATATCCAAAGGATAACTTTGCTGGATAGATTTTTTTCGGGGGTAGGGCTGGTAGGTCCTCTCCATATTTTGAATATATAATACCACTCTCTCCTGATTTGAAGAGTTTCAGCTGAAAAGTCTGATGACAGCCTGATGGGCTTTCTATTGAAGGTTATATATATATATTTTTCCCCTGGCTGCCTTGAGAATTCTTTTTTTTTTTTGTCTTTGATTTTTGACATCTTCAGTATAATGTGCATTGGAGAAAGTCTGATGAAATTCAGATTGCTAGGGGTCCTGTTTTCTTCTTGAATTCGGGGTTTCATTTCTTTCCATAGGGTTGAAAAGTTCTTATCTACTGTTTGTTTGATTAAGCTCTCCTTAGAATTTTGTTCTGTTTCTTCTGGTATTCCTATTGTCCTGTTGTTCTTTCTAATGGAGTCAGATAGTTCTTGTAGAGATCTTTCCTCTGTCCTTTTTTTTGATTCTCACATTGCTGTCTTTTTTCTTCTGTTCAATTTTGATGTTTCCATCTTCCATCTCACAAATCCTTTCCTCCATTTAGTCGGCCCTGTTTCCTATGCTAGTTAGTTCATGCTTTATTTCTTTTATCTCATTGTGTATCTCCAGAATTTCTACTTGATTCTTTTTTATAGTTTCAATTTCTTTTTTAAAGTGTCACTTTTGTTCAGAAATTTCCTTCCTGAGATCATTTATCTGGATATGATTACTCAGCCAGCATTCCCTGAGCTCTCTGAGTATTTTTATGAGTACAGTCTTAAATTCTGTGTCACTTAGATCACATATTTCCAAATCTATGAGTTTTTATCTTTCTGGAGATTTTGCATTTTTTTTCTCTGAAACTCATTATTCCTAAGGGAGTTCATTATAGTTGATATGTTTCTTTTCCTGGTCATAAGGGCTTTTTCTTCCCCTGACAGATGTGAAAGGTCTTTATTTCACTTCCCAGTTGGTGTCGCTGGAATGTCTTACAGTATTTTCTCTTGATTATCCAATTTTCACACTCTCAGAGCTTTCCTGGAGGGTGGGCTTCTCCTTTTGGCTCACTTGCCTTGGTTTTGATGCTCGTCTTCTTTGGGGAAATGTGGTGGGCGATGATATTCTTTGCCTCTGAAATTTGTGCAAACAGAGGCTTCTGTGCCTTTTTTTTACTGTTTTCCTGAGTCCCCCTGCTGGTTCCCTTAGGGGCAGAGTCTGATGGGAAAGGCTCAGGGCTTGGTAGCAGCACAGGGTAATAGCAATTTGGGGGAGGGCAAGAAGAAGCAACCAGGTTCCATGTTCACAGTTTCTGCCTAGCGGTGGAGGCAGTGCGGGTCATCACTGCTGTTTGTTCCAAGGTGGCTCCTTACCCTGGGTGCTGGTTCAGCTGTGAAACAAGCCTATATCTTTGTCAGGAGCACTCAGGGAGCATGCTGCAGCTTAAGCTCAGGGGAGTGCCCAGGAATGCCTGGTGTGTGCTGCAATGAAAAAGTGCCCCTCTGTCAGGAGCACACTGGAGCTAGGGGTGGGTGGCACAGAGTTTTCCATCAAGAGTGAACTAGAGCTGGGAAATGGGTACCTCTTTATCTGGTCATCTCATGGGACTTCTACTGTCTGCTCCTCCTCTGTCAACCTGAGATTGTGTTGCATTTCAGTCCATTTTCCCTGGTTCTCTCCTCGGTTCTTCTTCTGCCAGCCCCGGGCTTTCACAGTTCCTTCTCTGCACTGCTCTCTCCCCTTTCCTCCTGTTCATCTATCTTTTTCTGACCTTTAGTTGTTTTCTTGTAATGGGTGGATATCTTAGCTGAGGATGTGTCACTTGGGTATTCCCTTGTCAGATTTTAGGTGTTCAGTTTGTAATTTCCATGAGTGGTTGCAGGGAATGTCCTCTCATGCCACCATCTTGATCCAGTCCCCAAACATACCATTTTAAATGGGACAGAAAACAATGGTACTGTCCTGTTTCAAATGCTATGTATGGTCAGCCTAGCCTGCCTGGGCTAAATTGAAAGCATCATTAGGCTAACCATATATACTGTTTGAAATAGAACAGTACCATTGTTTACTGTCCCATTTAAAATGATACATTTGATCAATCTATACAAAGTATGTGATTACGTAGGAGGCAAATATTGGCCAACTTCCACCAGTGGGAGATCTCAGTTTGCCAGGCCATCAATGCCTCACAATGGAGGCATCACAGCTTCTCTCCCTTCTCTCCTTCTCCTACCCCTCCTGGAAGATCCTTCAGCCCCTCATAAAGCACTTTATGCTGACATGTGAATGTTGATGTCAGGGATGACTGTTGTTGCCCTCTCAGGTCTTTCTCTTAAGAGAAGGACATGTATCATGGGGAGCTACCTCCTTTTAAGGCCACACTTATTTCTTTCTCTTAGTAGCCTGACTTTATTATTTGGGGGCTCAGGATCTAAATGAGCACATTGGCAGCTGAAAGAATGTCTGTGGTTAAATATGAAGCAGCCATTGAGCCAGCTTTAACCTTAATTTGCCAGGCCACAAATGCCTCACAATGGAGGCATCATGGCTCCTCATTCTTTTCCTCCTCTCCCTTATTTGGGGATCCTGCAGCCACTCAGGGAGCATCTTTGGGTGACATGTAAATAGTGATGTCAGGGATGAGTAAGGTTACTCTCTCAAGTCCTTTTCCTAAGACAAGTATGGTAAATGGAATTAGATATATCATCCGAGAATACTAGCTTCCAAAGCCAGCTCTATGATCCTAATGGCCTGACTATCAAGTGAGGTGCTGCAACTGGAATCAAACACATTAGCTACTGATATAGTGGCATTGATTAAGTAAAAGACATCCATGGATCAGCTCCCAGCAATGGAAGATCTTAGTTTGCCAGGCTACAGATGTGTCATAATGGAGACATCATGTTTCTTCCCTCCTCTCTCACCACCCCCATGGGTCCCTCACCCATTCAGAGAGCATCTTGTGCTGACATGTGAATAGTTATATCAGTTATGACTGTTGCTACTGTCTCAGGTTTTTCTCCTAAGAGAAGATCTAGTCAATGGAAGGGGATGTGTCATGGGAAACTACCTCTTTCCAAGGCTACCTTTATTCCTTCTAATGACTTGCCCTTATGATGTGGGATGTTTGGGTGGTAAATGAACACATCGACAGCTGATAGAATTCCTGTGGTTAAGTAGGAAGCAGCCATTGTTCAGCTCCCACCAGTGCAAGACTTTCCTTTGCCAGGCCATCAATGCCTCACAATGGAGGCATTATGTTTTCTCTCTTGTTCCACCTCCCTTTTCTCGTGGGTTTCTCAGCTACTCAGGGAGCACCTTGTGCTGACATGTGAATAGTTGTGTCAGGGATGACTAATTTTATCCTCTTAAGTTATTTTTTAGGACAAGTTTCATGAGTGGAATTAGAAAATTTCATGTAGTTTTTTAAGGCCACCTGTAATTGCTTCTAATGGCTTGACTATCAAAAGGAGTGCTGCAATTGTATTCAAGCATATTGGATACTCATTTACAGGCCTTTATTAAGTAGAAGACAACCATCACTACCTCCCACCAATGGGTGACCTTAGTTTGCCAGGCCATCAACACCTCATAATGGAGGCATCATGGCGCCCTGCTTCCATGAGATCTTTCAAGCACATGGAGGGCATTTTGGACTAACATATGAATAATGACATCAGGAAATATATTTCTCTCTCTGAACAGCTCCCCTTGGGAGAAACACAAATTCTGAAAGCTTTTATTTACTAGGAGGTCCCTAAAGTCTCTCTTGATCTCATTTCTTCACCTTTGTCCCCTTGTATTCTCACCCAGTCACCCTGCTGCTATTTTGTGATGCCATTGATTCGTTACATCACAGCAACTAGGTAATACTTGTTAAAGACACTTGTCCTTGCTATTCCCATACCTTGGGGTTTATGTGCAGTTCACAACATTTGCCTTCTTATCCAACATATTTTCTAAGGCATATGTCTAAATTTTGCACACTCCAGAACCTTTGAAAACTGCTGAGTGATTGTAATGAATGATTGCAAAGGAGGCCCATCCTGTTCCTTAGCAGACCTTCAGGATCTTGTACCATTTGTTGTTTGTTCCCCTTTCAATCACACTCATTTCCCAAAGCTTCTCCCCATAATCTCAACTCTGGGTACTTTACCCAGTCTTAGTGTAGATATCAATTTGTTTCATCATTCCCATCCATATAATGTCACTGATCTTTCAAAATCCCAGTCCATTACCTCCTTTGAAGTCTTCTCTTTCCTAGTTTAATGTTTCCCCCTTGTTGCTACTTTGAATTGAGACCCTGTATCAGAAATGGATCTTTACTGTGTTCCCAGACTAGATCATCTAGTACCTAGTACTTTTATCTCTTTGTCCTCTATTTCTTACTTTATTTAAAATTTGTTTAGATTGTTATATTGAATGAATTCTTATATGCTGTCTCAAATTCTTTTTGGAGCAAATAAATAGCTAGCTAGCTAGGTAGCTAGGTAGCTAGATAATATCTCTCTCAAAGAGTATTACCACTAAGCCCTAGCTTGGTGACCACTGTACTGCTTGTTCTGTGTACCCCACCCACTGCACCTCCCATTACCTTGTTCTTTTTAGCTATTTGGTCAAGCCTGCTTCTTTTTTTTTTATATTTTTTTAATCCTTTATTTTTTTTTAATTCATTTTTATTGTTAGACTTATTGGGGTGACATCTGTTAGCAAGGATTACATAGGTTTCAGGCATACAATTCTACAGTGCATTGTCAACTTGATGTATAATAAGTTCACCACCTAATGTGACTTCTCTTTCCATCACCTTATATTTAGCTTCTCCCCCTCCTCTCCCACCCCCTCCCCTTTCTCCCC
>PVJL010000864.1:0-150208 GCA_004026885.1 Lyroderma lyra
TGTTTATGGTCCCCGTACGTCGGCTCCGCATGTGTTTTTTCAACTGGGTGTACCACCGCCGAACCTGCCCTGCCTGGAAACCTTGGCAATGACAGTCCATTATCTGATGAATAGATAAACAAAATGTTGGTATATCCATACAATGGAAATATTATTCAGCTATAAAAAGGAAATACTTGGGGATGTAATGTACAGCATAGGGCAGTGGTTCTCAACCTTCCTAATGCTGCGACCCTTTAATACAGTTCCTCATGTTGAGGCGACCCCCATAAAGTTATTTTCGTTGCTACTTCATAACTGTAATTTTGCTACTGTTATGAATCATAATGTAAATATCTGATATGTATTTTCTGATGGTCCTAGGCGACCCCTGTGAAAGGGTTGTTCAACCCCCAAAGGGGTCGTGACCCATAGGTTGAGAACCACTGGCATAGGGAATATAGACAATAATATTGTGATAGCCTGGTATGGTGTCAGATGGTTGTTGGACTTACCATGCTGATCACTTCTTTAGGTATATAAATGTTCAATAACTATGGCATACACCTGAAACTAATATAATATTGTATATGCATATTTTTAATAAAAATCTTAAGAAAAATAAAAAATAATGAAATGCAAAAAGGGGGAAGTACTGATTTATGCTACAACATGGATGAAACTGAAACCATTACGTTAAGTGGAGGAAGACAGACACAAAAGGCTATATGGATATTATATGATTTCATTTATATAAAATATCCAGAATAGGCAAATCCATAGAGACAGAAAACACATTAGTGGTTGCTAGGGATTAGAGACAGTGGAAATAGGGAGTGACTGCTAATGGATATGAGGTTTCTCTTTGAGGTGATGAAAATTTTTTGAAATTAGATAGTGATGATAATTGTAAAGGATTGTGAATATCCTAAAACCCACTGAACTGCATATTTTAAAAGGATGAATTTAATGGTATATGAATTATATCTCAATGAAATAAGATGAACTAATAAAAAAATGGGCACATGACTCAAGCAGGCCAATGAGAGCCAATAAAACTCAACCCAATTCTTTGGAGTCACGAGAGGAGCAAACTAATTCCTTCTTGCATGACTACAACTTGAGAGAATATGCATGTAGGATCTGAAGCTGCTGACTTGACTTGCTATGTGTAGAGCCTGAGACTGAAGTATTCAACCTAGCTGAAAGCAGAGCCAAAAAATGGAGAGATATTGGAGCCAAAGTTACTAATCATTCCAGTTAGCCTGGGATTTTCCTGGTTTTAGCACTGAAAGCCCTGTATTCCTCCTTGGTAGTCACCCTAGTCAGAGCTCTGAATCTACCTCTGCTTGAAACTCAGAACTCCACCTGTGAACTGTCCAAGTACATGACTCAATAAATTCCCTTTTTGTTTTGGCAAGTATCATGGGTTGGGTTTCCAAAGGCAGGCACTGAGACAGAGTTTAGGGTTTAAGATGTTTATGAGGGACTAACATGTATGAAAAGAAGGAGACAGAAGTAGAAGATTAGGCAGAGGAAGAAGTCAAAATGTGATGTAGGTCCTTGGCCAATCCAGCAGGGATCTTTGGAACTAGTACTGTCCCCAGAAGGTCCCACAGTGAGCCAAAATGGCTGGGCCATCATACTCTCCCACGTTTCTTTTCACCTGTAAACTTCTAGTCATCCTTCAAGTCTGAGCCTCATGTTGCCTTTTTGGAGAATCCTTTCCTGAAGCCCTCAGCAACATTAAGTGCCATGGCATCTGGGATATATGTAGCAGTTTGATTATTAATTTTTTAATGTCTGTCTGACTTGCAGTCTATTAGTTTCATGAAGGAAGGGACTGTTCTGGTTAGCTATTGCTAGGTAACAAATTACCCCAAATCTTTGTAGCTTAAAACAGAGGTTGGCAATGTAGGGCCCATGTGCCAGATTCAGCCAATAGCCTATTTTTGTATAACTGGAAAACTAACAATTTCTTTTTATATTTTAAAGAGGTTGTTAAACAAAATAAAACAAAGCAAAGCAAGACAACAAAACAAAACAACTCCAAACAAGAATAACACATGACGGAGACTTTACATAGCCCACAAAATGTAAGATATTTACTGTCTGGCCCTTTATGGAAAATGTTCGCTAACTCATGGATTAAAACAACAACCATGTTGTTACATCCCATGATTTTGTGTGTCAGATATTCAGGAAGGGTTTGGCTCAATGACTGTTCTGCTCTATGTAATACTGATTTGGACCTCTCAGTGGCACTCAGCTGGAAGGTCCAAGAAGACTTCACTCATGTCTGGTAGCTTGGCAAGATAGCTGAAAGGCTGAGCTCAGCCCTCTCCCTTTCTATGCTGTCTCTCCCTCAGGGGGGTTAGACTTCAGTGGCCCAGGGTTCTAAAAGACCCAAATGGAAACTCTCCAAGACTAGGCTTATAATTAGAGAGTGTCACTTCTGCATGCTACTGGTCAAAGCAGTTACAAGCCAACCTTAATTTAAAGGGTAGGGAAATTTTCACACCTCTCACAGGAGTGCAAAGAATTTGAGGCTATCTTTAATCTACTTGAAGACTAAGTCAGCTCACTCACCATTATATCCCCAGCTCTAAGCACAGCACCTGACATATGAACTCAATAAATTTGTTAACCAATGGACACAGTCTGGTAGGTGGAACCTGACCTATTTACAATATGAAAATATTAGATTTGGAGCTAAAGGTTCACTTGGACCCTTAGGAACACTTCATTCTGCATATTACATTTTGAGGCTACAAGGGCCGGCCCAGCTCTGTGCTCCATCTCAGAATATTTGAACTTCAGTTTCCTTTTTAGTTAATGAGGGATAATAAAACCAGCATCTTGCAGGATTCCTATTAGAATTAAATGGTATAACGAAGTGAGGAAGCCTTTTTTTTTTTTTTTTTAATTTGGGTAGTTCCCTGGCTGGGAATTAAACCCAGACCACAGCATTGACAGCACCAAAGCCTTAAGCCACTACACCACCAGGGAACTCCTGTGGAAACCTTATAAAATGTAAAGTTCTGTTTAACATTAGGTTGTTATTATTGTCGTTATTCCCCTGGGTGGGGTGTGGACAAAGCCAAAGCCCTTAGATCCCCTGCCTTGGAGAAAGACCCCTCAATTTCACTCAACTCTCCAATTCTTACCCCTGATGGTTCCTGAGGAGCAGGCGTTAGGAGAATGAAGGAGGATTCCCATGGCTATGCAATCCACTTTTCGCTAGGGAAGATTTATTTCCCTACAGTGGTTCTAATGATGGTTCAGTGGGTCTTAGAGTTCCATAATGATCTTGATGCCAATGCCTCCCACCCTGTGTATCTCTGCAGAGGCCGTGGGGAAATGGGAAGGCACACTAGCTAAACAAATACGAATGATTAGTTGCATGTGGCCAGCCCCTTCTTGCCTGAGCCGGCCTATTGTGTGCTCCAACATATGGAGTAATAAAGACGCTGCTTAGAAAAACTACATTGAATTTATCATCCTCATTCAGCTCAGAGAAAGCAGTTTTCCTGTCCCCCAGAAGAGCCCCCCTGAAAACCTATGTCCCAGAGACACTCCATACCTTTCATTTCCTATGTGTCTGATTTCTGACTGGAGAGAGAGTTTGCCTGAGTAATACCTATTTTTTCAACCTTTCCACAAAAGCTCCTATATATCCTGGGCATGATGTATAATGTATGTGTGGTGTGTGTAGGTCTGGAAATGGGATAATTACTTAGAATGTTAAGTAGGGATATAAAGTGGGATCTCTTGTGTGAGTTTGTAAGTACCCACATGTGTATTTGTGTGTGATTTAACTTTGCCCAGCCTCTAGCACAGCTGTGTAGCCAAGAGGCATAGAAAAAGAATAGTACACAGCTAAAAACTATTTAGCACTTACTGTGCCAGGTAGCAGGCTGAATGCTTTACTTGTACTGTCTCATTTAATCTTCATAACAATTGTTGAGGTGAGTATTAATATTATTTCCATTTTATAGATAGGAAAATGCCCCTCTAAAGTAGGTTAGGGTTAAGCAACTTGCTTAGCTAGTGAGGGGCAGTCAGGAATTGAACCTAGGTCCGTCCAATTCCAAATCCTGTTCTTAAACTGCTCCACAATCCCTAATTCAGGCTTTCTGCTGACAGTGATATTGGATTTGATGATCTAATATTTTGAGACATGCAACATGGCAAGCATTATTCTCTACATCTAATCTCCCAAAGCTTTGGTGTTAGGGAACTTTTACTAGGGACAGCGTCAGTATGTGTGTGTGTGTGTGTGTGTGTGTGTGTGTGTTGGAGATTACAATGAACTATTTGAGTCAACCTGGCTTACTCCACATTTGATATGTAGAGTTAAGCTGTCTTAGCTAGTCAGGTATGTTGGTATGATGCAGGCTACAAGAGTGAGAGAACGAGTGGTCCATGAGAGGGAGAGATGAGAGAGCAGCCTGTCTTCAGACCGCCTAAGTTCCAGCTCCAGTCCCTGTCTATCTTTATATCAGTCCTTTATCATGGGTCTGGGCAAACTTGAACTGCTCTGTATGATAAAGGGGTGAGGAATTTGGAAGCTTGAGGGAAAATCCAGGTGAAGGAGATGTGAACTGGCTGTCTGGGTGCTGTGCAAGGGAAAGAAATGATTTAAAAAGGTGGTTCATGGAGGTGATATAGGTGAGACAGAAAATTGGGAGGAAAGAACTGCTCAAGTAGGCTTTCAAACTGCTGCATGGTGTGTGGTATTAATAGTCTCCTCCATCATTGCTCTGATATCTTCAATAAATTCAACCTTCCACATTGATACTTTTGCAGGTATGCATTCTTGGTGGGGAAATGGAGCAGAATGAGGGGACAGCTGACATATAGGTCAGTGGTCCTCAAACTTTTTGGCACCAGGGACCAGTTTCATGGAAGGCAATTTTTCTGCAGATGGTGGGGAGATTGTTTCAGGAAAATGCAAGTGCATTATATTTATTGTACATTTTATTTCTATTATTATTATCATCACATTGTAATATATAATGAAATAATTATACAACTCACTTGCCACTATAAAGCCTGCCACCAGATGCAGCTTGTCACTTGCTACTCACTGGTGGGGTTTTGATATGAGTCTGCAAACAATTGATTTATTATGGTCTCTGTGCAGTCAAACCTCTCTGCTAATGTTAATCTGTATTTATAGCTGCTCCCCAGCACTAGCCACATTGCCTCAGCTCCACCTCAGATCAGCAGGCATTAGATTCTCATAAGGAGCATGCAACCTAGATCCCTTGCATGCATAGTTCACAATAGGGTTCATGCTCCTATGAAAATCTAATGCTGCTGCTGACCTGACAGAAGGCAAAGCTCGGGTGATAATGTGAGCAATGGGGAGTGGCTGTAATTACAGATGAAGCTTTGCCAACTTGCCTGCCACTCACCTGCTGTGTGCCCCGGTTCTTAATAGGCTATAGACCAGTATTGGTCAGTGGCCCAGGGGTTGGGGACCCCTGATCTAGGTTATACTCCATCTGTCCCCAGTCTGGTTTCCTTAGATTTTCAAGGCTATGCCAAATGTATATGTTTGCTTGTTTCACTATACTTGCCTAATTGCATAATTATGTAAGTAATATATCTGTGACAATCAATGTGCATATTATTGTGTGACAGCGTTCATGTATGCAAATGCAGGATATTTTAATTTATCTACAAGTGTAAACAAGTCTGTGTGCTGAGAGTATGAGTCTGAATATGTAACCTTTGTGCACAAGTGTGAGTGTTTGTGCCAAGGTGTGGGGCTTGTGGCCTACTTTGTTTTCTAGAGGTAGCTGCCATGATATATCTCATCCCACATGTTCCTCTTACAGTATGACATTGATACTCCTCCCATTGAGAGGCTGGCTCTTTTTCTCTCTTTTTAAATATGAACAGACCTTTGTGACTCTATCAACCAATAATAGAGTATGACAGAATGGCGCTAAGCAACTTCTAAGACTAGCTCACAAAAATATCATGCACTTTTACGCTTTGTTCTCTTGGGATGCTCATTCTTGGAAACCAGCCACCAAGTTGTGAGGAGGCCAAGCAGCTACTGGAAGAGGCCACTTGTCAGTGTCCAGGCTGACTGCAGCAGTTGAGGTCCTAACCAACAGTTTGTATCAACTGCCAGTCATGCCAGTGACATCTTGCCTTAGTCAAACCACCCCAGCTGACAGTACATGGAGCAGAGTTGATTCTTTCCAGTCAAGCCCTGCCCAAACTGCTAAATAAGTGACTGTTTGGGGGTGCTTTGTTATGTGGCAGTGGATAATCAGAACAGAGCTGTCACTGTGTCTAACTGTGTGTTCCTGTGATTCAGGGTCTTTGTAGGTGCCTAGAGGCAGTGCATTTATGTCAGATGTCTGTGTACATGAGTAGATAGATGTATAGTTGAAGATATTTCTGGAGAAAAAATGGTTCTTGAGGTTTTGCTTTGGCCTCAGT
The DNA here is from genome assembly GCA_004026885.1 of Lyroderma lyra. Classification (NCBI taxonomy): domain Eukaryota; kingdom Metazoa; phylum Chordata; class Mammalia; order Chiroptera; family Megadermatidae; genus Lyroderma; species Lyroderma lyra. The sequence goes on from PVJL010000864.1 coordinate 6,442, forward strand.
GGGAGCTATTTTGAGCTGTTTGGTGAGAACTCTTTGAAATCTTGTCTGTCTTCTAACTTTCTTCTTTTGACTGTTTACCCTCTGAACCAAAGAGGCCTGTTTACTTGAAAGCAAATTTACTTTTTCTGGGCAAAGTCCCCTAGAGCTCCCAGGGCCTTCCAGCAGGTTGGAGGCTGCTATCTGGAGGTCTCACAAGCCTTTCACAGTGGTTAGATATGCCGTTTTAAAAAAATTTTCCTAGGGGGTTCCCTGGTGGTGTAGTAGCTAGGCTTCAGTGCTCTCACTGCTGCGGCCTGGGCTTGATCCCCACTCAGGGACCAATCCAAAAAAAAAATTTTTTTTTTCCTTTCCTGCTACAGAGGCCTTCAGAAATGATCCAGAGACAGAGAAAAACACCGTGACTGGGGTCCATGAAGTCTCTTGGGGTAGAGAGACATAGAATTCTTGACTGCCACTGAGGAAGTTGCTGATACAGGCTCAGGTGTGCCCAGATCCCAGGGTAGAGGTCATCTGGTCTCCACACTGCCTTGGCTACTGCAACCATCTGAATGCAGTCCAGGAATGGAGGACTCTGGTTTGAATGGCCAGTTTCTTTTTGTCTTCTCTGGAGTGGTCCCAGCTTCCTGCTTCTTCCATGTTGGCAGCTTGACTTAGCTTTTCTGGGAATGCTGAGAGCTGGCTTTACACTCCTGCCCTTGCACTGAATCTCAGGACCTCTAAAGCACTGTTGTCCAATAGAGCCTGCTATGATGATGAAAATGTTCTATAATCTGCTCTAATAGGGAAGATATCAGTCACATGTGGCTATTGAACACTTTAAATGTAGCTAGTGTGACTGAGGAACTGAATTTTAAATTTTATTTAAATTAGTTTAAATCAAAATATTACATGTGGCTGTTGGCTACCATATTTGATAGCACAGCTCTGAAGAGTTCAGAGAGAAGTTTTATCTGTAAAATGGGGATGCAATCATCTACTTTGCAGGGCTGTCTACAGCAAAGAAGAAGATGATGAATGCTGAATTTTACTCACATAAGGGATGTGGAAAGAGAGAGAGCAATGTGAACTGAGTAGATTTATTCTTTTAGCTTTTTGCTAATATTACTGTTTTATGGCCCTTTGCTGGGTTGGTTTGATTTGATTTGTTTACATTTCTGTGCCTCTCATCAGGTCCTGAGCTCATTGAGGGTTAAGAACCTGGTGGGACTGTTTCACACCTGTATCCCCACAGCCATTGGCTGGCATGTGGCTTGGTACTCATGTTCAAGTGAACAAAATGTCTAGAGTCCAGAAGGAATTCCTGGAAGCAGGATTTAAAGTGTATGGTGAAAGCTAGTGGAGGGCAGAGGGGAAGGAACAGAGAGGAGAAGGCAGGATAATGTGGTGATATAGAGAACTAGGGCTCCTGCTCCCCACACTCTACATTCTAGGCCCACCTAGAGAGAGCAAGGAGCTAATTCCTGATGTCAGGAATACTTCCACACTACGGCCATACCACCCTGAATACGCCTGATCTCATCTGATCTCAGAAGCTAAGCAGGGTCGGGCCTGGTTAGTACTTGGATGGGAGGAATGCTTCCACAGAACTGGGTTTTAGGTTTGTGGGAGATTAATTGAGAAAGGCTGACCAGAGAAGAAATAATTTACTCAAGACATTTTGCTTATTGAGGAAGGCCAGATCATGTAAGGCTCTCTCTAGCCAGGTGCCGTGGTTTTCTTTGATTAACGGTAGCCAAGCTGAAAGTGATTCCCCAGGCTCTCTACTCTTCCAAGGTTTTGCGCTTCTGGGGAGTGGGAGAGGAAACTTGGAAGCTCTTCAACAGAGGTACAGGGGAGAAATGGCTTTTTTGGTGGTTGTTCACTTATTTAAAAGTAAAATTTAAACTTAATTCTGCTCAATTCTAACAGTAATACAAGGAAACAGGGGAGTTCCCTGGTGGTGTAGTGGCTTAAGGCTTCGGCGCTGGCGCTGTCAATGCTGCAGCCTGGATTCGATTCCCAGCCAGGGAACTACCCACATACCTCAAAACAAAGAAGAGAAACTACCATGATGCCACCCATGCATTCTGCTCCCTGTGTTTCCACTTCCCTCCTTTACAGTGGTTCTCCTCATTTAGGGGCCATGAAAATAGAGGCTGTATGCTTAGGCTTGGTTCTGGACACTGGTTTCAACAGTTCAGGAGGCTTGAGCTCAGAGCTAGTTTCCCTGGGAAGGTGATTCTCAGTCAGGGGCTTTCAATGTCTGAGCATTGGGGGACACAGAATTTCCCTTCCTCACACACATAAGGTGGCTAGAGCTGTTCCAAGAAGGAAGCTAGGCTCATGAGTGCTGGAAGCTCTGTGTCTAGCTGCACTCTCCTCTTGGCCCATACATTTATTTATTAATTCTACGATCAGATTTAAGCTTACTCTGTTTTTAAGCATCTTATTATTGTAAAATTTACAACTTTTTTACAACTTCTGTCAGGCTTAATTGAATTTACATGTTCATTCTGTAATTTACCACTGATGCAACAGATATTTGTTGAACGTTTATTATCTGTCATTATGGTACCAGGCCATGACCCAAGCTAGAATTATTCCTGGGCCCAGCTACTCTCACTGGTCTCCTGGCTGTTTCATAGGAAAAGTAACTTGTTTCCCATACTTTTCTACCCAGTCTCAGGGACGTACTCTACCTAGACCTTTCTATTACAATAAACTATCACTACTCCACCATTGCCCAGGCACTTTTCTCCACCCCCAGCCTACTACTAATCAAGTTTTACTTAGTGGCTGCGAAGTCAATTTCCCACCTGCTTGAAGTAAACATAATCAAGAAAGTAAATTAATTGCCAGAAGCTCACATAATACACAGAAAAGGGAAAGGAACTCAGGAGATAGGTTGTTTGTTTGCTCTTGGGGAATACACGCTGTTTGCGGAAGGCCAGTGCTTGTTTGGATGATCCTTTTCTCACTCCTGAATGATCAGTAATCATTACCTGCACTCTGAGGGCCCAAGGGAGCACCCTATTTTACTGGTCAGGGAGGCAAGGGGAAGGCCTGAGTGTATTCTGGAAAGAGAAATGGTACTTTTGGAGGTCTCCAAATCTGGCTTGAATTCCCAGTTCTACTACTTTCTGACTGAGCTGTATAAATCCTGAGCCTCAGCTTTTCCATCTATAAAAATGGGATGACAATTCTGATCTTAGAAAGTTACAGAAATACAATGTCTATTGAAAGCAGTTGGCACCGATAAAATAACAGCTGTTCAGTGATAAAGCAGAGTAGAGGTGCAGGTGACTTATTTTTAAAACATGTGGTCATTGTAAAACATTCATACAATACAGAATATATAAACTAGGTGACTTGCAGGTGGCTATTCTCTACGAATTTTCAAAGGACTATTTATTGTTTGAGATTCTTGGCTTTATGCCAAACGAGTCACACCTGCTTGATTTATATTAACTCTCCACTCCAGTTTCTTTTTGAGGATCTTTCCCTTAGAAAGAAATTAGGCTCTTGGCAATCAGAGAATTTAAATTAGAAAATTTAAATTGGTCTAATTCAGAAGCAAAATCAGGACCGCGGGCATCTTTTTGACGTCTCTCATCCCAGCGGAGGGATACAGGGGGGCAAAACGTGCCAGGGGATTTGCGAAGGAAGATGCTAGCGGGGAACTTAACAGAGACAGGAAGAGGCGGGGCTAACAACTCCTAGTTCTTGGCAGGGAGTGAGGTGACCGCCGGCTGTTCTGGAAGGCTGCAATTGGGCGAGGCGGCGAGCGACGTAATAGCTGCGCACTCACGGGTACAGACAGTCGCCTCAGCGTCTGCGCGTCTGGAGCTAGTTGCCGCGGCGGCAGCCTGGGATTGTGGGGATTGTGTCAATCTCTCGGCTGCCAGGCGGGAAACGGAAGGTAGGGGTGGTGAGGGCCGTCCGGCTCTGGAGCTGGGCGGGGGATTTAGGGCACTACCCCGGCCTTCTCCCGCCAGCGGCCCAGGCGCCTTCCCAGCACTATTCTGGGGTCCCTACACATCCCCCTCCCACCCAGTGTCTCCAAAGTGGGACATCCTAGTGGCTTTGCACTCAGTGGTATCAGCCGACCTGACCCCTCGGCCGGCCCAACGGCCACTTGCCTTACCTACTCAGAACCTCTCTAGTAACCCCTCTTAAATGCCTGGAGAATAGGCAGTGGGGGTCTGAGGCTGGCTTTTGGCTCCACATCTGTTTCCGTTTCCTTCCCTGTTTTCTTCTCCTGGCCTCAGTTTGTGCATCTGTCTAATCGCTCCAGTGTTCTTGGCTGACTCCTCTGTGTGTCTTCACCATATGGAATTGTTTCCTACCTCCCGTTGTATTTCCACTACTATTTTTTGTTCTTTGTCTTGGTAGAGGAAGACTTGTCTTTAAAGTACCGGGATACAGCCTTTGGTGTGTCTTAAATCACTTCATGGGTTGTCCATATCTTTGGTCTCCAACTACAGGGATTTCGAATAAAGTGGATCTTAGGCATCTGCAATCCTCCCCAGGTGGTTCTGCTTCAGGTGGTACTAAATCCTTGCCTCAAGATTCTGTTTCAGAATACTTAGAAAGAATCAGTTGATATATGATCCCCCCCGTAGTGTGGCTCCAGGTGGAAAAAGACCAGGAATCAGGAAATGCCTAACACTTGAGAGGCCAGTGAGAGCTTCCTTTGCACTATATAGGAGCTAGAGGGCCGTATGATGCCTTTAAGAATATGTATTGACGACACATTTGTAAGATCAGTTTTCTAATAAATCTTTTTCAATGTTGGGCTTCAATTCAAGCCCAACTGGCTTTCTGACATCAATAAAACAGAACCATTAGATGCTTTAGGGGGTTGGGGGATTAGATTAATTTAGACTAGGTAGGCAGGAGGAGAATGAATGGTATGGTCCATGTTTGCTAAGAGACTAAACGGATGTGTTTATAAACACTTAACTGTTTATTTTTGCAACGTGAAAGATATTTTCTATCTATGTCTTTTTAGCTCTCACCCCACTGAAACTTTTTTTTTTCAATGAAAGTATAGCCAGTTTTGAGTTAAATAGGATTTGGATGGGAGCCCAGGCATGAGGATATCAGGATCGATGTTTGTATATATAATATGGATTAGGACTTGATCTGTGATTTCAGTTGAGAACATGGTCCTTAGGTTTTTAAGGTGTTATCACATCAGATGTATTTTAACCTTCTGGGTATTTAGTGAATTTAATCTGCTAACACATGTGCTGTTCTGATGAAATTGGCTACAAAAAAGATTTACTGGCCCCATTTTACAGATTGTGGAACTGGGGAATGTTAGCGATTTTAGTAGGAATGAAGTCACCCTTGTACTCTTGATTCTTTCCTTCCCCTTTCTGCTATCTTTGAAGGCCAGTTATTACTTCTCTGCAGAGGCCAACTTTGAGCCCTAGTGTGTTTCATTGATACCAAAAAGGTAATTAAGTGAAACACAGAAGTAACAAAATGGGTTTTAAAATTAACACTCCATAATTTAATCCTTCAGTGAGTGTTGTTCTCCTCTAGAATGGATGTGTAGTTGTGTGTGTGTGTGTGGGGGGGGGGTTGAGGGTGATATCACTTAATTACTTAAGTGGTATGGCCATTGTCCAAAGCAGTTTTGAAATTTACCTCTGAAATTATCTCCAGAGACATTTTTGGATCATGTGAGCGGTCAGTATCATTAATACATGACACCAAACTGTATTATTAGTATTTTTAATCCCAAATGGCATGGTTAAGAAACTTTGTCACCTGGCTTATCTACAGATGAGTTAACAATTCTTTCAAAGTGGACATAACAGATTTTTGGAATGTGGTAAACATGAATTTTGATTCCGCGTCTATGACTTATTAGCCATATGACCTTGGATGAGTTATTTCACCTCTTAGGCTTGGTTTTTCACTCCATAAAAATGGGAATAATACTTACTTTGAAGATTGGTTAAGTGAGGTAATATACATGAAAACGCTTGGGACATAGAAATGCAGTAAATGTTTTCAACTTCAAAAAATAAAGATTCACTATTGAATAGTAAAAAAAGTAGAGTCTAAAGGCAAGTTGTACCTTTTTCCAAATAGATGGCTGCCTTCCAATTCTCTTCATTATGTTTGTGGATTCATGCTCTTCTCATCCTGCCTCCTCTTTTTCTTCATTAATTTTCTATCCTTGCCTAAGTGAAGCTTTGCTGCAGAGGCTGTCTGCCAGTCTTTTGGAGTAAGCCTCTTTACAGAAGAGCTAATCTGAACATTTTTACAATGCCAGACCCTTGGTTGTGTATTCCGGGGGGGTTTTCTTTGGGGCCTCAGATGGTACTTAGAGCACGCTCTGTAGCACAGGCATCTCTTACTCCTGGATTTAGTGTCAATTTGGAGACCTGTCTTTGTGGAGCTAATCTTGTTCTTTCTGAGGGAGGATGAATACTTTATCCTTCTCTGAGTCCGCCTTAAACTGCAAGCCTTAGTCTTCCATAGCATAGAGTTGCTTATTTTAATTATGTGTGGTCTGAAGAGGGCATATCCTGCCCCTTTCTTTTTTTAGTTTACTGTCACCAAGGATTTCTGTGCTGAGTAGGGGAGGAGGAGAATAGCCTGTTGCCCTTCAGGTGGCGTTTGGGTAACCCCTGACTCCTAGCATCAACAATAATCACGTTTGTCTTTGGGACAAAAACCTAAAAGATTCAGGCTACTCAAGACACGTGATGAACCTCCTGGAATCTTTGTGACTTGTTAAGAGTTTACACCTGGTGTCCTCATTTGTGCAATTTTCTGCCTTGGAGACAGTGAGAATCCAGTAGCAACAGAACTATGTTGAGTCCAGACTTGTAGTTTCTTCAGGTAGCTTATTGACCAGGGTGTGGTTGTATTTACTGACCATGCCTGCCCTCATTCTCCTAATAGTGCCCTTGGTTTTGATGTATGAGGCATTGAGAAGTGTCTTAGTCAGTTATGGGCTGCTATAACAGAATACCATAGACTGAAATGACATTTATTTTTCACAGTTCTGGAGGCTGGAAGTGTGAGATCAGCATTCCAGCACAACCATGTTCTTGATGAGGGCCCTTCTTTTGGTTCATAGGTGGCTGCCTTCTTGCTGTATCCTCACATTGCTCTGAGAGTGAGCCCCAGTTTAGTTATCTCTTTATAAGGGCACTAATCCCATTATGGGAGGGGCTCCATCCACATAACCTAATCTAACCCTACTCACCTCCCAAAGGCTCATCTCAAAATACCATTACATTGGGAATTAGGCCTCCAACATATGTATTTTTTTGGAGGGGAGGGTACACAAACATTCAATCCATAACAAGAAGGAAGTGGCATAGTCAATGTGTGAGTAACATTACATGCCAACACCTTGGCTGTTAGGGGCAGAGAACTCTTAAACTAGGCCTGGACAAATGGGAAATTCTAATCTTGTCTCAGGAATGCTGCTAAAATGCTGTGAATCCTTCATGACAACCACCATGTTTCTTGGTGTCACCTCATTTGTGAAATGAAAATGCCTGTATTGATCTCTCCTATGAGAAGGTTGAACAACCATCTGGTTTGTCCAGGACTGGGGATTTCTCAGATGTGGGACGTTAGTGCCCATACTAGGAAAGTTTATAGCAAACTAGGACAAACTGGTCATGCTACCCATGGCTGTTATGCAAATTAATGAATACTGTCCTTATGGTAATTGGGTTAGCCCTTTGGACATTGTTTATTAACCTTTTGTCCATTATCAGCTTTGAGTAATTTTTTTTCTTAATTTTTCCTCCCAATGGAATTTTAATACTACAGATATACTATGTATCTGGAGGCCTGCTGGAGGGTGACAAACTGTTGTAATAGCTAAGATTTTTTTTTCCCAAGAATCATTTTTCACCCTCTTGGGAGTGATTGCCCTCATTGAGAATGCATGTCTTAATCTCCTCTAATATAATCATCTCTAATATAGTCATTGAGGCTAGTTTTCTATCTAGTAGATCCAGCTATTTCCACAAGCTTTTTCAATCCCTCATACACCAAACTAGTAAAAACAGGAGAGCATTATCTCATCCAGTTCTCATCACCCTTGTAAGATAGCTGGTATCATGCCATTTTACAGATAAATAAACTGAGGCTCAGTGAGATTAAGTGATTTAAGTTTGGTGCAGTCAGGCTTTAAGCCCAGTTTTGATTCCAAAGCTCTTTGCATTACACTATGGTATTTCCTACTTTCCAACCCCCAACCATGAGTCTGCAGTCATCAACAGGACATTTGGTCATTCACCTTATTTTCTCAAGATCCTCCTGGGTGTCAGACCCAATGGAAGATGTTGGGGACAGCAGTATGAAAAAGTTCTTGCTGTTGAAGAGCTCACTGTATTTTTCCAGGGTGGGAAAGCCTTAGGTCTAGTTCCCTGGTTACCCTCTTCTGTTGGGGCGGGGGGGTCTCTTGTGAGATGGCTGGCTCTGGCTAAGGGCTGTCATGGAAAGATTTGAGCTAGCTGGCCTTTAGGAACATCAAAGCTGTGAATTTGTCCTTATATCCATTTTCCAATCAGCTGAGCTCATTCTAATCACTGAGCATGTTGTGTATAGGCTATAACCAAAAGAGTAATATTTAATGGCCAGTAAACTCCTTGGTGGTTAAATATTTGTGAACATGAAGATTGGTAAGAATGACCATTTCTGTTTTGCTTACTGATATTCTTAGTAATTCAGAGTGGAAATTGTTTGTCCCTTTGTGAAGTTATTCATATTGTCTGCCTCACAGCCTAATGTTATTAAGACAGTTGGAGAAGAAATGGAATGTGGGTGGAGGTGGAAGGGATGATTTTTACATGGACTTCTCCAAAGAAGCTGGAATTGAGTTTATGCTTTATTGTTTTTATTTTTTTCCCAACCTTGCACTTTTGAGATCGTTCATTTACTGTCTGTTTCTCTGGTGCCTCCTAGGCCTTTTTTTCCCTCACAGCTGAACCTCCTGAGTTGGTCTAGGTGTTCCTGGTCTGGAGGTTGGAGCCTTTGTGTAGTGTCTGATGTTTAGCCCATGATACATGTCATATCTACAGAGAAATGGGAAGAGGTATATTTTTGAGGTCTGTTCACTGGCTATGTCTTGACTGAGGAAATTCTTGATTATGCCTTTTAGGTACCACTTACTGTCATCACAGGTATAAGAACATCACAGCATTCACTGAACCAGTCCGTGTCTAGCCACTTCTTTGCAAGTAGTCTGCCTCTTCTGTCTTGTGAGGGGGATGTGTCCTAAAATTGGAAGAATCTGAGATGCATCCTAAAGGTTTGGTGAGGAAGGGTAGTGCCGATAAACTTTTAAATGGACTTTTCTTTATTTCTGGGAGTAGTTTCATTCATATGCTTCACATTTCTATGAGGCTTCTAGGGTAGGCAGCAGCCATCTGCCCAAACTCTAGAAGACTAGCAGGCTTCAGTTCATTGCAAGTTACATAAAGTCGGATAGTCAATACATACAACATTGATTGGTCATGTTTTGAATCCAGTGGGTAGTAGACTTTGGAAGCTTAACCTTATCAGACCTGAGGCCCTGAACCTAACTGTCCCCTATACCTGGGCTCCTGAGCATTAAAGAGAAAAAACCAACATGATATAGAAAAATGTTAGTTACCTGCAAACAAGTGGTTAGAATAAGATGGAACTTGGAGTCATTGTTTTCACGTACGAGGCAAAGTACCGAACATTAGGTCCAGCGGTACAGCGGCAGGTTCGGAAATGACTGAAAATTGGTACAGCGGTCTGGTAGGGTTAAGGGGCCTGCTCCTAAGCAAGGCACGTAATGTTGATTTTGTGACCCTTCCCATCTCATACTCCTAGGTAGTTGGGTTGCATTCATAAAGCAAAGTCTAAAATCATGGTGTTTCTGGGCTGGAAGAGATCACTCTCAGGGTCTTCATAGCATTATAAACATCAGGGCTGGGTCTGGTTCAGATCCAAGAGAGGACTATGGCTCTTTGGGTTAGTGAAGAGTCAGGAGATAGCTTTCTAGTTCTGTCACTGCCCGGTGCTTTAGTTTTGCATTTGATGGGTTTTTATTTTATAGATGACAAATCTGAGCCCCAGAGAAGTGAAATGGGTCATATACTTTTTTTAGGGCCACCAGTATATTAGTGGGTGAGCTGGGATTAAGAGGGCTCACAGAGGGTGACCCTAGAAGTTGTTAGCATTATTTAAAGCCTTGTAAAGATGCAAGATGCTATTGCAGTTAAAAATCTCCAGGGAGGGAGAAGCCCCCCCGCACCCCCACCCCCGGACTGTTTTGTCAGTTAACACTGTTGAAAGTCTTGGCTTTCGTGCTGAGTTTTCTCCTATTCATGTTGAAGTGTGTTTCCTCTTGTCCCTTGAGGAAATAGATTTGAAGTTTTCCCCTTTTGGGAAACAAATAGCATTCAGACCAGACTGCTGTGAATGTGTTCTGTAAAGAATGGGGCCAGTGCACCAGTGGACCTTTTCTGGTGACTCAAGCAAACCTTCAATACATCTCTAAAAGCAAAAGAGAGTGGAGGAATGAATGGTAGGTCAGAGTGGTTTAAAAACACTTTAAAGTTAGCTCACTTGGTTTCATAGTTTGTTATCTACCTACTAGCTGTCAGATTGAGAACAAGGTACTTATTTTCTGTAAGCCTTAATTTCATGATCTGTAGAATGGGAATAGTAATAGTTACTAAATAGTTGCTGTCTTGAGAATTAATAAAATAATGGAAAATGCTTCCTCTGGCACAATTTAAGTGCTCTGTATTATCATCAATAATGACAACTGCAGCAATTGCCTGTTCCTGACCCAAGATTTGGTCAGTGTCTGACGTGGGGATTTTAATAGAACAGGCCTGGTTGGTCCATAGCCTGCCTGGGGCCCTCTGACAGTGTGTTCTTGTCTCTTGCCTTCTGTTCTTCAGCCAGACATAAAGCAATTAGCTCATTAAGGGAACTTTGACTTCTGTCACAGCTTTCTTCTGATTTGTATGCCCATTTCTGGTCCTTGTGCAAGGTCAGAGAGGCACAGTTAAATACACTGACCTGGATTTTGTGCTCAAGTTGACCCTCTTTCTCTTTGAGATTTACAGCTGGTTCAGTGTAGCAGTGGGAGTGGGAGTAAGTCCCTGATGCTGCTACCCTCCATTCTATTGATCTCCAGCTGAGTTTTTAAAAAACCCAAGCACCATAATTATAGCCTGTGCCTTACTTCTCTGAATTAAACAAATGAAAACCTCACTATTTTGGAGGAAGACCACTCTGAATTGGTAAAAAAATAAGAATTAAAAAGTATTTTCAAAGAAATGCCATTTTGTTACTTTTTTTGGCAAGCCTTTGCAGTATGTATTTCATGTAGTTTTACTACTTTCCGTTTTTCTATAACTGCTGCTGAGTTATTATGGGATCTTCCTCCTTCTATCTCCTGCTTCAGCTTTCTCTGGAACATTGTATACACTGACATTTGGGGGCTTTATAAATACAGTGCTGATAGAAAACACACATGCTTAGTAGCCTTCAGTGGCACCCACTGGCTACTGAATAAATTCCAATGTATTAGTAGTCCTGGTGTTCCATGCCTTTGTGCCACTTTAATTATATCCTCTACCATTACCCACCTGTACCCTTTGCTCCTGATAAACTGGCCCATGTGGTCCTCTAAGCAGGCTTCATGTTTTTGTCTCCGCCAGGTCTTTTGACCAGAGTACCTCCCTCTTTAGCTTCCTACTTTATGCTGCACAACTGCCTTCTTTAGCAAGCCTTGCCTGATACCTCTGTATTTGTATCCTACAACACTTTGATTATAGAATTCAGCGTGCTATATCTTGGTTGGTTATTTTGTCTCATATGAGTTTCTCAAGGACATGGTCTATGCTTTATTTTGTGCTTCCAGTATAATGCTGAGTGTAACATGGACACCATAATGCTTGTTGAATGAGAGAATATGTGAAAGCCTGAGAAATGGTAACAGTCCTGTTCAAATCCCAGTTCTTCTCTGAAGCATTCCTTGATACCTAGTCACAGTGAGTCTGGCATGCTCAACTCCCAGACCCCTTTGTGTCTGAAGCATTTCAATTCTTTATATGTTTGTTTGTTGGTTTTGTTTTTTTATGTGGGTAGTTCCCTGGCTGGGAATTGAACCCAGGCCGCAGCATTGACAGCGCCGAAGCCTTAGCCACTATACCACCAGGGAACTCCCTCAATTCTTTAGAGTAGTGCTTATCTAGCCACGTAGAAATTAGAAATTCCTGGAGGTCAGACACTGCATCCTTCTTTTCTCCTTGTGTACACAGCCCCCAGCACAGTTCTGACTCATAGAGGGTGTTTAATAAATGCTTGTAAATGCAGAAGTCCTGCTATTTGGTCAGCTGATCTGCCTACCGGTTGATCAGCCTTCTCTGTTCCTCACTGGGTCTCCAAGTCATGTTTTCAGTCCCAGGTAGGGAGGAGTCAGTGTGAGGCAATAGGAAGTGGTGGGTCTGTCAAACTGGAGTGGTCATGTGGGGGGGCAATTCCTACTCAGCCTATCATTGTCATGGGTGAGTGTGGTTCTATGGCCTTATCATCTCATATTACAAGAGAAGACAGCTACCTAGATTTTTATGTGAAACCCCCAGAAATTACCAAAGCACATACAAGATCCAGTTTGACCAATAGGCTACTTACTTATGACCTTTGGGTAGAGGCTGGGATTTCACACATTTAAGTTTCTTGTGGAAGAAGAAAGGGAGGGGAAGGCATAATCTGAATGATTTTGAGGGAGTTTTGGTGCAAGTCTAGCTTTGATTGAGACTATTTTGTGATTTTCTATGGGTAGCGAATTAGTCTCTCTGACTGAGTTCTGGAGAGCACCATGTACGGTCTAGGTTTCATTCTCCCTTATATTCTGTCCCTAGAAATATGGTGATTCAGGGACTTCTGTGATTTTTGCTCTTTTTTCCTAGCCTCTGATGAGGCAGGTTTAATTGCTTTTGTCTATTTCTAGGGGCTTGGTGGTCAGGCTGATAACAGTGTGAGGTCCCAGAGACCATTCCTGTTGATGGCTTCTCTGAGAAGGCACTCTGGGTGATTAAATACAAGCGAAAGGGAAACATAGAAAATCATTGCATAATTGTGGTAGCCAAGGTGTAAAGCATTGGACTAACTAGCCAGAAAAAAAACCCACACCTCCATGGAACCTTTTGTAGGGCAATATTTTATCCTGTGGCTGTCCTGTTTTTTTCATAGTCCCTGTGGGTCCCTGGCAGTGCTTACTTGCTTGGTATTACCTTCTAGGTCTCACAGTGTTGCCACCAATGGTATCGCTACCTGAGGTAGAAACTAGCTTATTGGATTATCTCTGGAAGACTACATGAGAAACTGAAAAGAGTGGTTGTCTCTAGTTAGGGTCCCTGGGCAGCTGGAGAATGGGGAAAGAGGGAGACTTTTCACTGTACATCTTGTGTGCTTTACCACATTTGAACCATGTACAACTATTGTTATAATTTTTTAATGTACCTGAGCAGACCAAAGTGTGATTTCTTCTTCAAATTACACTTTTTCCTCACTTTATTCCTGAAGTGTGGGTTTCTCTGCTAATAACCTAGTTACTGTAGGTTGCCTCTCCAAGTTGATAGTTTTGCCTCTGTGCTCCCCAGAAGTGTCTTGGGGTTTCTACCCAACAGTCTTTGGAATAACAATCAGACCTAAAGTATGTTCAACAATTTACTGTTTTTAAAGGGCTTTCAAATACATTATTTTATCTGATCCTTACAACATTCCTGTTTTATGGAGGTAAAAAATTGAGGTTTGGTTTCCCAGCCAGGGAACTACCTTTGCCCCCCCCCCCCCCCCCCCCATTGAGGTTTGAAGAGTCTAAATGACCTCCTCCAGGGTCATACAGCTGGTCAGGGTAGAGCTGTGACTAATCCAGGTAACCTTATTTCATATTCATACCCCTTACTCTTAGTTCATGTGGCAGAGCTTCCCTTTTTGGATTTCTCTTAGGGGTTTCCAGAGCTGTTTCACTTGGGACAGAAGTGGAGTTGTGGTGTTTCCTCTTTTCATCTTTTGGTTCAAGCCTTCTCCTCCTTAGGAATCTCAGTTACATAGGCCTGTGTTGTCTGGAAAAAGGGTATCAGTAGTGGGTTTCTCCATATTCTAGATGGTTGGTAAACTAAGGCTCCATTGGGGCAATACCTTTTAGGGAATCTTAAATTGACAATCAAGTTTTCTGTTCTTTGCTGAGTATTATTGCTGCTATTAGGCAGGGAATTTGTTTCCAGGTTACAAATCTTTTTGGCAAAGAAGTTAAGTGTGGAATAGAATTGGAAGGACTTGTGTAGTCCTTGGATATAATTTAATGTTCACATCCGGAGAGACTAAACACGGTAAAGTGCGAAAGATGGGTTTGGATTAATATCCTGACAACATATGGCTTGGCATGTAGGACACTCCTGGGAGACCCTCCTAACCATGCACTACCAACCTTTCCTGGTGGCTCTTTCCCACAGGTTCTCCTAGTAGCTGTTGTGCACCTTGGTAAATCATCAGCTTCCTTAAGCTTCAGAAAAAAAAAAAATCAATTTTAACTGGTGAAAGCCCTCATGCAGCAGGCAAAATAAATCCTGAGAGACAGTATGTTTTAGTACTACTTTATTTCCCCTGAGTTTGTCCAGGGTATTCACTTCCATTAGAAATCCTGGCTGATCCTAACCACTGGCTTCCTCAGAATACAACATTGAAAATCATCTTGCCCTTTTTATTCTGCTGCTCCTCTGGCATCATGGGGGTGGAAGGTCTGGAAGCTTCAGAGAGGCAGTGAGCAATATAGAGGGGAAGGCTCAGTTGCTTCTGAGGACCAAGCAGAAATCCTTAACTAACTTTTTACCTTTGCTGTTTCTACTTAAATCAGAATTCTCTTCAGAGAGAACTGTGTGCATTAGTGTTATAGCTCAGAATGGGAGAGGCTCTGGGTACCTCCTTTGTAATCTCTGAAGAGAACTTGTTGGAGGCATGTAGAGATCATGCTTGGGTTGGCTATTCCAAAGAGAGTTTTCCCAGAGAGAGGTACCAGCTGATGGCTTAGTTAGGCCCTCACTGATTGTCAGCTTTGTAGGTCCAGAAACTCAGCTAGTTAACACAGTGTTAAGTTAGAGTGGGCTGTCTCCAGTACATGAAATTCATAAGACCATCAAACCACAGTTCCAGTTAACTAACTCTAGGAAACATGACTACCTAGTTGACTTGTGTGGACAGGTAGGAGCATTGTCTCTTCTATAGGAAAGGTTATCTGGGAAGTTAGCTCACCCCTGGAGGAAAGCAAGCTGAAAACTATAGTGGGAAGCTCTTGGCCATAGCATTCGATATACCCAGATTTAAACCATATATTTAGCTGTGAGACTTCAGATGAGTTACTTAACTTCTCGGTTCCTAGGTTTTCAGATATGTATAAAGTAACACTAAGTAAAATATTTCGTTTCATGTATTCCCCTCTCTCCTTCACTCTCTTCTCCCAGCATTGGCCTTTTAGGGCTATGTAAGTAGTCTGACCAAAATACATTTGGTTTTTAGGGCACCAGGAATGTATCAGAGAGACTAATTTTTATTGTCTAGGTTTTCCTTTTATGTATTCTTTGCAGACCACAGCCCTTCTTTTTCCACACGTTACTGTAGGAACAACTAGATTCTAGCTGTCATCAATCTTTTCTAACCTAAGGAGTCTTTCTGGTTACCATTCAATCTACAGTTTTTTGCTGAGAATCCACTATGTGTCAGGTACTGCTTGGCTATGAGAATGTTGAGTGAGTGAGACAGATAAGGTCTCTGCCCTCAGTAACACCTCTCCAAATCCCCTCCTTAGCTGGGTTACTTCTGTGGTTGACTGGTCTTGTTCATTCTTTGTTGCTTCATACTGATTTCCTCCTGAGAGGGTAATCTTCTCTCGAGGCTAGGGAGAGTGCCCTTTGTGTTGCCTGGGCCTTGCCTGCTACCAGGCGATGAGGGTGGCATGCTGAGGCTGAAGGAGAGAGCCCCGTGGGCTTCTACTGCCTCAGCCACACATGTCCCAAGAGCCTTCTCTTGGCACTGTTGAACATTTCTTTTCTCCTTATACACAGATTATAGTGTTCATTGCTCATTTAAATTCAAATAACTTTCCACCCACTCTTTGCCTTAAAAAAAAAAAAAAAAAAAAAAAAAAAAAGCCCTGGGTATTACAGGGTAGAGAGCAGAGCAGGCAGGCCTGGTCTCCTGGTGGGGTTTGTTTTAATCATGTATTTTTTATGTAGCCTTGCTAAGGATTGCCTTTACTTTAATAAGGCTAATGTGTGATCTAGACATATTGATATTCTGCAGTCATAGAATCTCACATTTTTCTCTACCTTGTTTGTCATAAATAGTGTGACAGGTGTATTCAAGGCTTTGGCTGACAGGAAGTGGGACTTGCTTCTTTGGACTGTATCCTGGCCTCTAGTGGGCCCTGGATAAAGAAAGCTTAGCAGCCAGGTTGATGGATTTCTCAGCTTCAAAATAGGGGCCTGAAGACAGTGCTCCTCCCATCCTCTTCTCTCTGTTGCCAGTTTTACCAGTAGTTGCCAAGAAGTGTGTGCAGGGAAGCAGGCAGAATGGCTCTCTGGGAACCATTTATTTGAGAATTCTCAGTAGAGGAATGCATTTTCCTCTTTTGTTGTGTGTGACATTGCGATTTGGTACTGCTTGTCCTTCTGCAGTACTGAGGCTTCTGTGTGACTCCTCCAGCCCTGTTGGGGTTTTCAACAGTAAATTGCTGGTCGGTGTTTTCCCCAAATTTTGTCACCTTTGCAGGAGTTAAGAGCATGTCAACAATTAGGAACCTAGTTGAGCCTCTGTTTCTGGCACCGTGACCACTGAAAGCATGGTAGCTGTGCCCATATGAGCCATATTTCCACACTGCTGCTAGGGCTGGGCATTTGCTGCAACTGGACTTAGCTTTGAGTCACACACAGGTTTAGTTGGAAAGGAGAAAGCACTGTGTAATTATTGCTTATGTACTAGTTAAACCTATCAGCCAACAGATGTCAGGTGCAGGAAAAAAAGTACAATAATGTTATTATGGCATAATAGTTATTATAATAATCAGCTGGTATAGTTTTTGATAAAAGGCCGATCCTGCAATGAGCATAGTGGGAAGGGTTAACATTGAACTATAGCACAGAGAATGGGTGCTTAACCTTGCAGGAGATGCTGTGTGGCTATGGATAATTCAGGTATGGAGTTGCTACTCTCTGCATAGAGAGAGGAGCTTTGAAGACTTCAGCTGGGGTTGTTTGCCTGCAGGTACTCACTCGCTGATGTTGCGATGGAGCACACACCATTCTTTGGTTTAAGGTGATCTGGATTGCAGGATTATCATCCCAGCAACCCAGCAGCAGTGGTTCTGGGAAAGGCAGAGACTTCATCATCTCTGTGGGTCCATTTGAGATTTTCAGAAAATCCAGCCTCATCCCCATAGCTGTGGATGATGAATTCCACTTCCGAAAGTGAGCTGCACTTCATACCTGGCATAACTCATTTCTGTATATACTGATTGTGGTGGGCTGTGTTTGTTGTAGAGAGCCTCTCCTTATGCAACAACTTGCTGGAGCTGCATTCCCATTCTGGTTAGGAAGGTGGTGATGAAGTGAGGAGTAGAGCTGGATTCTTGGATGACTTACAAAGGCAGCCCTGGGGTAGGAGAAAAGAATCTTTGAATTTAGGTGCACCTGACTTTGCCATTCATTAGCTTTTAGATAGGTTGTTTAAGCTCACTGATACTCCTGTCTCTGAAGTACCTATTACTATTTGTGCCATTAAGTAGTGCTCAGTAAATGCTTCTGCTTCCCCCATTCTACTCTCATCTGCCTACCATGAGTAAGTAAAAGGGCAAGGGCAAAACAAGACCCTTCTTTTGTTGGGAATTTTGGCTTCAGTTAGAGCTTTATGTGACTTCTTTAGACCTTGGTGTTGCTTCTCTGAGCCATGATCCTAGACCTTTTCTGAAACTGCCTCATCAGGGGAAACTTTGATATTTAATGTTTGGAAACATCTCTGTTTTATCCAAGGAGTCAAGGATAGGGTTTAAAATCCCTTCAGGGAATGGTGTACTTGCTCTTGCTTCAGTGCCTGGCAGCCTTGCTCCTCTCCCCTATTTACTTAGAGGCACTGCCTACCCTGGGAAGCACTTGGTTTTGCAGAGACTGCTGGTTGTTTGGCTCAGTATCTTTATTGGGTAAAGGTTTTTGTGTGTCTATCTACCTGGCCTTTGCTGTGGATCTTTATTTTGGAAGCCTGGAGCATTCAGACAAGGTGATTTCTTTTTAGACTATTTTTGGCTGTAGGCCAGCTTATCACTATGGCTACCACCTGCCTGAAGAATGGCAGAATATAGAAAGTAACTTCTGTAAGAAATTTGGGAACGAGGAATGGAGAACGGGAAAGAAAAAATTTGTTTTGAGGTGTCACAAGGTGAGAACAGCTTCTCTAAGCAGAACCATTTGATTTGGACAGAGCTTCTTTTCTCTTCTCTCTGAAATTTTGTTCTTTCAGTGAACAAACATATACAGAGCATCTGTTACATTCCAGACACTACAGTAAACCCTGAGATATAGTCGTGACCAAGTCAGATACAGTGCCTACTCAGAGTGTATTGATGAACATAGACATTAATCAAATTATAATCACATGCATATATGTAAAAATATGGTACCATGAGAAAATTTGACAGAGATTTGGCTTGGTCCTTGGTTAAGAAGGTAATAAGGAAGGCTTCCTTGAGGAAGTAATGCTTGAGTTAAATTGTGTAGAACAAATAGGTGTTCACTGAGAAACTCAACATGTGTTTCAGCCTGAGGGCCCAGCATTTACAAAGACTGTGGGGTCGGGGTGCGGTGGACAAAGAGAACTGAGAAGAACTGAAAGAGAGTGTAGCTCGAGCCCAAGTAGTGAGAGGATATGGGTACAAGATGAGGCTGGAGGGATTGGCAAGAGCAGGCCAGGTCAGCCATGGCAGGCATTTTGTATTTTCCTGGAGAGCAGGGGAAGCCTTTGGAGGGTTGTTAATGGTGGTTATGGTGGTGAGATGATTGTAATTTTTCAGTATGAACAGGTCACTCTGTCAGATGGTACATTGGATGGATTTTGATGAGGGAGTGAGAATGAAGATCAGAAAAAACATTACTGTAACAGATTGATTGATTTCCTCCAGTCAGCCAAATGGTAATCTTGAGACTGACTCCCTGAAGTGTTAACCTTGTTCCTCCTGAGTCAAGTCCTCTCTCATTGCCCATAGTCAGGGTGCTGTTGGGCCGCAGGCCACTCAGCAGACTTGGTAGGTAGCTCAGGGTACTCGCATTTGGCATCTTTCCACCGTTCTAGAAAAAAGCCTGTAGGCTTCAGGCCTGTTACTTGTTAACATCTGACAGCTACAGAGCCCTTTGTAACCTGTTGTTACACTGTTCCTCTGTTGGCTGTCACTATTAGGTGAGGGCTACTCCTTTCACCTTGGATCACATAAGTCCTGAGATGTGATGTATCAAGTTTACAAAGTTAGCACCTGCTGTTTGTGTAACATTTAGCTCTGGTTGATGTAGGTTTGCATGTGTTCTTTTTTGGCAGCAGCCAATGTCTGGAGGGCTGGAAATGGGCTGTAGTAATTCTTCCCATTGTGTAGCTGGGAAGACTGAGGTACAGGAGAGACCTTTGGTATAAAGAAGCCTGGATCAGAATCATATGCTGTCAGACCAAGTGTTAAGTGCAAGGTGGATGGTTCCAGAACCTAGATCAGAGCTCTTTCTCAGTGGTACTTGGGCCTTGCCCACTGTTTCTTTCACTTACTCAGCTGGAAGGCTGTGCTGTACAGTGGTCAGGAACATGGAATGGCCCTTGGACGTGGGGCCAGACTTTAGTTAGAATCTTAGCTTCACCACTTAACAAGCTGTGTCACCTTGGAGCAGTTACTTTATTTCCCTGACTCAGCTTTCTTAGCTCTAACTGGGGAATAATATTAATACAATCCTATGTACAGGGTTATTGCGAAGTATCAATGAGAATATGTGAAAGGAGCTTAGGTTCCTTTATGTTTAGGGTAAATGCTAAACTAAAATGTGGTTATTTAGCTAATTTTTTTTTTTTTTTTTTAAATTTCTGCTATGTGTTGGGCTCCATGCTGAGGATGGTATAAAGATGTGGTCCTGGCCTTGAGGTGCTAAGTCTTGTGGTCACTGTTTCTGCTCTGTGTCTTGTTTTGTGTGGTCATGCTTCAGAAAACAAGGAAATTCCCTAGGGAATCTCCTAGAAGGGATCCAGATTAAATGTCTACTTCTTGCCTCTATTTCCTCCTCTGGCCTCCTTGTCCATGGCCCCCAGCATGTCCTGATTCCTGTTTGTTCCCTGCTTAGGGGTGGGGTGGGTTCTCAGTTCTCGGTGGGATAGCCCTACTTCCTGCTAGTATTGCACCATCTGGAACAGCCTTCTCTTTTTGCTACCTCTGAGTCATTATTTCTGGTAGCAAACATTTGTGGGTCCTCGTGTTTGTTCTTTAAAATACTCTCTTGCTGCTGTTACTTTTCCTTTGTAAAATACCATGTAAGATAGTTGAAATAAAAGAGACAATAAAAAATAAGCTAGGTTGTATTTTCTGTAAAGGTTTATTCAGTAGTAAAATACTCCCCAGTGGTCTCAGGAAGAAATGACCTTTGTAAATAGGATTGTATTTGGTGGAAGTGTTGGGAAGGTTATTTTGATTAATTTGATTTATTTGGTGAGGTTGGTGGGGTGGGGGAGAAAGGACAAAGTTTTTTTTTTTTTTAAAGATTGTGTATTTATTCTGACATGGTTTTTTTTTTTTTTTTTTTTTTTTTTTTTTTTTTTTTTTTTTTTTTTTTTTTTTTTTTTTTTTTTTTTTTTTTTTTTTTTTTTTTTTTTTTTTTTTTTTTTTGTTTGTTTTTGCTTTTTGGTATGTGGGTAGCTCCCTGACTGGGAATCGAACCCAGGCCGCAGCGCTGACAGCGCCGAAGCCGTAAGCCACTACACCATCAGGGAACTCCAGGACAAAGTTTTTAATGGTCTCTGACTTGGCAGCTGTATTGACTGAGAAGATGAGGGTGTGTTTAATCTATAGGGTCTGGAGCTGGGTGTGTAGGCCTTGACCTGTGCTCATGCTTTCTTCCTCATTCATTAGAGGGTTTGCCATGATGCGTTTATATATCTCTTCATTCACTCACCACTTTGTAAACTGTGTGTATTGTATACCGTAGGAAGAAATGGAATTTCATTTCTGCTGATTGTTAGCTTTTTGACCTTGTCCTGTTACTTCTGTGACTCAATGTCCTCATTGGAATAAGGGTGTACTGATACTCACCTCCTGGGCAGTTAGGATGAAATGATGTAATGCATATCTTACACCTGGCATTATGATAGGTGCTCACTATGGTGAGGATTATAATGCCTTCAAAGAATTCAAACCCCATTTAGGAGACGGGACTGTATGTGCTGAGAAAGGCTGGCTAAAGGCGTGGAACAGTGAGATTGGATTTGACCCAAGGAAGGTTCCTGGGGAAGGTATTTGGAGTCAGGCCCCAATCTGTGTCCCTGAGTGAGGAAGATGAGCCACTATTTCAATTAAAGGGAAAGCAATAGGTAGAAGGTTTGAGTGGTAACCAAGAAGAACTGTTTTTGTTTTCCCCCTGTCAGGGAAGAAGGTGGAATCATTAAAGCAAAGTGGCTGTGAACCCTGGCGTTTTCAAGTAAGGCCAGCTTGGGTTCCAGCCCTAACTCTACCTTGTACATCCTATGTGGCCTTGGGCAGGTCACTTCCCCTCCTTTATGAGCTTTGGTGTCCTCATCTGGAAATGATATTATCTACTTGTAGTGTTGGGTGAAGATTAAATAAAATACTTAGCATAGTGCCCATCACATAGTACATATTTAATAGCTGATAGATTAAAAAACAATTAAGTATTTCACTTGGGAAATGAAATTCTTCTGAACTTTGTGGCCAGATATTTTTTTGAAAAGTCAGTCTACATCTTGGAATCAGGTATCACATTCCTCATTAACTACTTAAGGAACATGTTGCTCCCCTGCCTCACACCCTCTGCTCATTTAGCACCATACTTAGAATAAAGTTTTAACTCCTGTGGATCAGGACAAGGTGTGTGTTGCTCTGAAAGAAATGGGCATGCCTCAGCACTCGATTGTCCTAATGCATAACCTGTATTGTGGACAGGAGGCCATTGTCAGGACAGGATATGGAGAACAGAATGGTTTCCTATAGGCAAAATGTCCGACAAGGATGCATTTTATCTCCCTGTTTGTTTAAAGCAGAACATACATGAGATGTGACAATTAAATTCGTGAACTTGCCACTGTGCGATTACATTGGCAGCACTGTACAAACAACTTGGTCAGTTTTCACAACCTTGGTATATCTGTGTCTCATGGCTGTGTTTGTGTTGACGTGTGGTGGTGTCTTGCTGAATGCGTTCATTATTGCTGGTGTATGTGTTTGTGTGCCGTTGTGAGAATGTTGGATCTTGAATTAGAGCAACGAACAAATATTACATTTCTTATTAAACTTGGCAAGAGTGGAAGTGAAATCAGGGACATGTCCAAATTTACGGAGATAATGCCATAAAGAAAATGGCAGTATACAAATGGATTAAATGTTTTTCTGAGGGGAGAGAAAGTGTCACTGATGAGAGAGCGTTCAGGGTGGCCAGTAATGAGCAGAACTGACAAAAAACATTGCAGAAATTCATTGAATTGTGAGTCAAAATCATCAGCTGACTGTGAGAAGCATTGCAGACCAAGTAAACATTGATAGAGAAACAGGAAAATCTTAACTGAAAATCTTGGCATGAGAAAGATGTATGCAAAAATGGTCTCAAAGGAGCAAAAGGAAAGGAGAGTCAAAGTTTGCTAAGAACTTTTGGAGAGGCAACATGATGTTTTGGGCCATGTTATTACTGATGATGAAACATGGGTGTACCAATATGACCCCGAAACAGAGTGTCCAAGTGCACAATGAAAGCCAATTCTCCATGACCAAAAAATTTCTGTCAGTTCAAATCAAGAGTCCAAACAATGTTTCTCACCTTTTTTGATATCACAGAGATTGTTCATTATGAATTTGTACTAACTATACTAAGTCAACCAAGTTTACTATTTGGAAATGCTGAAAAGGCTACCTATAAAAGTTAGATGAGAATGATCTGAACTTTTTTTGCCAACAACTCATGGCTCTTGCCTCATGACAATATACCAGCTCACATGGCACTGCCTGTGATGGAGTTTTTAGCTAGTAAACAAATAACTATTAGAACACCCTCCCTACTCATCTGACCTGGCCTCCAATGACTTTTTTTCTGTACCTAAAAACAAAGGAAATATTGAAAGGAAGACATTTTGGCATTCAGGACATCAAGGGTAATATGATGACAGCTCTGATGGCCATTCCAGAAAAAGAGTTCCAAAATTGCTTTGAAAGGTGGACTAGGCACTGGTGTCAGTGCATAGCTTCCCAAGGGGAGTGCTTCAAAGGTGACCATAGTAGTAGTCAGCAATGAGGTATGTAGTACATTTTCTAGGATGAGTTCACGAACTTAATTGTCAGACCTTGTGTGAAAAACTGAGCTGGACTCGAAGGAGGGGTGAAAATTGGTGAAAGAAATATCAGTAACTTAAGATATGCAGATGACACCATCCTACTGCCACAAAGCAGCAGTGATTTGAAATACTCATGAAAGTGAAAGAAGAAAGTGCCAAAGCAGGACTGCATTTGAATATCAAGAAGATAAAAATCATGACTGTGGAAGAACTTTAATATAGAAAATGAAGCCAATGAAATTGTTAAAGATTTTGCTTACCTTTGTTCAGTCATCAATTTAAATGGAGATTACAACCAAGACATCAAGAGGAGACTGAGACTCAGAAAAGTAGTGATGGAAGAATTAGGAGAGATAACCAAGAGCAGAGGTGACCATTACAGACCAAGGCTAAGCTCACCCATACATTTGTATTCCCAGTGATTATCTATGGATGCGAAAGCTGGACAGTGAAGAAGGGTGATGGTTGAAAACAAATGGAGTCATTTGAAATGTGGTGTTGAAGGAGAGCTCTTCAGATACCCTGAACTGCCTGAAAGATGAACAAGTGGGTCCTAGAGCAAATTAAGCCTGAAACATTGCTGGAGGCAAATATGACAAAACTGAAGCTGTCCTGCTTCAGGCACATCATGAGAATTCGGGGTTCTTTGGAAAAGACAACAATGTTGGGAAAAGTAGAAGGCAGCAGGAAAAGAGGAAGACCAGATATGAGATGGATTGACTCTATAAAAGAAGCTATAGGCATGAGTCTGCAGAAGCTGAGCAGGGCTGTTGAGGACAGGACAGTGTGGACATCACTCATTCTTAGGGTTGCCAGGAATCAGAGTTGACTTTACCGGTGGGTAACACACACACTGCCCTGGTTGCAGGTCTTTCATGAGCAGATGCCTGCCTGCCTGCCTGCCTGCCTTAGCAGCTGCATTTCCTACACTTTGCCCTTTAACCTGCTATGTTCTGGCCACAGTGACCTTTCTGCCTCTCGTGCAGAGGGTCTTTGCTCCAACTACATCCTTTGCTTAGAAAACTCTTCCCCCACCTTCACTTGATTGGCTCCTTGTCATTCATATCTCAGTTCTGCTGTTAATTAAGAGAAAGTGTCTTCCTTTCCTCTGGTATAGAGTAACTAACTACTCATGTCACCATAACATAGCGATTGGATAGTTTCTTGTTTGTTTGCTCTTTGTTGACTGTTTTCCCTCCAACAGAATGCAAGTTCCATGAAAATAGGGACTATGTCTTGTCATGTTCACAGCTGTATTCCCAGTACTAGGAACAGTGCCTGGCATATAGTGAATTATCAAACAACATTTGTTGAATGAATGAGCTTGTGAATAAGAATGGATTCTGTTATTACTCAGAATCTGGGTACACAGGTGTTCACATTCATACTGCTTTGTTTTCTAAGTAAATGTAATCAAGATAATTTTCTTTCTTGTATATTACTTATTAAGTGTCTCCCTGCCTCCTGACACATCTGACCCCCTGTTAATTGGAACCTTCTGAGGAGAAACTGTTTTCCCTGGCTTCCTTTTTATGTGACCCTCTTTCTTCCTGGCATTTTGTTATTAGAAAAGGGAGTTTGTGGTTGCTGGGCTTTGGGGCATTGATTTTTAGGTTTTCTGTTTATAAGGAAGCAAGCTTTAGTGCATTTGGTTGGAATAAAACAAATACAAAAGCTCACCAAATTTATCTTACTCTGATTTTCTTCCGACACTTCTTGCAATACCACCTAAGTTCTTAGAGAAGGGTATTAGCCAAGAATTGACAAATTGACAGTGGCCAAATAGAAACAAATTTATGGAATGTGTGTGAGGAGCAGGGTGAGACATGGAGAGGTCGGAGGGGACAGTGCTTCTTTCTGGCAGTGGCCTGGTTTTTCATGGCAAATATTAGTGGTATGAGTGAGACGCTGGACCAATTAACTATTTCCCTTACA
Organism: Lyroderma lyra; assembly: GCA_004026885.1. Taxonomy (NCBI): domain Eukaryota; kingdom Metazoa; phylum Chordata; class Mammalia; order Chiroptera; family Megadermatidae; genus Lyroderma; species Lyroderma lyra. The sequence goes on from PVJL010000864.1 coordinate 31,957, forward strand.
GGAGGCCTGTAACCTAGGTAGCCGCAGGGACTGTAGGAGAGCAGTTGAGTGCTGATGTGCTCACCTGGTGAGGCCTAGGCAATCCTTTTTCTTATTTAAAAAAAAAAAATTGTTTTTTATTCTTAAGTTTATTAGGGTGACATTAGTTAGTAAAAATTACATAGGTTCCAGTGTACAATTCTACAATACAACATCTATGTGTTGTGTTATGTGTTCATTACCTAGAGTCAGTTCTCTTTCTATCACCATATATTTGAGACCCTGTCCCTTCTCTCCCACCCCTTTCCCCCATTGCCCTCAGATAACTACTCACTACCAAACTAATGATGGTGTCCATGAGTTTTTGCTTCTTTGTTGCTTTCAGCTTTGTGTTCCACAAATGAGTGAAGTTATATGGTTCTTGGGTTTTTCTGTCTGGTTTATTTTGCTTTGCATGATGGTCTCAGGGTCCATCCATGTTGTCATAAATGGCCCTATTTTCATCTTTTCTTATGGCTGAGTAATATTCCCTCATGCACAGGTACCACAGCTTCTTTTTCTAGTCATCTGTCAAAGGACACTTGGGCTGTTTGCATGATTTGGCCACTGTGAATAGTGCTGTGATGAACATTGGGGTGCATATATCTTAGCGGACTAAGGTTTTCAAATTTTTTGGGTAGATACCCAGAAGTGGGCAATGCTTTTTCTTTGCTTTGTGAGGGAAGTGCTCCAAGCTCCCTGGAGTAAGGAGGAAGTGGGACTCCAGCCACCTTTGTAAATCTTTGCATCCTAAATGTTACTAGTGTTCAAAGACGTGGTCCTGCATTTAGAGAATAAAATCCTAGGGATGGGTATGAGTAGGGTAGGGTGTCTAGAGCAGGAGTCTGGAGCCAGCAGAGATGAGCGGCTTATATTCATGGTTCTGTTTATCTTGAGAACTGTAGCCCTGCAGGTACTGTCTTTCTCCTCATTTCCAAGGCTTCCTTTCTCCCACCCAAAGTTGCCTTCTCCTTCCTCTTAACCCTGCCAGACCGCGTACTGACTTTTCGATAATTTCCGAACCTGCCGCTGTACCGCTGTACCTAATGTTCGGTACTTTGCCTCGTACGTGAAACATGACTCCAAGTTCCATCTTATTCTAACCACTTGTTTGCATGTCACTAACATTTTTCTGTATCATGTTGGTTTTTTCTCTTTAATGCTCAGGAGCCCAGGTATAGGGGACAGGTTCAGGGCCTCAGGTCTGGTAGGGTTAACTTCACAGTTACCTTAACTTGCCTTAGATACTGTTGACTCTTAGCTATTTATAAGGCTCTCAAATGAAGGACGTTGGATGGCCTCCTTGTCAGCTCTCTCCTTTGCTTATTTTCCTCCTATGAAGGACTTAGCCTTGTGGCTAACTCGGGGTATTTGGTCATTCTTGCTATTACTTTAAAGTCAGTGTCTTAACTTGCTATATTTACTTATCGTTTCCCTATCCATCTGGGCTAATCTTTAATTTATGCTTAATTAACATCTAGAAGTCCACTTTTGGTAAAGGTCTGCTCCACCTCCATTTTTTTATGCAAGAATTTCAGCTATAAGCCAGCAAGACAGGCATTTGAAAATTCTGGTATGAGAAGGTGGCTTTTTGGTAGACCAGTGAGTGCTTCTCTCAATGGGCACAAAAATCATTATTAAGTGTCTTCACTTCTTTCACCTCCCCTATCTTTAGTCTTTTCTGAGCTAAACGATGACCTCCAGTCCTTTAATCTTTTCCTGCTTGCTCTATTTCCTGGCCTTTCTGTTGTTTCTTCAGTTTCGTTTAAAGGAGTGTTTTATTTTAGAATCTTTCATAGCTTTCTTCTGGCCTGGGTTGTAGGTAACATGTTAGGCTCTGTCTCCTTCACCCTCCAGGCTGTAACTTAATTTATTATTATTATTATTATTATTATTATTGTTATTATTATTATTTTGTGGTTGTAGAAATGTGATTGGGATGGGTAAAATGCACTGTTACACTCTTCCATTCCCATTTTGACTATTATACATAATTCTGTGTCATTTAAAGGTGAATCAGCCAGGGAGTCCCCAAACCAACGATGCTCCTAACCTTTAGGGGCAGTGCTGGCCTGTTTCTGTGATGCCTACTCAGGCTACGTTTTTTGTTTAAAAATAGACAAACTTGCATCTCTTTTTATTTTGATTTACATTGATTTTCTTTTCTTTAAATCCTGAATGAGAACTGCTTGAAAAACAGTTGCCAATCTTTGTATCCACAAGAAATTGGAGGATCAGGCCTCCCAGCCCTGTTCTTCTGTGCATCCGATAGAATAATACACTGCTATGGAAACAGCTCTCAAAGGACTCTCTCCTCTTACACACCCACACACAAACACATTGCATTTTCTAAGGAATGGACACTTCTTTAAGAGGAATTCATCCTGTTTAATGCAAATGCCCTCCATTATAGCAAAATTCAGGAGACTGGAAAAGATGGAAGTAGTGAGGTTCCCCCCAACCCCCAAAAGGCCTCAAAGATCTTAAACCTTAAAAATCCTTCTACTCAGAGCTTTCAGCAAAGCAAATTGCAAACCTGGCGTAATAAGAATCCTCTCCTCTGATCTTTTTCCTTTTCTTCTCTGTTTATTTTAACATCCCCTTTCATGGTCTTACCTTTTGAGAAAGTTGATTTAGTCCTTCCTTGCTGGCTCATAGCAGGGGAAAGCAGCAGGGCTTCTGGTTTTAATTTATATTTTACATTTCTTCTCCATTTCCTCTCTTTGCTGCTCCAGTTTCTCATCTCTTAGCCTCCTGCTGACCCCTCCCTAGTCAGAATGGACAGTGTCACCTCCAGGACATGTAACTGTCGAATGTGATGTCGGCAGTCCTAACCTAGTGATTTTGGGCAGAATTTGGGAGCCTGTTTTGTGCATGTGATACTGTGAGGAAATGGGGGCTCTTTCTTTTTAGTCTTTGATACCATCTTTTCTTACCCTTGCCTGCCTATCATCCCCCATGAGCCCTGTTGCCACAGGAACTGGAAAACTCTTTAACTATGATTAGTTCATTATTCGATGCAGTTATAAAATAGCATTTCAGAGCAAGGTGTCAGGGAGTCTCCCTGAAGTTCTCATGGAACAAGTGATGTTTCAGTTACTTTTTTTTTTCAACAACTTTAGGGGCCTATTTGAAGAGAGCTAATAATTAGGACTAAATAAAGAAAACTAACGTGAAGCCAGAATATTTTAATAAGAAGCTTAAAAAATCAGAACTAGCTGATACAGAATAAATAGGAGTTTGAGCTCTGTTCTCTTCTTACTCCTTTTTAAGTTGTTGTTGTATATTTTGGTTTTCTCCCCAAGACTTGGGGATTCTCCATTATTTTGATGGTGGAATAATGATTTTGTTGGTGACAGCCTGCTGAGATTCAGTGGGTTTTGGTTCATCCAGGGAAGGGGTAAGCTTTCTTTCATTTCTAGATCCCCTAAGGGTTCCCTCAAAGATTCTTTGGGACTGACTGTATTTTCCAGATGATTCTCCCTGAAAAATGAAAGAAATATCTGGATGGTCCTAAGAGCATTTTTGCCAGTCTTTCTGAGCCATCCCAGGCTCAAACCAAAGATAATGTGGATTTGTCTCCTTAAGGTCTTCTTTAGGTGACAATAGAAAGGCCCCTAATTCATTTGGGAGGCAGGCAGTTTGATATAATAAAGAGCTGGGGCTTTGGATTCAGATCTGTTTTCAAATTCTGGCTGTGCCACTGATTAGTTCTGTGACCTTGGAAGAACCCCTCTGAGTCTTAACTTTCTTACTTGTAATAGGGGGATAATGATAGTACCTATGACATAGGGTTGTTGTGAGCCCAATATAAATAAGTAAATACTCTCTGAATGTTATCTATTGTTATTATTTTGGGATACTGATGGAAAATCAGATGAAACCATCTTGGCAAGGGAAAAGAAGGTAGGCAGTTGCTAGAAGAACCTTGAAGGAAAATACAGGGTTGAGAGAGAGAAATAAAAAAAGCATCTAGGCAAAAGAGAAGTGGGAGAACTCTGGGTACTCTAATGAGTTACCTATTGTTTTACTACATTAGTTAAGTCCTAAGTCTTCCCTTTAGCTAATCCACCAAGCGGGTTCTCCCAGAAACCCCAAGCTGGCTACTGGCTCCTGGCTCCTCAGCAAAGATTGAAGAGCCACAGCAGCCACAGTTCCCTCCATTACCAAGACAGCATTATTTTTATAAAACATACCGCCATGTTTTTGCAACCTGCACTTTGAAGTGTTACAAATAATTAAAGCTGAACCATACTTGTCAGAATAGGTTCAAAAGGTGCATTTTAGGATGCTTATACCTTTGCCTGGACAATGTATTTATTAGCTTACCTTAATTCCAGGATCGCTTAACTCGAGGCACTTTTGCACCACCCTGCTCACATCAGCACCATCCTAAAGGCTTAGAGAGAGGAACTCAATATGGCTCACTCCTTCTTTCTTATCTCTGGAAAGTCGTCAAGTGATGAACCAGGAGACAGGGAGAGAACACTGAACAACTTGTGGCTGATACTTGTCCCCAAATGTGTCTGTGCAGGAAAGCACATTGTAGGCTGGATGGAGGAGAGCAACAGAGGTTAGGAGCCTCTCGGAAGTTTTGGAAAACGGTCAACTACAAATAAATTAAATGAAAACCATTGTTAGACAGTTTGCTTTCTCATCAAAATGTTCGACTCTGGGCTGTTTCTCTCCTTATCTGACAATTAGAACAATAAGATGTTGGTTCAGCCTTTGATAAGGCTTTGCTACAATATGAGGGAAGGATAGAGGCTTGTCTGGGGGCACTGCAGCAGGGGAGCTGTCAGTGCTGATTACTTCAAGGATCACCAGTCAGAGAGCATGGACTTGTCTTGAGACTGTGTGCTGAAAATGAACAAGGCACAGGGCTCAAGAGTGCGGGCCTAGGGTCAAGGACCCAGGTTCAAAACCTGGCTTTGCTATTACTTATTGAATAGATTTGTTTCCTGTGGCTGCTATAACAAATTAGCACAAACTTGGTGGCTTAAAACAGTAGAAATTTATTCTCTCCTAGTTCTGAAGGCCAGAATTCTGAAGTCAGCATTGCTGGACTGAAATTGAGGTGTAGGCAGGGCTGCATTCCCTCCAGAGGCTTTAGGACAGACTCTATTCCTTCTTCTAGTTTCTGGTGGCTGCTGGCATTCTTTGGATTATGACCACATCACTCCTTTATTCAAGTTCAGCATCTTCAAATCTCTTTTCTGTCTTCGTATCACCTTCTCTTCTGTGCTTATCTCAAATCTTCCTCTGCCTCTTTCTTATAAGGACATTGTGTTTCTATTTCGGGCCTATCCAGAAAATCCAGGATAGTCATTTTAAGATCTTTAACTTAATCACATCTGCAAAGACCTTTTTTCCTTATAAGGTAACATTTACAGTTTCCAGGCATAAGACCTGATAAATCTTTGAAGGGTTATTCTGTCTACCACACTGGGTGACATTGGAAATGACTTTCACCAATATATCATATTTTGCTGAGTATAAAATGCACTCCTATGTATAATATAATGCACACTCACATTTTTGGCCCAAACTTTCAAAGAAAAAAATCTTGTTTTAATTTTTTAATTCAAATTTTTATTTTTAGGTACTGGTTTTATGTATTATAGAGAAATTTTAGCATTTTTAAATATATTATGGTACAAGAAATTTTATGTAACAAATAATTACAAAACACAAGAACAAATACAAGGTACAAGAAACTTTATAAAATTTTTTTATATTAAAAAATGATTATTGTATCCTAGCCTATTATTTTGCATACAGATGTTGATTTCTAGAGTTGCACTTTTAACTCATAAGCATAAATAAAGAATTAAAAATATTTATATAGATACAGAATTAGTACTGCCCATCCTTATTTTTCCCTCACAAATTTGAGCAAAAAAGTGTGCGTTATACATGGCAAACTACGGTGTTTGTTTTCTTATCTGTAAAATAAAAATGGTAATCATATCTTCTGTACCTTGTTTCCAAGAGGCTCATATCATATGACAACCTTGTATGCTAAACACCGCTGTGCCAAGTATGTAGTTATGCCTAGTATTTAGTATATTTATATACATATTATATACTATTATTATTGTTTGTTAGTCATCTTCTGTCAAAGGGAAGAGATAGTTCCTTAAGAGTTTATTTGACGCTTTCATATGGCCTGTGAAATAGTCCCCCCCGCAGCTCACCATGGCCCCCACAACCCTAGGGTCTGTGGCCATCAGCAGGTGTGTCCCATAGGCCACCCTCTTACCTAGGCCTCCATTTTCCTTTGTTATTGCATGCGTTGGTCTTTGGGAACAGCCTCACCCTTCAGGACTGAATGTTCGTGTCCCTTAAAAATTCATATTTGAATCCCTAACCCTTAGTGTAGCAGTATTTAGAGTAAGGAAGTAATTAAGGTTAAATGAGGTCATAAAGGTGGGACCCTGATTTAACAGGATTATGTCCTTATGAGAAGAAGCACCAGAGAGCCCACTCTCTCTCTTTCTCTGCACCCATGCACTGAAGATAGACCATGTGAGGACATAGGGAAAAGGTGGCTGTGGACAAGCCAGGAACAGAGCTCTCCTTGGAAACCAAATTGGACAGAACCTCGATCATGAACTTCTAGTCTCTAAAACTGCAAGAAAACAAATTTCTGTTGTTTAAGCCACCAAGTCTATGGTATTTTGTTATGGGAGCCCTAGCAGACTAATACAGAGGATATAACCTGGCTCATACCCACTTGTGCCCAGACACTTAGGCAGAAGCTTGGAATCTGGAGTTATTCCTATTTACCATTCAAGTCAGTTTGCTGTATTGCTGCTTTCTACAGATAATTGTAACTCCATAATGGATCATGGAAGAATATTACTTTTACAGTGGTATTTAGTATCTGATAGCTATTAGCCAAAAGTGCGTGTCCCCAGTGAGGTACTGTAAATATATTTCATCTCTTCTATTACCTGCTGTTTCATGAACACATCCCTGAAGCATTTTAATCTTGTATTTCAGACTTGTCTCCAAGTGAGGAATTGTTCTGATTTGCAACTTTGGGGGATGATTACTATGTTCATTAATTTCTGTTTTCCTCTCCTTTATTTATTACTGGTTTCTTGAGAAAATTTTTACCTAAATCTACACTAACCGAGATGGGTCACTTGATTAAAAGGGTGTTTTACATCACTGGTTTCTCTGGCTCTCTTGGCACACTGATGGGAGGGCTGTGTCAGCATCTTAGCTGGGGTAAAGGTATTCATGGTCTGGGCTTAAATGAATAAGAGGCTTTGGGTGGGCCTCTGACCTCAAGTTGCATTGCAGAATTTTTTTTTTTTTGCACTGTGGTATTCCTAAGCAAGGGACAGGAAAGGCTCACTTGGTTTTTCTTTTTATCAGAGATTCAGTTGTAGACATAAATCATGCATGTGTTAACATACAGAACATTGTGCATGGATCTGTGGGGGACATGATTCTTGGCTCACAGGGGTGTTCAGTACATGTTCATTAAATGAATGTGTGGCTGGATAGAGTGGCCATAGCAGTCAGACAGACAGAAGGGGCAGTCCAGGAGGTCAGTGCCTGGGTACTAGTAGATGAAGGGTGCTGTAACCTCCCTGGAAATATAACAGAATTGGGAACATCCTCTTGAGGGCTGTGGTGCCCTAGCACTTGAATCTGCACGAGGAAGCAGTAGAGGAGGTAGGCTTGTTGAGAATGGTTAATTTGCCTTTTAATTTTTTTTTAAATTTATTTTGGCCTTGTGAATTCCTTCTTTTCATTGTGGGTTCCCTCTTCTTTTCACTGTTACGTACGTTCCTTGTAAGTTCAGATGTTTCATAAATGTCAAGTGATCACTCAAAATAGTTGAGGGAAGGGATGGAAAAAAAATTGACCATGTGGCTCAGGGTAGGGCAGAGGCAGGAGATGTATGTGAGTGAGATGCATGAGAAAAGAACTGAAGAAGGTAAGAAAGCAAAAGCCAGAAAGGATTTGAATTAATGTGGAACCGAAGAGAAGTCTGATCTGGGCTAAACACCCAGGGGAAGAGCATTGGAGGTATTTCTGTCTGTAAGGGTGGCGTGGGATAGAGAGCAGTTAGCTTGGGACACTGGGGAAAATGGAACACTAGGAAGAGAGGCTTAATTCTCTCACCACCCACACTCTGTACATCTCTCTATTATGATACTTATTATGTCATGTGGCAGTTAATTGTTTATAAGGCTTGCTTTCTCTAGAAGATAGAAGGGGGCCTTAATTGTGTCCATCACACAGCAGGTACTGCATAGATGAGTGATACACATGCTTGAGGTTAAGTCCTTGATGAGCCACCACCCATTAAGGACTGAAGTGTGCGGGGTTAGGGCAGGACAGAGGGGCAGATGAGCATATAACTGGCTTAGGGGATTACTTGAGATAAAACTGAGAAGTGAGTCTGACAAAGAATCTAAATCATCCTTCAAGCGTAGAGCTAGCTGGGCAGAATAGACATGGTCCCCAACATTATGATGCTTAGGGCCTAGCAGAGGAGGACAACTATATAAGATAAAGTGTAGTAAATGCTATGACCAGGGAAGTACCAGTGCTATGGTGGTACCTAATCTGGCTAGTGGGGAAGGGTCAGTGAAGGCCTCCTAGAGCAAGTGTCTTTTAGGGTGAATAGGAATTTCCCAGATAAAGAGGACGGGAATCAGTTCTGAGTGGCCTGAAGGTAGGAGTCAGGATGTCTTAGCTTTGGAAAAAAGGTCTTGAAATCCACCTGTGGACAGCGTAAGGAAAGACATAAAGCTGAAGACACTGATCTGGGCTGCATGTTAGAGGGGCCTGGGAATTTGGCCTTTATTCTGAGAGCCATGGAAAACCATTGAATGTTTTCAAGCAGGGGAGGGTAAGATCAGTTTCATACTCTAGCTATAGAATAATCCTGTTAAAATGTAATCAGGTGTGTACTTGTAATTTGTTGATCTACCCCGTGATCTTTTGTCACCGCAGCACAGTCTGCCCATTTGCTCTAAATCGCCGTCTGATTATAGGAGCCCGAAGTGTGGGTGGAGAGTACAGCTTGCCTCAGGCCTGAGTCCCTGGTGTTTGATTTCAGACCCAGAGCCCAAGGCTGTGTTTCTTAGCATATGGTTTTCAGGACTGTAGCTCTTACCTCAGCCTTTTTGCGGCAGCTTAAAATTCCTCAGCTGCTACATATTCTTCTCCTCTGTGTCTCAACAAATTGAAAATTTTTATGACAATGTCAAATCAATGGGAAAAGTTTTGAAAAGTAGGATTGAGAAATAGACTTCCTTGCCTTTTCTCCCTGCAAGGGAATTTGAAAAAATACAGAAATTCTAAGTTGTATGTTAAATATCCTTGGGGTTTCCTTTCCTTTCCTTTTCAAAGTGTTTTACATTAACCAAAAAAGTCCGACAGAGACATTTGTGGGAAGATAATTCCTTTTGGCTGGGGCCTAAACTCCACGTTGTGAGGTTTTTAATTTTCTTGCATTGGCAGTGGGTTGGGACCCAACTGTGCAGTCGCCAGAGCTCATCATAGTCCTCTTGCCGGGCGAGTTATCTCTGTGAATCTGTATGCTTCCCCCTTGTACCTACCAAATGAATTCCAAATTAAATTAATTTTTAATCAAGGAGATGAATGACGGGTTTTCCCTTAGAAAAGAAATCACAAAGCCTCAAAGTACTGGATACAATAAAAAGTGAGGTTTTTATTTGCATGTGTGCCATTAGGCATGACTTGAATGTTAGGAAAGCAGGAGGTGCTTTAAAAGTGGTATTTAGAAATACACTATCCCAGAGAGATGAACAAAAATGCTTTTTTTTTTTTTGGTTCTGCTCCTCTTCTCTTTCATAGTTTGTGCATGCCTGTGTGTTCCTAGCACCTTGCACAAGTACATAGTACATGGTAAGGTGCTTGGAGACGTCTGAATTAGTGAAAGGATGGCTTTGAGCAGGTTCTTCTTTCTCCTGTTGCCCCATCCCTCCAGCTCTTCAGCCTGCCATTTGTTCATTTCTTCATCCATTTATTTATTCTCATTTAACATACATTTATTCCTTCTGGGCTACTTTGTGAGCCAATGATAGAGAATGAGATGAAGGGAAGTTTTCATTGAGTTGAGGCTGAGAGGCATGGCCTGATCTCTCCTTGAATATTTTGTCTTGTATCAGCACCAACGTCACCCTCCTGAAAGTTGCCGCCTTCTACCTCCTTTGATGGAAGGAAATGGCTTCTCTTATGGTGAAGGGAGGGTGGCAGAGGGAGCAGGCATGAAGACACTTCAGCTAGGTGGCTGTCTCTCCATAGAACGATTTTATGGGCTGTGAGGGGTGGGGCTGGAGGGAGCCCAGCTTGCCTCACCTGTGATTTAATTCTCATAATCATAGATCTGGCTCTGGGCTCACAGGCAATTAGCTTCTCCAGAGGATGCATACAAGGCACCAAACCCTCCCACGAGCCCACATTGAAGTTGCTACTGTGATTGAATGGGCTTCCTGAGTGCAGAAAGTGGCTTTTATTGAGAATGTTTTGGAGGAGTTTAGAAGGCTGGATTTAGGGTATTCCAGAAATCCTAGGCTGAGCAAATTAAAGCTGCGTGCCTTCTGTTTCATCATTGTGCTATTCAGCTTGGGTTTAGCTTCATTGAAAGCTTGCTTGGGTTGCCTTCATCTAAGAGGTGGCCAGGTGAAGTGGGGTGGGGTGGTGTTGTATGGCTATAGTATATGGGCAGGTGAGCAGGAAGGGAGATAAAATTGACAGTAGTTGATGATGGATGGGTAGGGGGCAGAAGGGCAGGTTAGGGGGAAAGAGGGAGGTATTGAGGGGAGGTCCTAGGTTTCTGGTATGCTCAGTAGAGCTAGGCAACTCTAGAGGATCAGAAGTCGGGGGGTGGTGTGAAGCATAAGCTTAACTTTGGACCTGAATGTGAAACCTACCAGAAGAGAGTAGAACAGGCATATTCTTTGAGGAGAGGTTGGCACAAAGACTAGAATATGTCTGGAATATTAGGCTGCTTTCCTGTTATCTACTGAGGTTTTAGGCTACTATGAGGGATAATACCATCCAACTCCAGATTCTGTTTACTGGCTCTTTCTATCAATAGATGCCGAGAATTTTTAAGAGCTATTAAACCACTGAACTGCAAGGTAAAGAAAGAGTTCATAAGCACAGTTCATAAACAGTGGTGACTCTCTTATCTTAGCAGGTTTATATCAGGCTTCCTTTTTCCCTCTCTCATCTCCTTTTTACCAAGGGGCTGTTCTGTAAAGGACATTCCAGGAGTTTGCTAAGACAGTGCTTTGAGCTACGTGTTTGAGCTATGTGTCTGGCCTGTCTGGTAAAGAGAATTCTTGTGTATCATGATGCCACTCCTTAAAAGCCTTTTGCTCTAGCTGTTCTTGGAAGAAATGCTTGTTCCTTGTTTCATGCCTCCAGGCCTTCAAAAAGCACTCTTACTTCTGCTTGGGATGCCTTTCTTACTGCCTCTTCCTCTTAATCTTTCAGGCTCACCTCTTCCAGGAAGTTCTACTTGACCTCCATCTCCTGGTGGAGATACCTGTTCTCTCCTGCCTTAGCGTCCTCTAGCTGTCTCTGTCAGGCTCTTTCAATCCTGTGCTTACTATAACTACTAATTTACTCATCCATCTCCATTGTCCATCCAGAAGCACATGGAGGACAGGATCCCTATTTTAGTCTTTGTATTCCTAGCACTTGGCACATGTCTGGGATGTGGTAGGTCTCAAGAAATATGTGTTGAAAGATGAATAATCTTTGGATGTGTTGGAGGTGGTGGCAACTAGATATATGTTCCATAGTAGACAATAAAGATTTCTTCATGTTTTTACAGTGCACAGATTTTTTTGTTCTTTTGGTTGTTCTCCTATATGCGGGAGTAAATAAGGTCTTTGAACAAATATTTTTTCTGGATTGGCGTGGCTGTTAAGTGCTCATCTGGGGTTGAAATGGCCTTGGCATGGGTGTGAAACTGCAGGTAGTAAGTGAGCAATGTGTCTGCGCTGTGTGGGCATAATGTTCCTCTGTTTTTCTGGATGTTTTCCACGTTTTTGTGAGCTACAACCCAAACATCTGGCTTCCTTGAAGTCAGGGCTTGTGCCTAGTTGTTTATTGGAGTGGTTGCCTTTCTAAGTGAAAGTCTGTCATATTAACCAAGCTTCTTCTAGTATTTGTTTTCTGTAGGCGTAAGCAGGGTCTGCAGTGGTTGTTTTAGGGACAGCTCTCACAAGTGGAATCTCTAAGCAGTGAGAGACAGGAAGGAATGATTGGGAAGAATTGCAGCATACTTTGAGGCAAGACATGAGAAAACTAGAAAGAAGTGGGGCTCTTATTGTAAGGGAGAGGTAAGGAAGGGCCTTTTGTCATCTCTTATACCCTTGATGCTATTAAAATAATTTTGTCTTACTCATGACCCAGTGGGATTGGGTTCAGAGCATCTGCTGCCCAAATGTGGGCTCCAAATGCTTACTGATCCTTGGCCAAATGTGCTTTGCCTGAAGGGTGATTGTGAGACTGATTGTTTTTAGGATATGTTTACCTAGGCAAGTAGCTGGTGTGGTATCTATCCCCTTTCAGCAAATCTGGTGCTGTGAGAAGACTAGCTGTCAAGTTGTCTCCATGGAGCCTGCTGTGGCAGAAGAGAGTTCCTGGAGTTCCTCTGGCATCCTCATCACACGCTCACTTACTGGAACTCAGAGTTCCTTTGCAGGTTCTAGTCTAGGATGCTGCTGTTGGCTGAGCTATACCTTTGTTAGTTGCAGGCTGGTGACTCCTGGCAGGCTGGGATTTGGTTGGTGGCATCTTGCAGAGCCTCCTGACGCTAGCTGATGTCATGAATCCTGTTGTATCATTCTTTACACACCATGTAATGTCTTGTGATATACCTCTCTTAAGAAGAACAGATATCAGATGGGGAAAGTGTCTCTCTTGGCGTGCGCGTGCGCGCGCGTGCGTGTGCGTGTGTGTGTGTGTGTGTGTGTGTAATACACTTTAAAATATAAATTGTAGCCTGGTTTGGCGATCTTCCATGCTCAGAATGTATTTGTCATATTCTTGCTGCCCTGTGGAGACTAGCAGAGCTGTGAAGAGAAACTACCTCATTAGGAGACTCTTCAAGAAAACAGGGCTCTCCTAGCACATCTCCAGAGATATGGGCTCATCTGCTTCCACAGCTTGCCAAGGCCAAGGCCTGGGAACTGCTCCCCAGGGCAGTGTGCTCTGTGCCAGTGTCCAGGGATCTTAAGCAATTTAATTAAACAGCTAATAAACTAGGGGATGTTTAAAGTTAAAAGTATGATTTTGTTGACATTAAACACAGTTATTTAAATATCAGTTAATTAGTGCTTTTAAATATTGCTTCTTGAACTCAAATTTGGTTATGCAGTTGATATAGATACTTGTCAAACCCAAGTTCAGGGTGGAGGTGTGGGGCACAGTTGAACATGGACTTGAAGGAGGTGGGGGAAGAGAGAAAAACATAATTTACAGCTGCTGAAATAATTTAGCTGTTTCTCTTGCTGATTGCTCTCCTCTTCTGTACTGCTAATGCAGTGAATTGTTAATGGGATGGGCTCTTGCTGTGCCAGTCAGGGTTGGGATGAGGCCATTTTTATTGTTGGGAATAAACTCTGAGATTGCGAAGAACACTTTAAGTTTGAAACTAATGCCATATTACCTCTCAGTCCCAGCACAGGATCTAAGCTTTGGGATGTACTTTGATATGAGGGCTGAATCCTGTTGGTGAAAGCTGGCACTGAATTGTGTAATGTTGTTGATTGGTTAATGAGATAAAATGAGGAGATGAGAGTCTAGGGCTAGGGTTTAGCTTACAGAGCTACACGGATAAGCTGAGTTGCCCATCAACAGAGAAGTTGACTCTATGGACTGGTTGGTGAACCTTTGTATGGTCTCCCTGCCTGAAAAATAGCTCTGTACACCTGCCACGATACGTGTCACTATTCAGGATTAAGGTGTTCATCAGCTCACCAACATGTTCATCTCTCCACCCACCCATTCATTCACTTACTTATTTATCACCCATACTTTTATTGAGTGCCCGCTCTGTCCTGGATCCTATACTAGCTAGAGAAGGAACAGTGAATGGGGAAGGAGTCGTTGCCCTCAGAGAGTTCATATTTACACTGCAATTTGGTGGGCCTTATGATAGCTGCACAGAGAATTATGGGAGTACATGGAGGACCAACAAAATACGGCAGGTCAAACACAGCAAGTAATACAAATGATCCTCTGACCAAGTTAGGCTTATCCCAGGAATGCAAGGGTTGTTTCACATTAGAAAATGTAAACATAAAATTTGCTATGTTAATAGGTTTAAGGGAAAACTACATAATCATCTTAGAAGATACAGAAAACATATGATAAAAATTTAACACCCATTTATGACGAAACCACTTAGCTGCTTAGAAATATAAGGGGATTTCTTTACCTTGATAATATCTACCAAAAATCTACAGAAAATATTTTTTGTTTCTTAAATTTTTAGAGGAGAGACGAATACGATTAATGTACTCATGTGCCCATTATCTAGTTTCAGCAATTGCCAACTCTTGGGCCATCTTATATTTTTTAGTGTAGTAAAATATATATAACAAATTTGTCATTTAAACCATTTTTTTATTGGGGTGACATTGATTATAAACCATTTTTAAGTGTACAATTTGGTGGCATTAATTACATTCACAGATTGTTATGCAACCATTATCACTATTTACTTCTGAAACTTTTTCATAACCCCAAATAGAAACACTGAACCTATTAAGCAATAACTTCCCATTACCTTCCCAATAATTTCCCCACTCCCAGTGACCTCTAATCTACTTTCGTCTCTATGAATTTGCTTCTAGATATATCCTATAAGTGGAATAATAAGAGTATAATATTTATCCTTTTATGTGTAGCTTATTTTGCTTAGCATGTTTCCAAAGTTTACCCATGTTGTAGCATGCATCAGAACTTCATTTCCTTTTATGACTGAATAATATTCCATTTTAATGTATACCACACTTAAAAAAGTCTATTTTAAGAGTCTGTTCATAGATTGATGGACACTTAGGTTGTTTCCACATTTTAGCTGCTGTGAACATTCACATGAAAGTATCTGAGTTATTTTATTCAGATATTTGGGTATACAAGAGCTATCTGGAAAAAAACCCAGTCACAAATGCCTCTGTTTTGCATATTACATGACTGGGTACTTTCTGGACAGCCCTCGTGTACCTAGGAGTGGAATTGCTGGGTCATGTGATAATTATATTTTTACCTTTTTAAAGAATTGGCAAACTTTTCCACAGTGGCTGCATCATTCTACATTCCCACTGGCAGTGTACCAGTTTTCCACATCTCTACCAACACTTGTTACTTTCTGTTTAAAAAAAAAAAAAAAAAATTAAAAAAAATTTTTTAGCCATTCTACTAGGTATCAGATGGTATCTTATTGTGGCTTTGATTTGCATTTCCATAATGACTAATGATATTGAGCATCATTTCAGGTGCTTATTGACCATTTGTATATCTTCTGTGGAGAAATGTCTGTTCAAGTCCTTTGCCCATTTTTAAATTGAGTGCTTGTCTTTTTGTTTTTGAGTTGTAGGAGCTGTTTATATATTCTGGATATTAAACCCTTATTAGATATGTGACTTGCAAATATTTTTTCCAGTTCTGTGGTTGTCTTTTCACTCCCTTGCTAGTTTTCTTTGAGGCACATAAGTTTTTAAATTTTGATGCAGTCCAATTTATCTCTTTTTTCTTTTTTCTCCTGTGGTTTTGGTGTCATATTTAAGAAATTGTTGCCTAATTCAAGGACATGAAATTTTGCCCTTAGGTTTTCTCCCAAGAATTTTATAGTTTTAGCTGTTAAATTTAGGTCTTTGATCCATTTTTCAGTCAGTGGCACCATTGTTAAAAATTAGTTGACTGTAGATAGTATAGGAGGTCTGTCTGGAAAGTATCCAACCATGTAATATGAAAAGTAGAGGCATTTATGGCTGGAGTTTTTCCAGACAGCCCTCGTATGTTCATTCTTATGTCAACACCATTCTGTTTTGATTATTGTAGCTTTGTGGTAAAGTTTTGAAATGGGGACATGTGAATTTTTCAACTTTGTTTTCTTCAAGATTGTTTTGAGTATTCAGATTCCCTTGAAATTCCATGTGAATTTTAGGATGTGTTTTTCCATTATTATAAAAAACGCTGTTGGGATTTTGACAGGGATTGCATTGCTTTGGGTAATATTGTCATCTGGTTCAGTCCATGAACCAGAATGCCTTACTATTTATTTAGGATTTCTTTAATTTCTTTTTGCAGTGTTTTATAGATTTCAGTGAACAACTCTTTTGCCATGGTTAAAGTCTTCCTTCCTTTGTTAAATTTATTTCAAAGTATTTTGTTCTTTTTTATTCTATTTTTGTTGTTGTTAAATTTATTGTGGTGACATAGGTTAGTACAAATTACGTAGGTTCCAGGTGTACAATTCTATAGTACATTGTCTGTGAGTTGGATTATGTGTTCACCACTCAGAGTCAGTTCTCTTTCCATCACCATCTATTTGACTCCCCCTCTCTCCTCTCTCACCCCTCTCCCTCTTTAACCCTGTGGTAACCACTAAACTATTGAAGTCATATGGTTCTTGGTTTTTTCTGTCTGACTTATTTTGCTTAGCTTGATGATCTCAGGTTCTATCCATGTTGTTGCAACTGGCAGTATTTCATCTTTTCTTATAGCTGAGTAATATTCCATTGTATATACGAATATGTACCATAGCTTCTGTATCCAATCATCATTTTGATGTTATTTGAAATGGAATTGTTTTCTTAATTTCCTTTTTGGATTGTTTGTTGATAGTGCAGTGGTTCCCAACCTTTTTCCTCTTGTGTACCCCTTTTAAATCCATTTCTATAAATGTGCCCCTTGTTTTTAAAACAGCCATTTTTAAATACACTTTTGTTCAGTGCCTATCTTAATGTAAAATGGTGGAAATGAGGTAATAGGAAAGAAAAATTACTACACCAAAAGTACACAGATTTAATTATACAATATGCATAAGTTAAATATTGATAATGATGATTAAGTATTTAACAAACATTTAACTTACTATAAATAATATTTATTTGTGTTATCTGAAAAGTCTGTAATAATTGTTAGGCAGATCACTAGCCCATCGAAACGTTGTTAGTGAGTTCGTTGAGCTTGCTTTGATGCACTTAGTTTTTTGAAATCAGGCTCAAAAGATGCAAGGTACAGTCTTAAATCTGGACTTGCATTAAGCTTGTTGCAGTACTTATTTTTTATGAAGGTGTAAGAAGAAAAAGTTCTCTTCACTAGTTCACTATTAGTAAATGGCAAGAGGTATTTGTGTGCCTTCTCACTGAGCTATTCATATTCCTCACTGACATCTACCCAGAAGGTAATACGATGCTTTCTTTTGAAATCAGAATTTAAAGAAGAATCGCTTGAAAGTTCGAATCACTGCTCTTTTTCATTGATTGATAGTTTAGCTTCTTTAGAATTCTTCATGGAAGGATCTGCAATCTAGTTGTTTTCCACATTGAGGGAAGTACTTATAAAAGGACACTTTAAGACCTTTCAAGTGACTTATAATGTTCTCTTTCATGTTTTGGGACAGGTGCAAGTCATTTTCAGTTAAGAAGTTGTGCAGTGTTTCAGAACCTTTAGGCTGACCTCTTTCAATACACACTTTCCAAAAGTCCAGTTTTAAATAATTGACTCAATTTTGGTAGTTACTTTGAATATAGTGATTGAGCTGTTTTGAACTCCCAAGTTGAGTTTATTTCTGGAAAAATATCTGATAAATATGCAGAACTTTGAACCCTATCACTATACTGAAACTTTGGAGCAAGGGGGAAACGATAGTTTTCAAAAAATACCTAGACTTCAAGTCTATGTTCAAGCATCCGTGTAAGTACTTTGCCGCGAGATAGCCACCTTACCTCTGTAAGCAAAAGGAATGTGCTGTGAATGCTGTTCATTTCTTCACACAGCGCTTTAAACAATCTGGAGTTTTGTGATTGTGACTTAATAAAATTTACAACTTTCACAGCCTCATCAAAAACATCTTTCAGTTCACTTGGAAGAGGCTTGGATGTAGTACTTTGTCTATGAATGCAGCAGTGGTACATGGGGAGCTACTTCTTTAATTTGGCCACGTAGGCTTATGAAACAACCTGGCGTAGGCTTGTCTCCGTCAGTGCATTCACCACAACAATTCGACCAACAAATATCCTTTTCAATGAAATAACCATTTTTGGCATTTAAAATATCTCTACCTGTGTTACGCTCTGTCTATGGGTAACAAAGCAACACGTTTTTCTCAATTTCATTTCCTACCAAGTACCTCACGATGACAAGCTAAAGAGATAAATCAGCAACATCTACACTTTCATCGACCTGGATGGAAAAGAAATTACTTTTTCTAATTCTATCTACTGCCACAGCTTTAACATCATCAGACATTTTCTGAATTCGTCAAGACATTGTATTGTTTGAAAAAGAGATAGTATTGATTTTGAGGACATGTTCTTCCCCAAACATACAAAAAATGTATTTTCAATACAAGAGAAATTAAATCTTTAGCTTTGGTGTGGTTTTCACCATATTTAGCTATGCGATAAACTATATGGTATGAAACCTCAACTGCATTCTCATTGTCTTTCTTTCCTGACATCATGCATGAAGTAATAGTTGGATGCTTTTCTAAGTCCCGAAAATAATGTATTTCTTTGTTTTTATTTCTTTTCTTTTCTTTTTTTTTTTATAAATTCATTTTTATTGTTAGACTTATTGGGGTGACATCTGTTAGCAAGGATTACATAGGTTTCAAGCATACAATTCTACAATGCATTGTCAACTTGTTGTATAATAAGTTCACCACCCAGTTCTTTGTTTTTATACATAGGATCTTTAGTTTTTTTTTGTTTTTTGTTTTTTTTGGTATGTGGGTAGTTTCCTGGCTGGGAATCGAACCCAGGCCACAGCGCTGACAGCACCAGTGCCGAAACCTTAAGCCACTACACCACCAGGGAACTCCAGGATCTTTAGTTTTTAAATGTTGTGTGAGTAGAGGGGGTTTCATGCAACCATTAAATAATATTGCCCTACACATAGCATCATCTCTTACAAATGAAAACACATATACTCTTCAGAGTATTTCCTTTTCTTCTGCGTAGTATGTGAGGCATGCACCTTTTTACCATCTCCTAGTGTGGGTGTACTCTTAGCTGCAGACATGTGTTGAGAAGTACTTGTCAGTGATCAACATCAAGTTTTGGTTTTTTTAACCATTTCTGTTTTCAATCACTGATCCATACTGACATGCTTAAAAATCACTGATGATAATAACTGAGACTATGTTAAACATTAAATAAAAAGAACTGCTTGAAAAGAATCACGAATAAAGACAACGAACTTTTACTCAGTCAATAACTAGACTAATCAAACAGTCTGGCTACAGATGTATTTATATGTTTGAGGAAGTTCTAGAAATGTCACAAATGGATTGTTCTGAAACTGCATAATGATTGGAAGAGTAGTTTGGAGAAAGGGTTCATAGCCACACCCTCACCAATCATCATTAGCTAATACGATCTAATTTTGAAGTGTCTCTATTAACGGTGATTCAAACTTAACACTTATTGTTTCATAAGTAACGTTTTTCATTTTTTTACTCTTTTTTTTCCATTACTGATTTTTTTTTTCACATACCCCTGAACAGCCCAGCATGTACCCCTGGGAGTACGTGTATCACTGCTTGGGATCCGATGTGCTAGTGTATACAGATTTAACTGATTTTTCAATTTTGATTTTGCATCTGCAGGTTTGCTAAATTTGTTTATAAGCTCTAACAGTTTTAAAACATAGATTCTTTAGAGTTTTCTACATATAAGATGATGTCATCTGTAAAAAGAGATAGTTTTGTTTCTTTTTTTCCAATATTGATACCTTTTATGTCTTTTTCTTATGTAATTGCTCTGGCTAGAACTTCCTATATTATGCAGACAATAATAAGTGGCAAAATAGGCATTCTGATGTTGTGCCTGATCTTAGGGTTAAAACTTTCAGTCTTTCACCTGAGTATGATGGTAGCTGTGGGTTTGTCATATATGATTTTTAATTATGTTAAGGAAGTTCTGATTTATTGAGTGTTTTTATTATGAAAGGATGTTGGATTTTGTCAAAAACTTTTTCTGTATCAATTGACATGATTGTGTGTTTTTATTTCCTTCATTCTATCAATGTAGTGTTTTAAATGGATTAATTTTCATGGGTTGGACCACTCTTGTATTCCTGGGATAAATTGCACTTAATCATGTTGCATAATTCTTTTAATATGCTGCTGAATTTGATTTGCTAGTATTTTATTGAGAATTTTTGCATGTATATTCCTAAGAGGACTTGGTTGGCAGGTTTTTTTTTTTTTTTTTTTTGGTAGTGTCCTTGTCTTGCTTTGCTATCAGTAATTCTAGCCTCAGAATGAATTAGTAAGTGTTCCCTTTTCTTTTATTTTTTTTTGGTAGTTTGAGGAGGTTTGGTATACTACTACCCTTCTTAACAGGTGCTGTGCTGGCTAGTAGGCCCTAGCCTGTGTGGGTGGGGGTACCTCTTTGCAGCTCTGACCTTGAAGCTTGGCCAGGTCAACTTTTCTGTACTTTTTTTTTTTTTTTTTTTTTTTTTTTTTTTTTTTTTTTTTTTTTTTTTTTTTTTTTTTTTTTTTTTTTTTTTTTTTTTTTTTTTTTTTTTTTTTTTTTAACTTTTTTGTCTCTATACCTCTGTCTTGGTTAATCATACTGTTGACGCAGACTAAAAGCTGCCCTGGCAAAAGGGGCAATTTGATAAGTTGGACTTTAAGAGTGTAGCTCTTTTCTTGTGCTGCTCTTTCTTTCCTTGTGCTGATGGATGGACTGGCTGTTCTTCAGGTCGCCAAATAAGAACAAGGCCTCTGAGCCATCCCAGGGACCAGATCAAGTCAGCAGACAAGGGAGCTGGTTCTATGTTGAGAATACTATTTATTTTAAATGTTTTCTCATATATCTAACATTTCAGGAAGAAAGACTCCATTGGATACACACAGCTTTCCATAATTCTGACTTCGTTTTTGATTATAGAGGTGGCTATACATGCTTTTTTCAAAGTAGTAATTCATATACATGTGTTACAGTGTTCTGCTTCTGCTCAACAGTATTTTCTGTTCCAGTTTTCATGTATCACCACAGTCCATATTTCACCTATTTTAATGACAACATTATTTTCCATTGTGTCATGCCAGATGACCCCTTTTTAGATTGTTGGTTTTATTCAATCAACAGATATTATTTTGAGTGCCAGGTACAGTGCTGGGCATTGAAGATACAGTAGGAGGTTAGGTGGACAATTGTCCCTTCCCTTGTGGAGCTCCCAGTCAGGTGGGTTCTAGTTACAGGATTGTGAAACGATATTTCTCTGACTATGTAACACAGCCTTGGAGTGGGTGGGGAGGGTGTGTAGTCCCCAGCCCTGGATCCTATGGCTGCCTTCTAAAAAAGCAAGTGAGGCCTTGGCAGGACAGTGGCAGTTCTGCTCATAACTGAGCTTTTCGCGAAGCTCGGGATGAGGAGCCCTGGGACCACGCAGAGTCAGTTCTGAAACGGGAATGCCGCAGCAGGGAGCACTGCTGTTTCCTAGGCAATACTCTCCTTAATATTTTTAGTGCGTGGTCACGGCAGAACTAAATGTGGTTTCTGATCCCAAATTGGTAATAAATGTAGACATATTTAGAGTCAGAAACAATGCATTTAAAATTCTCTGCTCCTTAATTGTCCTGCCAAGTGCTGAGTTTAGATTTCTTTGTTTCTTGGCTACCTACCGAGCCTCCCACTATCTCTCAGAGAAGGCGCCTGGATTTTCTCTGGGTGTTAGGTGGGATTGTGAAAGCCGTGAGTTACGGCTCCCTGTGCTGTGTTGAGAGGCATCTGATTTTTGTGTTTCTGCCCACATATGTAAATGTGTACATTTAAAAATTCACCCTCCTTTTAAGTTTTTAAGGATTTGGGGATTATAAATAGTCTTAGACTCTCAAGCGTGTTAAAAATAAAATAGTGATGTTTCAGTTGCTGACTTACCTGGAAGACATAGCCAATGCTAATGTGGTAGCAGTGAGTTCTGTGCTTGGTGACCTGTCTTCCTGCTGCTGCTAAGTGTTTCTGTAAGTAAATCCTGTTTTCTTGGGTCTCCTCAATTAGTTTAAGGAGAACCCTAATTGTTGCCTGTCTCATCACTTCAGAGTCGTTATTTGTGTCTCAAGTTGCCCATAACAGTATCCATTTTCTCATGAAATTTTTTTTAAGATTGTACTGGACTTTTAAAAAAATGTTGTACTGTCTGAGACTCAGATGTGGAAAGCCATGCTATCCAGTGGCTGTGAATGGGACATAAACCACCTGAGGGCGGTGATGGTATCTTTTCTATATTCTGCTCAGGGTGCTCAGGGGATTGAGGCTAATGCTAACATGTCTTTGTGAAGTACCTGTTTCTAGAATGTGAATACTGAAGTGCTTATAATCCAGAGTGCCAGAGTGGCTGGCAGAACAAGGATTGGTATGCATACTTATTTGCAGATGGTCCATTTAGAGGTATAGACTGGAAAGTATCCCTACCATAATCCCACTTAAGAGGCCCTCACCTTTTCTGGAAGCTTGGAGACAGCAGAGGAAAGGAATGATGAACTCTGACTAGGGTGTATGGATGAGTGTATGAAAGTCCCTGGTATTCTTTGGAAGCCAGCTTTAGAGAAAGTCCATTGTGCCTACTGTCAGGAGATCCAGTTGTTTTAAAAGGAGAGAGAAGAAGGCCCTAGGGCTTTCACTTCCTGGATGCCAGCTGATGCTGTCTAGGATAGTCTAAGCAGTCTAGGTCTGCCCCAGCTACTCCTCCATAGAGGTAGGGGAATAGCAGCAACAATTTGGAGATAGGCCTGAGTCACCAGGAAGCTGGGCTTCGAAGTGGCTGTTCTCATTTTAAAGTGGCTTTTCTTCAGTGGGCACTGATGCAGAGCCAGCATCACTTGAAGGTTTCGATGGAAATGCCTCTGTGGCCACCTACAGTGTAGTTTAGGGGTGTGGGCAGACCTGTGGCTCAAGGAAGCTGGATTCCAAGGAGAGGCTTGACTGTCAGAACAGAAGACAATTCTGTATGAGGGTGTAGCCCTTGCTGCTTTTGTTTGTTCTGCCATTTATTCACATTTTTCTCTAACAATAGTTAGAACTACAAGCTTTTTGAGCCCTTGTTTGTGTTAGGTACTGTGCTATATGCTTTATATCATCTCATTTAATACTGACAGCCATCCTATAAGATAGTTACCATTAAGTTCTTTTTCAGTGGAAAGTGCATTGATCAGGTCTGGGTATTTCTGTACTTCCCCTGGTCGCTTGCTGGTGTGCTTAGGCAATCCCCATTCACCTCTGGGGCTCCATTTCCTTCATCTGCCATGTAGAAATAATCCTGTCCTATGTGTTTCCTGGATGAGGAATGGGATGTCAGGATCATAGACTAGTTGGAAATGAGCTTGGATATCATCTTGGCCAACTTTTACCCAATATAGTTCTCCCCTCCTCTCTGCTGAGTTCTTTCCAGACAATTGGGTATATATGAAGTGAGTGTGTATGGTGCTGGGCTCTGTGAGGTGCAGCGAGGATGCTTTAGCTTCTTGTACACCTGAGAAGCCTGAATGATGGGAGGGTCAAGCTACACAGGATGCTAGTAAACTAGCTGCAGTTTGAGTCAGGGGCATTATAGGAACGTATTGTATGGCATCAGAGGATTCCTCTATAGGGTCACTGGAGTCAGTTTTTTTTTTGTTGTTAAATTTAAGACTCTACTGAAAATATTGAAAAAGTTGGATTTAGAGAACTGGCTCCAAATCTCCAAACTTCAGTGAATTCTCACAACCTTTCAAAATGTTCTACTCTTTTGCTTTATTTTTTCACATGTGTGCCCTCTTCTGAAGGCCCTCTGGATTTCTCATCCAGTGGATTTCCTCATTCTCATTCTGACTGATGTCTTGACATTGTTGCCTATAACTTGTTTTCTCAGGAGTCTCTCCTCTCTTGACCTGTGTAATTCTGTATGATTCTTGTTGTTCCTTGTCTGGTTCCCTTGCTTGCTCCTCTTTTTTTCTTAACTTCCAACCATGACTTGAAGACTATTCTTGGCCCATTGTTTCTTTCTTTCTAAAGTTTCTCTCTAAGACAGGGATTCTGTTCTTGTTGCCTCAGTTATTACTTCTGTGTTGATGACATCAAAATTCTTGTCCTGCACTAGCCCTCTCTATCTCAGTTGTCTTCAACAGGTATGAAGTTGCAGAACCTTCTTGGACCCACTGACAAGCTCTGTGCCTAACGGCATTAAACTCTGGCTATTCTATATGTAGATAGATATTGAATGCCTTGCTGTGTCTTCTGGATCTTTAGCAGTCCAAATAAAGATTGAGTTTTCAGCTCCCTTCAAGCATTCAGATTCTTTGAAGGCTGTGGCTAAGTAGGATAGGTCTGGAGAGGGCAAGCTGGGCTCACCTTTATTCATTCACTCTGCTTGTCATTTGATTTCTTTTAGATGGAGCCACTGCCCTTTGTCCATGAGATTGCAGTTTTTGCTGATACGCTTAACTGCATTCTTGAAGATTTGTTCTCTACCCTACTGGGGTAGGGATAAGATTGATCATGTCCCCCACCTTTTGTAGTACAGAGTATTGAGAAGAGGTCCCGAATGCCACCTTCCTGTCTCATCCCACCCCATGTCACCCTGCTGGGAACCCTTCTTGGCTCCATGTGGTCTCTGGTGGGGCCAGCACTTGTCTCTGTACTGCTACTGGAAAGGCCTTTCTTTCTTGGGCTCTCCCTGCAGGCTGCACAAGTGTATTTTGGCTTTGTAGCTCTTTGGTCAGGGAGAGTTTTGGGTTGATTGCGAACCTTCTGCCCTCCAATCTCCTCTAATTTCTCTACTTCTTTGGTACCTTGGGTTTATTGAGGGCAGTCCCATTTGCTTGGCCCAAGGCATCACTTAATATTTGGGGCAGATTGTCATTACATAAATGGTCAGTGGCTTAAGGATGCTCCAAGTCCAGCCTTGCAGCCAGTTAGGGATTGGACAGGTTAGAAGCCTCATTTCTTTTGTTGTTCAAAGGTTCTTTTCACTTTATTGCTGTCTACGCCCTGACTTTCTGTTTAGTTTATGTCTGTGGGGGAAAAAGCCTTTTTGCCTCACTATTGCAAACTTATTTATCTTGTCCTTCAAACTATTCTTTAAAAATCCATTTCTTTTCCTAAGCCTTTGCAGATTGTTCTTTCTTGTCAAGGGTGTCCTTTCAGTGTCCTCTTTGCATTGCTTCTTCAGCTTCATATTTGCTCAAATTAGGCGGTGATCTGTTTGTATAGAGGTTAGTGACTCTGTGTGTGTGTGTGTGTGTGTGTGTTTGTATGAGTTTGTGCTGCTCATAAATAGTAATGAATGTGTGTCTGGGAAGAGTTCATCTCCTAACCTTCGGTTTGTAAAGCAGAAGATCGTTTTACAACTGTTCCTGCAGCTGACAGTTTTACATGAGGGTAGCCTGGCTCTGTGGACATGAATATGATGGGAAAAGCACTGAATGGGCTACATCTGCCTTGGGGCTGCATCTGCCTTGGGGCTCAGTAGAAAACTGGCTTGGGGCTCTCCATTTTTGTCTGTGGGGTTTTTCTCTAACATCTGTTTCCTTCCCCTCCTGAGAGTTGATACCCAACAAAAGTCTTTGGTCCTAAAGTTTGAGGTGTGGGGTCAGCTAGGGAGTATAGATTCTACAGGAGGCAGGAACTCTGGAGAGTTGTTCCAGGGTGCCTGGCCTGGCCCTGACTGCGTGTGGGTCCAGGGGAAAGTCATCATCTCTGTTTTAATGATGGCATGGTAACTAGGTGCCAGGTATTGTACTAAGCACTTTCTATGCATTGTTTTACTTAGTCCTCCCAACGCTCTTTGAAGTAGCTTTTATGCCCATTTTACAGGTGAAGAAACTGAGGCCTAGTGAAGGTAATGTTCAAGATCACATAGCTAGAAATTGGCAGAGAGAGCCAAGAATTGGCCTTAGGTCTTGGCTCTCTCTGACTCTTAATCCATGTACTATACTTTCTGCCCAATGTTTTTATCTCTTTGCTTCAATTTCCTCCTATGAGATGAAGGTAGGAATTCTTGCCTTTCACTTTTTCCAAAATAATTGAGGAAGTAATCATGGACATATACTGTGGGTTAAGAATGTAAGCATTTTATGAGACAGAGTTTCTAGTGCTCCCAGGCAGGCTGCTGAGGTGGCTCTGCCTGCTGAGGACACTTGTGCCCTTTTCCTGTTCTCCCTGTGTTCTGACCCTGAGACTGGAGAGCAGACACTGCCCAGGGACCTTCCAGTTATGCCAGAGGCTTCCAGAGATCCAGCAGTCCCAGTCCTCCTCCTTTTATTGACTTCCTGCCATTCTTTCCTGTCCTAAGAGAAGGCAGAAATTATGGGAGGATGTCTTATTTGCACAGGACTCACTACCCTTCCCCAGTCCTGTTTGAATTGAGTAGAGGACATGTGGTACCAAGGGAAGCAAGGGCTTGTGAGTCCAAGGGCCTTTTTCCACCTGTGCCTCAAGCATCTGCTCTGGGCTGCAGTAAGCTGGCCACACTGATTGCTGAGCATATCCAACCTCTATTTAAGTAGAGGTACTGCCTACAGATGGCCAGTTTTGATAGGAAAATGAGTATCTCAAGTACTTTATTACCTCTTTTGTCTCAAAGCCCAAGGATACTTAAGGAAAGAGTTACTGGTGGGACACTGAAATACTTTCCCCTTTCCTGGACTGAGTGATGGTGTTTTAAATCAGGAGAAGGCTGTAAATGTAAAGATGTAGGTGTGTCCTCCATTGAGAGCCTAGGATGATGGGAGGGTTTGTTCTGCAGGGTGTGCAGGGTCAGAAGATAAGGTGAACCCGGGGTTAGTGGGTGGCAAATGGTTTGGGGCGGGCACTCATCTCAGGGTGAGTATGCCACACTGTGCCTCAATGGGATGTCCAGACTTTGGCTTTACTTATGTCAGGGTCTGAGGTTTTTATTGCTGCTGCTACCTATGTCCTTGCTTGAAATGGTGGACCATCCTGTCAGAACATAGCTGTGTGCCACTTCTCGTTTCTCCTCTTTCCTCCAGCTTCAGCATAAAGCCCAGGGAATACTATGCCTGCTTGCTCTTGACCTGCTACATCTTGAATAAGAACCAAGACCAGATGACATGGCTGCAGGCCAAGCCTTAAGAGGACACCTTACCCATTCCTACTTGCTGCAGAGTTTGCACTTGCCCTCTGAGTAACCCTGCAAAACCTGGAAAACTGTCTCACACCTTTCTCCTAGCCTCACTTCTCCTAGTTCTCTCCCTATGTACCTCCCTGTGCTCCATGTGTTTTCTCTCTCTCTCTGTCTGTCTCTCTGTTTTATGGAAAATAGATGAAGGCAATGAATTGGTCAGGTGTGCAGCCCATGTGGAATTACTGGGGGGAGATGAAGGATCCATTTGCGAATCGATCCCCCGTCCTTAGTATTGGCAGAAAATGCTTCTGAAGGCGTTAATGTGTGTGTAAGAGATGGTGGCGCCGGAAGCCCCGTGGGAGCTGACATTTCTCTTGCCACCCCCATCCCCTTCCCACTCCAAGAGGTGGGGAGGCTGCTGTTTGTACCTCAGCTGCCCTTGGTCTCTTCTTCCTCTGTCCCTTTTGGGCCTCCTCCTCCTGCTCATTTGTTTTCTTTGCCCTTGACTTCATTCTCATTTATTGCTTCCCTTTTTTGCCAGCAGGAGTTGGTATTTATTCCTGGTTGTCAGGAGGGAGCATCTAACTCTCTATGTACACATGCATAAACACATGAACACTCTCATGTAGGGGAAGAAAGAAATCTGTGGCTTTTGGGGAAAATCTTTGTTCTTGTTTATTGTATGTAGTTCCAGTAATGCTGTGAGTCCCCTACTTCCATTTTTTATTCCCCCTTTTCCCAGAGCCAGGGCTGCAGGGATAAGAAAGGGATCTTGGGACCCATCTCCCTTTCCAGCCTTCTTACTCCTGATGTGGCAGCGTCTGCTCCTTGTTCATCTTCACCCAGCCTGGCCCTCCACCCCTTCTCACACTTAGCCATGGCCAGGCACCTGTCCAGAACCCAGTGCCATGCTGTGAACTCACTCCCTGTCTTTCAGTGTGATTTGGTGCCCTAGGGAGCCAGGTTGCTGCGGGAAGCTCATGTGGCACGAAGCTCATGTGGCACTCAGCCTTTCCATTTTGTTGACCAAAAAAAAAAAAAAAAAAAAAAAGGGGATAAGCTGGCAGAAAGGAAAGGCTTTTGCTGCTGGGTGAGTGCAGCAGCTATTTATAGCACCTAAGCCTTTGCTTTTCCATTTGGCTGTGCTTTTTTAGCACAGGGCTGGTCCAGGGCTGTGTTTCTTTATGGTTCCAGATGTCCTTAGGGAAAGTTTCTGTCTGTCCCTGAGAAGGCATGGGCTGGACAAGAGAGTAATAACTTCTGAGAGTGGGTCCAGGCAGGTTCTTTTGGTCCCATGGCAGTCATGTCACAGGACCAATTTCTTGAGGTGCAACATGATGGACTGTGGTAGGAATAGGAAAGAGAAAGGGCAAATGCCCTACTCTTAAGAGATGCCTCCCTGTAATTAATTCAGTCAAATCTCTATTGAGTACATTGCCTAATGAGGTGCATTGGGGCTGAGTGACTAACACACAAACCTTTTATAAGGGTCTGGGCTAATACTGACATGTTCTGAATTGTTCTAAGGCTTTTTTTTTTTGGGGGGTCTTCTTTTATTTATTTATTTTTTCCACCTCTCTTTCCTATATCATTTACCAGTTTGGAATACAGTCTCTTGACTTCCACTCTGGCTTACTGACCAAAATTTTTCACCACTCCAAATAGAAACTCTGTACCCAGTAACTCCCCTGGTAACCTCTCATCTACTTTCTATGTCTTTGGATTTGCCTATTCTAGACATTTCTTTTAAGCAGAATCATATAATATCTGCCCTTTGATGTGTAGCTTATTTAACTTGGCATGATGTTTTCAAGGTTCATTCATGTTGAAGCATGTATTTCATTCTTTCAAAAAGAATTTCATTTTTCATGGCTGTATAATATTCCACAGTATGCATATACCACATCAAAAAATATATTCCTCTATTGATGAATAGTTGGGGTATTTCCACCTATTGGCTATTGGAAATAATGCTGCTATGAACATTCACATGGAAGTGTCTGTTTGAGTCACTGTTTTCAGTTTTTTTTGGTGGAATATAGATCTATAAATATAATTGCTAGATCACATGGTAATTCTATGTTTAGCTTTTTGAAGAACCACCAAACTGTCCCATAGCAGCTGCATCATTTTACATTCCCACCAGTAATGTAGGAGGGTCCTAGTTATTTCATATCCTTCTTAACATTTGTTATTTTCTGTTTTTTTTTTGTTTTTGTTTTTTTTGCTGTTGTTCATTTGTTTTGTTTAATTATAACCACTGTAGCAGATTTAAAGTGTTACCTCATTGTGGCTTTGATTTACATTTTCTTTTCCTTTTTTTTTTTTTTTTTTTTTTTTTTTTTTTTTTTTTTTTTTTTTTTTTTTTTTTTTTTTTTTTTTTTTTTTTTTTTTTTGGCATTGATGCTTTATCTTTGTTTTTTGTTTTTTGAGACTTAATTTTTCAATTACATTTGACATACAATATTGGTTTCAGGTGTATAGCACAGTGATGAGTCGTTTATATAACTTACTAAATAACTCATTTTGATACATCTGTTTCCTCTCTGATACCATACATAGTTATTACAGTGTTATTGACTGTATGCCCGATGTTGCACTTTATTATCTCTGTGACTATTCTGTACTTTGTGATTTTTCCCCCTTTTTTACCTACCCCTCCAGCTCTTCTCCCATCCACCTCAGCATATCTAGTACTCATCTGAAACCACACAAAGTTACTGCAACCTTATTGACTATATTCCCATGTTATACTCTACATTCCCATGATTATTGCCCTATAACAAGCAAACTAAATTTCTCCATCCCTGTCCCTTATTTTACCCACTCTACCATCCCTTCTCCCATCTTAAAGTGGCCCCTCTAACATTCTTTGTAGTACTGGTTTGGTGGTGGTGAACTCCTTTAGCCTTTTCTTGTCTGAGAAGCCCTTTATCTGTCCTTCATTTTTGAATGCTAGCCTTGCTGGATGCATTATTCTTGGTTGTAGATCCTTGTTTTTCATCACATTGAATCTTTTCTGCCATTCCCTCTGGCCCATAAAGTCTCTGATGAGAAATCAGCTGAGAATCGAATGGGTATCACCTTATAAGTTACTATTTGCATTTTTCTTGCTGCTTTTAGAATTTTCTCTTTTTCTTTAACCTTTGCCATTTTAATTATGATGTGTCTCGGAGGGTTCTGTTTGGGTTCATTTTGTTTGGGACTCTGTGTGTTTCCTGGGCTTATGGTCTATTTTCTTCACCAGTTTAGGAAAAATTTCAGTTATTATTTTTTCAAATTAAGTTCTTGATCCCTTGCTTTTCCTCTTCACCTTCTGGTTAGGCCTATGATGCGAATGTTGTTACTCTGAATGCTGTCCCAGAGGAGTCTCAAACCATTCTCATTTTTTAAGATTATTTTTTTCTGTTTGTTGCTCTGATTGGGTATTTTCTGCTGGCTTTTCTTGCAGATCACTGCTTTGCAAGAAATCACTCCTTTTATTCCATTCTTCATTTCAGTTAATATAATCTTTATCTTTGCCTGGTCCTTTATAATGGTTTGTAGGTCTTCCTTTATGCTGGCTATCTCTCTGTTGACATTATCATTAAGTTCCCTGAGCATTTTTATGATCTTTGTTTTGAGCTCTGTCTCTGATGGGTCGTTTGTCCCCATTTCGTTTACATTTTCTGTTGTTTGAATTTATTTTGAGCTCCCTTTCTCTGGTTTCTCATTCTGGCAGCCTCTCTGTCTATAGATTCTCTGTTCCTTAACCCGACGCTTGCTGCTGCAGTTTCTTAGGTGTTGGCTACTGACACTGGGTGGGCAGAGGTCTGTGGGGGAGAGGCGGCCAGGATTCATGCCTTTGTTTTCTTCCTAGGCCTGTGGGCAGCACAGGTAGTATGGACATAATTATGCTTTTCTGTTCTCAGTCTGTCCCCAAGGACTCTGCTGTGAGCCTTGGGGTCAGTCCTATATGCTGGTCTCTCAGACCGTTCTGGTTGTGGGCCAAGCAATGTGCCCATAGTGCTCCCTTTCTTTCTCCTTCCTGGCCAGAGGGAGGTCATGCTGTTGCTCCTCACTGCCCACTTCGCTCCCTGCCTCTTGGAACTGGAGTGAAGTCAGGATGCTGTCTCAGACCCGGTCTTGGGGTCTTGGGGGCCACAGTGAGGTCTGGTTGTGGTGTCTCATGGCCCCTGACTGTGGGCCTCCTTTTCTCTGTCCCTCCGACCAAGTGAGGTCCAGAATGCTCACCCACCACTTTTTTTCTCCTCCCTCCTGCAGCAGTAGAATTCTGAGCAGGGGCCCGCGTGCCGCCTTTGTCTGGGAATTTCCCCCTTTTTCCTCTTCGTTTGCCCCACTGCCCACCTGTAAGTATTGTGATGTGACGAGCGGGTTTCTTAGTTGCGTTGTATATTGCGTAGGGAGTCCTTAGTTGAGTTATAAATGTTTTATTAGTTGTAATCTCCAGGCGAGTTTTTCAGGGGTTTTTCTCATGCCACCATTTTGTTGCTCCTTCTGATTTACATTTTCTTAATGATTAATGATATTAAGAATCTTTTTACATCCCTATTGGCATTTGTGTGTCATTTTGGAGAAAGTCCTTTGTCCATTTTTAATTTGGGTTGCTTGTCTTTTGGTTGTTGACCTGTTGGAGTTGTTTATATATTCTGAATATTAAACCCTTATCAGATATGTGATTTGCAAATGTTGTACCCATTTTGTGGGTTTTCTTTTCATTCTCTAGATACTGTCTTTTGACACACAAAAGTTTTTAAATTATGTTGAATTCAATTTTTATATATATATATATATATTTTTTTTTTTTTTTAATTATTTTTTTTCTTTTATCGCCTGTGCTGTTGGTGTCCTGTTTAGGAAACTGTTGCCAGCTGAATGGGAGAAGATATTTGCAAACAATGCCTCTGATAAGGGGCTAATATCCAAAATATATAAACAATTAATGCAACGCAACAACAAGAAAAACAAACAATCCAATTTAAAAATGGGCAGAGGACCTGAATAGACACTTCTCCCAAGAAGACATTGAAATGGCCAACAGATATATGAAAAAATACTCATATTAGGGAAATGTAAATCAGAACCACAATGAGATATCACCTCACACCTGTTAGAATGACTGTTATCAGTAAGACAAATAGTAAGTGTTGGAGAGGCTCTGGAGAAGAAGGAACCCTTATACACTATTGGTGGGAATGTAAATTGGTATAGCCACTATGGAAAATAGTATGGAAGTTCCTCAAAAAATGAATAGAGTTACCATATGAACCAGCAATTTCTTTTTTGGCTATCTACCCCCAAAATCTGAAAACTTTTGTCCAGAAAGATATATGTACCCTGATATTCATTGCAGCATTGTTCACAGTGACCACAACATGGAACCAACCAAAATGTCCTTCGATAGATGATTGTGTGTATATGTGGTACATATACACAATGGAATATTACTTGGTCATAAGAAAAGATGAAATACATTTGAGACAACATGGATGGATCTTGAGATTATCATGCAAAGTGAAATAAATCAGACAGAAAAAAATCAAGAACCACATGACTTTTCTCATATGTGGGGTATAAAACTGAAAGCAACAAAGGAACAAGACAAAGAAACAAAAACTCATGGATATAGATAATAGTTCAGTGGTTGCCAGAGGGTAAGGAAGGAAAGGAGTTGTGGAGAAGGGAAAGGGAGTCAAATATATGGAGATGGAAGGAGAACTCTGGGTGGTGAGCACACAGTGCAATACATGAATGATGTATTATAAAATTGTGTACCTGAAAGCTATATAATTTTACTGACCAGTGTCACCCCAATAAATTTAATTTAAAAAAATTTAGGAAAAAGAAATTGTTGCCAAATTCAAGGTTATTAAGATTTCTTCTAAGTTTTAGCTCTTAAATTTATGTCTTTGATCCATTTTGATTTTTTTTTTTTAATACATGGTGTAAGGGAAGGGTCTACTTCATTCTTTGCATGTGGATATCAAATTGCCCCAGGACAGTTTGTTGGAGAGACCATCTTTTCCACATGGAATGATCTTAGCACTCTTGTTGAAATTCATTGAACATAGATGTGATTATTTTTTGGGTTCTGAATTCTATTCTATTCTGTTTTTTCCCCCAATACCATACTGTTTTGATTACTATAGCTTTATAGTAACTTTTAAAACGAGGAAGGATATGAGTCTTCCAACTTTGTTGTTTTTCAAGATTTTTTTGGTTGCTCTGGATTCCTTGAAATTTTACATGTATTTTAGGATAGGCTTCTCTGTTTCTCTAAAAAAAAAAAAAAGTCATTGGGCTTTTTATAGGCATTGAATTGAATTTTTCTGTTGCTTTGATAGTATTACCATTTTAACAATATTATTAACTCTCTAATCCATGAACATGAATATCCTTTCATCCTTTTAATTTTAACAGCTATTAGGGCATGCACTTTGGTTTCTTTGGTTGTTTGGAAAGTGATATGAATGGCTTATGGCTTGGGAATATTGAACTTTGCTGGGTGGTTTAGAAGTGAATGGTTATAAAGGCTTATACAGGTTTGGGCCCATGTCTGTCCACACACAAATCAATTGGTTAGTTTCCTTTTCTCCTTACCATAGCTAATACTACCCTGCACAACTTGGTATAATAATAGTTGATAATGAGGAAGGAAGGGGCCAGGGATGTAATAGCTCATGGAGGAGTCCCAGTTGACTTAGTTCCAACAAAGGCATATCCTCCCATTGCTGGCTGGCCTGCTTATGGGAGATAAGGCTTACTTCAGATTGATCTTCCCTCTATATGGGCAATGTCTGACATCCATTGAACAGGTAACACTGTGGGAATCACAATGCTGAGGGATCAGGCACCACCTTCCTATTGACTTTCTGTTTTCTGTGTTTATATTCATTAGGTCTCCCTGTGCCTCCCGAGGGCTTGCACCCATCTAGGATGGCTCCTCTGGGCATGCTGTTCGGGCTGCTTGTAGCCTCCTGCTTCACCTTCTGCCTCAGTCATCAGAACCCAGTAAGTATCTTATCACAAGTAGAGGGATCTTTATTGCCTCTATGCCACCAGGGCTGCTGTGGGAATGGGGTGAGCTTTTCTTTTTCTTACAGGATTGTAGCTGGTGCTGGGTCATAGAGTCTATATGCGTCTTCCACTGTTCTCTGGTCTCTGTTTAAAGCTCATGGTACAGTTTCTCTTTGGGGAGAGTAATGATAAAAATGATGACGATGATAATAATAGTAATAAAGCTTACCATGTAGTAAGGATTGTTATTAAGTGCTTTATATCTGTTTTCATTTAATCTCTCCAACAACACTATGAAGTAGACACCTACAATTAATTATCCTCATTTTGAGAAGAAGAGACTAAGACTAAGACACCTAAGTATCTTGGCCACAGTCATATAGCCAGCTTGTGGCAGAGCTGGGAAAGTCAGGATTCTCCCTGTGTGGTGAGCACCAAGTATGACTGTTTCGTCCTCAATTATCCTCTTCCTTTTGCTTTCTCAGTCTATTTCTGTGTCCTCTTCCCCTTTGTTCTTTTCTCCCTGATCTTTCCAGGCCTCTCTTTATTAACCTGTAGACTTCATTGCTTAGGATTTCTGTCATTGCCACAGGCAGGAGCAGCATGCCTGAGAAGGTGCTGAGCTTGGCCTGGCTGCAGCATGCTAAGGCGCTTGGCCCTGTTTCCCTGACCTGCCTCAACAGCAGTCTGCCCTTGACTAGCTCCTAGTGCCCTCTCTTTACCCTCCCTTGAGAAGCCTTGACTGTCAGCTCTGACAGCTTTACCCTCCCCTGGCCACCTTCCCCAACCCCAGGGGCTCCCACTAAATGTTGACTAAAGTGCTGGAGGCTTTAGAGGAGGAGAGCCTTGAAATGCAAATGACAATTGTGATGAATTTAATAACAATCCAGCTCAGCTGAGGTTCACCTCTAGCTCATGGCAAACGTCCACCTTCTCTCTGAAGTCATTTGTTTTCCCTCTGCCTTTCTCTCCTGAGAACATACAGTTAGGAGTCATGAATCCTTTTGAACTTTTAATGTTTTCTGACTAAGATCTTGTTGGTGCTGTTTTTTTGGCCTTCCTTCAAGGACAATGAGAGTAAGATCCCCTTGGTCCCTAAGGGTGGGACTGACCACAGCATGAGGGTTGGGGCTGTCTTGGCATAGCCTGGCCCAGAAAAGCACCAGTGTGTCTCAAGGGATCAGGGCCCTGTTGCCGCCCCAACCTGCAACAGCTCACAAGGATCTGGGTGCTCACCACCATGAGCTTTAGCAGAAACAAAATTAACAAAAGCATGCTGATGAATTTACTTAAGGACCGTATGTTAGCATGTCCCTTTTGGTTAATAGTCCAACAAAATAGATGAGCTTTCAGAGTCATAATTATTCTGGCCCATTTATATTAGCTCTATTGAGCCTAGTCTCAGAAAAATGTTAATACTGACTTTCATCAACAGAAGCTGCTTTTATCCTTGTCTGTTCCTCAGCTTTATCCATTTGTCATAATCTTTCATCATGTGCTAAGCACAAGTAGGAGTTGAAGCATCTTTTTCTCAAAAAACTTGCTGCCCTGATGCCATTTAAAATCCAAATTGTGCAGCCAGCCATCTTTACAACAGTGAAAGTGGCCATCGGGAAGGTGGCGGTGGTTATGATCCTTTCTTCAGAGCCTGGAGTCCAGGCAAGTGTTCCTGGAGACCTGGAATTGTCCTTCCTGAGGGCATTTGTGCAGGGTAATGACCAACCAGGAAAGGTTGGCTGTGTGTGTCAGGTTATGATCTGGAGCTAGCCTCCCTTCCTGGCTCTTGATGTGGCACCTCCCTGGGATGCCACAGTTTAGGAGCAGTTTGGATGCTAAAGTGATGTGGTTGTGTAGTATACTGGCCTTCGGAAAGGTAGGTAGTAATGAGGGAGGTGGTGGAACCCAGTGGAAGGAGCACAGACCGTTGGTAAACTCCATTTTGGCACCTACTTGGCATTTGGACCATTTTTGAGCTCTATTTCCTTATTTGTAAAACAAGGTTGGTTCCTCCCTCTTAAAATTTTAATTCAGATTAAATGTGATTATATATAAAAGCACCTAGCATTGGGACTGGTACAATAAGGTCAATGGATTCAATAAATGTCAGCTGTTAGTTTTAGTAAGGGGGTGGCTGCTTCTAGGATTTAATTTAGAGGTCTGTCAGGCACCTCCTGGCCCAAAATGTTGCCCTGGCAGTCTGTCTTTGTCACGTGGTCTGTCAACCTGCCATTAGAAATTCATTCATTCTCTTGGATCTTAAAAGCTTTGATCTTTAAGAATCTTTTATGCAGATACAAGTACAAGGAAGTGTGACATGGTAAGCTGTTGTCAGCTAACACCTTAGCTAGGATTTCTTGCCAGTTAGTTGAGAGGAAATTGGTATTTGGAGTGATGATGGCAGGGAGGAGAGAGTGCTGAGGATTCAGCATGGAAGGGAGCCCTGAGAAGTCAGCTCAGAGGGCACGAGAACATGGGATTGACTTCCCAGGTGACCAAGGGCTGGCCAGCCCTTCTCACCTCTTGGTCTTTCTCTAGTTAGTCTTGCTTTGGGACTGTGGTTTCTCACCTGGTCCATCGAAGCCTATCCTTATGAGGGAGACCATGCTGATAGATATGCTAAGATGATCTCACTGACCTTGCTTCATTCTTTCAGTGTCCAGGGCACAACCATTAGGACACATGACTAAGAACAGAAGCACAGAAGTGAGTCAGAAATCATGTATTAGCTTTGGAGCCAGGCAGTCTTGGACTTAACCCTACCAGACCTGAGGCCCTGAACCTAACTGTCCCCTATACCTGGGCTCCTGAGCATTAAAGAGAAAAAACCAACATGATATAGAAAAATGTTTGTGACATGCAAACAAATGGTTAGAAGAAGATGGAACTTGAAGACATTGTAGAAAATAGGTCTACCTTTCATTTGTTTCACGTACTAGGCAAAGCACCGAACATCAGGTACAGCGGTCTAGTGGCAGATTCGGAAATTACCAAAAAATCGGTACAGCGGTCTGGTAGGGTTAACTTTGTGTTTCTCACCAGTGTGATTTTACACAAACTCTATGTTCTTCCTCATCTGTAAAATGGGAATAAAGGTATGTGCCTCACAGATGAAACTTGGATGAATTGTGAGGCTTGGAAGGCACTTTAGTCTAGTGCTGGGCATATAGTAAGGACTTAGTAAATGGTAGCTGCTATTATCATTACAGCCTCATCCCAGTGATGTTGCTTTTTCTCAAAACCTTTTATGGAATTCCCCTTTTGAATTGACTATCTAGCCTCCCTCAGTGATTGCCAGATGTGATTTGAGCAAACAGTTCGAAATCACTTGGAGCCAGATTTGGTGAACAAGGTGAACTGATCTGACAGGGGAGCACGAATTTTGTATCACCCTACTAAAAACTGAGGTATGCTGTAAAATAATGACTGTGTGTGTGTGTGTGTGTGTGTGTGTGTGTGTGTGTAGCATAACATCTGGTTCAAAGGTGATATCAAGAGGAAGTCCATAAAACATTTTGAACAGTGATAGGATTGGCCTGTCTAGGGCTTGAAGCATGTGGTCAGTGGTGCATCAGTCTTCATCTAACCCTACTTCTTGAACCTACTCTGTTAACCCCTTTCCCATTTAGGAAAAAAAAGTGCTGCTTACTGTTATGTTTATTTCATTTTACATAAATGTGCTCTTTGAGGCTGAAGCAAATCTGACTGGTTTTCAATGTGAAAATAAAATAGAAAAACTTCTTGGAGTTATTTCTAAACAGAACTTGTCTCTAATATAACAGAAATATATAATATGATGATCAGTATTTAATAAAATTTTTTCTTGTGTTAAGTTTCAAAGCATGGAAATTTGGGGTTAAGGACTGTAATCTATGAGTTACCTCAGGATAAACACTACAGTCGCAGGCACCACCAGCTAATATTAGCAGGGTAAACGGGAAATGGGTTAACGTTGTTAGAGGAATCTAGAAAAAGATGGTTTCCCAGTCCTTAGTTGTCAGAATGAACACTAGCCCTACCTAGATTTTAAAGGGCCATATTCTCATCATCACCATTCCCCTTGCTTCTTTTTGCTCTTGATGGTGAGAATTTGGTGGTTTGCTTGTAGCCACACCTGCCAGGAATTACCTGGCTAATAGATATACTAAAGTAAGAGTTGCGATTTAAAGCTGTTTAGTTTGGCCCTCTTAGTGTTCTAAAAATAAGAAAATTACACATAAAAATCTGGTTTTCAGGTTGAATGCCTTCATGGCAGTGGTGGACCAGCTGAGAAGCAGCTGTGTTCCTCAGTCAAGGCAAGAGAGCTCCAGTTTTCACAGTCTCACCACTTCTTGTTGTTTTACACCTGGCCCACCGTATTCATTTGTATCCATCCCTGCCTGACCCTGGGAGGCATTTGACTCATGGTCCTCTGAGGTAAATTTTACAAATGTTCTCCTAGCTCCACAGTTTAGTGTTTGTTGCTTCAGGCAGAGGCTGACCGTCATGGCTGGGCCCTGGAGTACATAAGCTCTAGGTACTTAGTGGACAAAGCGGTCTTTGTTCTGGAATGTGTGGCTAGTGTCTGACTTCCAGCAGAATCAGTCCAAGACATCTAAAAGACATATCTGCCTATGGGAGGGGGTCATTTTTTCCTTCTTTGTTCTGTGATTACAAACTAAGTCCTGTTCTAGGCACAGGGAATACAGTGGTGAAAGAGAGACCAACACAGAGCCTGTTTGATGTCCATGCCCTCAGAATGTAGGGTGCCTCCTGCCAGTCTGTCTCTTTAGTCTCACAAGCACATCTCTTCTGTTCCTAGTTTTCTTTTGAGCTCAGTTTTGTGCAAACTTCAAGTTGAAGAGGTAAGAGAGTTTTGAGGGGCCAGGCTGCACAGGTGACCACAACCCAAACCTGACCTGCCTAAATGATGCCATATTGTATAGTCTCTGTTGGATGTCACAGCACAGACTCATTCAACCTGGAACCCATGAATACCTTTATAAGAGTAACAGCTACTGTGTATGTAGGGCTAGTGGCTTACAAGGTAGATGTTGTTATTGTTGCTAATGTACAAATGTGGAAACTGAGGCTTAGAAAGTTAAGTAGCTTTCCAGAGTCACAAGAAACTGGGACTTGAACTTTAGATTATCTGTGCGGAGCTTGAGTTCTTAATTATCATGCTATATTACTTGTGACATGATTCGAGAGCCTCTTGCCCAAGATATTTTCCTTACCAGTCCTTAACAAAAGCTGGAATCCTGCCATCTGAATTTCATGCCTTTATTTTTTGTTAAAATGTAAAAAATTCTTGGAGGGCTTTACATTATTATCACCAACACCTTAACATCTTAACCTTTCCTCTGATAGCTAATTAAATATCAGACCTTCAGGGACCTAGGCAGGTGGGAGTGTACTATCAGGAGCTGGGGCACTGCTTGAAAGAGATGCACTGTTACCTCCAATGCAGAATTAGAATTGTTGGGAACCCAAATGACATCTGTGTAAAGTGTCTAGCACAGATTTGGGGTCATAGGAGGGACCCATGGAGTATTCTTACTATTATTAGAGGAGGAAAAGTGATGGTAAGGGAAGTGGGAGGGCTGAAATAACCTCCCAGTGTGCTAGTGTGGGTTCCTCCTTGCCCTCCCAAATGTCATTTCCCAGGGCTCTGGAACCCCGTGGTTCCAATTTCCTGAGGCCTTACTGTGTTTATACAAGAACAGGTTTAAAAATGGGGCAGGAAGCATGGAAGGCTGGGAAGGAGCAAAATGAATAATACTTTGTATTTATCTTGCATCTCTGTCTCCTGAGCTCAAAGTGCTCTACCGACACTATCTCATTAATCCTCCAAGCTCCCCGTGGGGTGGAAGCAAACAGGTTTTAGGAAGAGGTTTCCAACCTGGGTTTCTTCCTTCCTCAGCCCAAGGGGACTCCCAGCTTGCACCCCTTTCTCTATGTATTGGAATGTCCCAAGAGGTCGTTTATGCCCCATAGGCACTCTGGGGGATTGTCAGCTCCTTACTGTGCCCTGCTAGGCTGCTTAGGAATCATTTGGGCCTCAGATGCCTAGATTTTGTACATCTGAGGTGGCCATTTGAGGCCTTTTCCTCCCATTCACATGTGTGTTTTTTCCTTTTATAAACATCTTTTTTTAAAAATTGTAACAATATAGGTATGAGTTTTAAACATCAAATAGTATAGCATATCAAGTAAAAAGTGAAATGCTCTTATAGTCTCCTCTTGCTAACACCTCTCCCTAGTGTGTTCCCTTAACCTGCTGGAGATAGTAGGGAACTCTGTGAACTTTTTCCTATGCATATGCAAAAGGGCCATATATACACAGCACATGCTGTGTTCATTTAACCATGTTGTCTCACTAATACTGGTTCTGAGGCTAACCTTGTGAAAGGTCCAAACATGGCTGACGGAATGGGAAGGGGCATGGAGGAGACAAAGTACCACCCCAGGGTGTTTTCTTTCTCTTTGCCTGGTGCTTATTACCTGTGGTGGGTCATGCCTTATGTTTTCTTTTCTTTTTTTTTTTGAAGGAGTTTGCACTAACAAACTCAGAGAAGAGCAGAACCAAAGAAACAGAGAGAAAGGAAACCATAGCAGAGGAGGAGCTGGACCCCGAGGTTCTTGAGGTGTTTCACCCAACCCATGAGTGGCAGGCCCTCCGGCCAGGTATGAAGCTCAGCCCTGTCCTTATGAAACACACTCTGAATTCAAATTGTGTATGTCCTTTGTCTCCACAGGGTTACTTTGAAGAAGCAGGCAGCCTTTGACCTGCTGGAGAGGAACAGTGTGGTCCGTCACGTTGGCGGCTACTGGGACCTTTATTTCCCAGCCGAACGGAGCTTGCAGTGTCTGAGTGCCCTGGAAGGAAGGCAGATAGTGGGTGGCCAAGCTTTCTGAGCAAGTGATTGAAAACTTTCTTTCCTTGCACTTCTGAAGCACAGGAAAGGCAATGACATGTGCCTCGCTCTGCAAGGGCTATTTTGGGCTCTTCTGCTAGGCTTGGTGCTGCTGAAATGTTGTTCACAGGAGAGTCCTGAGCACCGGTGCGGGGCAGGAGTGTTCTTTTGCTAAAGGGATGTGTGCCAAGAATTAGGGCCTGGTCCTGGCCTGGTTTTTAAATGGGGCATCCTCAGACAGAACAACCTTCTAAGCCTTTTTACATCCCGGGCCCAGGGCTTAGGATAATAAGGAAAGTAGCCCACGATTGTGGAGTGTTTACCATATTCAGGTACTGTGTTAGGTGCTCCATGTGCATCATTTTGTTCAATCTGCACAATAACAGAAACTATTACTGTCTTTATTTTCCTATGCAAACATTGAGGCTCAGAGAAGTTCCGTAACTTGACCTATGTCATTCAGCTTACTTGTCCTGTCATTGAACTCAGATCCATGAATTCTACCTTTCTCCCCCTGTCCTTCTAGTCCCACCTGTCCTTGGCTGGAGCTCCACTAGGGTGACACTTGGGCCTGTTCTCAGGAGTAGGCTGTTTACATTCTACACTGTGGCAAGGTGGATGGCAAGCCCTGGCAGCTGCCTCAGTGTAGTTTCTTCAGCTCCTTACCAATATTCATCACCAGGTCCTCACTGTCCCCATTGCTGCTATGCTGGCAGGGGCAGTGTTTGCTGTGCCAGCCAACTTTCTGGTAGTAATATCACTCCTGCTGGGCTTGCATATGGGTAGTTGCTGCCCGGGAAGAGTGACAAAGCGCCAAGGAAGCCAACTAGAAACTAGAGGTTTTAGGAACAGAGGTACTGGGTTCAGCAGATCCAACGTCTGGATCCTTTCTCCTAGCTTCCCTGAGAACTGAGCCTCCTGGTCCTTGAAGACTAAAACTAAAGGAATTCTCAGGTGGGGAGTAGAAGATGTGGGCTGTATCAACTGGTTTTATGTGGTTAAAAGTGCTTGAATCACTTTAAACCAGGCAGATGCTTGGAGCAGATAGAGGTCAATGTCCTGTTGCTGCCCCTTCTACCCTCTCTGTTCCTGTGACACCCTTCAAGGCCCTGACCCGCATTGCAGATTAAGCCTGAAAGTTTTGACCCAGGGTCCTTGCCCAGCCTTCTGGCCAGTAGGGCTGCTGTTAATGGCTAAACAAAGAGCCCCTCTCTGTAGCCATGGGGAGGGAGAGCCAAAGCATGTATGACAAGGCCAGGCTGAGGGCTTTGAGTGTCTCCTGGAGAATTAGATTGGAACACTGATTTTTACCTTTAACTTGATGACCCATTGACATTACCCTCTCCCTTCTAGTTTCTCAAGAGCTTCTTGTAAATTCTTCTCCAAATTCCCTTGAAGCTGTCCCAAAGGCTGACATGTTAAGGGTGGAGCACAGACACTCAGGCCCCACAGCTCAGGAGGCAAAGCAACTCTGGTTCCCGTTGTGCCTGCCCCATCTGCAGTGTTTTTTGCCTATACTCACCCCAAAGTAGGACTGTGAGAGGAGGTTAGGTAAGAGGCTTGTTCTGCCCTCAGTGTCTGATGTGGGATGATTTTGAGTCTGATGCTGGGGAGTCAGACCAGTGGAGGCAGCCAAGATTCTTTTAGGCCCCAGTATAAGATCGAGGTGTTCTGTGTGTAGATTGAGAAGAGTTTTGTATTAGTGTATGTCCGTTGGTAGGAAATTGACTTCTCAGTGGTCTCCGTGGATAGCTGGTGCTTACCTTCAATCAGAGTAATATTTAATTCACTACATTCTGAATGCTGCCTGGGACCTTCCAGCTGAGCTTCCTAAAGTTGAAGGGAATGTAGCCAGTCCAGGGAACTTGTTCGATGGGTAGATAAATGGGGAGGTGGTATCATTTAGAGGTCACAAGGACAGACTTTAGACTCAGCCAATTCTGGACTCAAATCCTTTGCGACTTAGGGGATCTTGGGCAAGTCATTGAATCCTTCTGTTCTTCAGTTTCCCCATGAGGATGTGGGAGACATGTCCTACTGCAGAGGCTCTTGGGAGCGTTCTTGACATGAAGACATCACACAGTAGTTCCGATTTTAAATGCTAAATTTTCCATTTGTGCCACTTGTTCAACTTGGTGGTAGAATTGGCTGCCAGTGAGGGTTGCATGAGTGTGTAACCTTCCTGTCCTTAGATGGGGAAGGGAATTTCTGCTGAGAAGGAAAGACTTCCATGATTATGAAATGCTTTCCTTCCATGGAGATTTTTGATGAGGGAGCAGAAGGGGTTAGCACAGCATTTTCTACCCGAGTGTCAAGGACATGGCACAAGAAGTTGGTGATGTATCTTTTGAGGACTTCAGAAAATGACAAAGTGGCTAGTTTATGTTGACCCCAGCTTAGTACCTTCTGTTCCCATCAGATCTCTGAAGGGAGGACCTTAGCTCTGTTGTCCTCAGGCCTCCAGGGAGGAGATACTGGGATACACGGTCCAGGCTCATTTGAAGGCAGACTTCCAGTCATGGGTTGGAATACCAGTAGACTAATCCATGACTTCATGGGCCTTCCTACTAGGGCCGGTGGGAATTGGGCCCCAGCCACTCAGCCCTGGAGCAGCTGTAGGACACTCTCGTGAAGTCTGCCTGCCTCTGTTATTACTGTTAGCATCCTCACTGTGAGCTGCTTGTTCCTGGAAGTGATTTTCTTGTCTCGCTTGCTCGCTCTTCCCTGGTTTATTTTGGGATCTGTCTCACCTTATGGAGGCACAGCAAGCATTTGAGTGTAGATTCAGCATCAGCTATTCACAAGCAAGCAGAGGAAAGCTGTTTGCTGGCAGGTCCTGTGGGTTCTAAGTAGGGAACTCAGGAATTTGTCCTGGGGCTGAGGACCCTTAAAACCCAGGACACTGTGCCTGTGCACTTGTTATTATAGGACGCTGGTCACAGCCGTACGTATATAGTGGGACTTCTGCTCCTGAGTGTTTTCTGAGATGCTGATTTGTGCCAGGCATTATACTGGTAGTCAGACATACAGACCATAGCTCACATTTACTGAGTGTCACCTGTGCCAGGCATTCTTTGAGGGCAGGTGCTATAGACAAAACTGAATCTTAGAGAGAACT
Source organism: Lyroderma lyra (assembly GCA_004026885.1). NCBI lineage: Eukaryota > Metazoa > Chordata > Mammalia > Chiroptera > Megadermatidae > Lyroderma > Lyroderma lyra. The sequence goes on from PVJL010000864.1 coordinate 76,318, forward strand.
GACTTAGCCAACTAACCAATAAGTGTTAGAGTTCGAATTGAAACCTAGCTTTGTCTGGGCCTAAGCCCTGAGCTCCTAACCATTTTGCCATACTGTCTCTCTGGGTACTACATAGGACATGACCCCTACCTTCCAGCAACTTAGTCTTACAGAGGATAATAGAGACAGAGAAAGGCACCCAAGTGTTTTGGATTTGTTGGTGGAAGTGTCTTGTGCTCAGTGAGGGCACAAAGAAGGGATATGGGGAGGTGAGTGCCTTCTCTCTATACTTGTACTTCTGAGCTTTTAGTGGAACAGTTAGTTAGATTTTATCATGTTAAACCTCCACCCCCAATTTTAGTTCTCTTTTTGAGCTGTGTGGACTTGGTCAGGTTGATTAGAATCTCTGAACCTGTTTCTTCATCTGAAAATAAGGATGAAAATAACTGCTTCACAGAGATGATGTGAGACTAAAATAAGATTAACATAAGTAAAATGTGTCACACAGGGCCTGGCACATAGGAAATATTAAATAAATGGCTGTAGTTGTCATTTGAAAGAAACATACCTTTGCTGCCTCCTTTTCCTTGGGGACCTGAAGGAGAAGTGGAGGTGATAAGGCGTTAGCCAGTACTGCATGTTGGCCTCATGTGGGCTCAGGGGAGCTCAAACCTGGGGCTCCTTATTGACCTGAGCTGGCTTCCAGGAGGCTGTGAGAGCCTCTGAAACATGAGCATTAGCAAAAAGAGCCCACTTGTTGGGAGCATGCAGGAAGCCTATGCAGGAACACGTTTATGTGAGGGGGTTAAAAAAAAAAAAAAAAAAAAAAAAAGGAAAGGAAAAATCCAAATCATCAACAACTGAGGAGAGCAATCCAAGAATTATAGAGCACCAGCCATCTGGTCAGATCATTTCAGATCTGCACAAGCAATAGAAGGGAATTGAATTTTAAAAACCTCATTTATAGTTGACCAGCCACTCTGTTTCAAGTATTTAAGAGAGGAGTCTGATTTCCTGTAGGCCCTGGACATCTGTTTGGTCTGGGTGATTTTGCAGGATTGTCTCTGTGAGGCCTTTGGTGCCTTGCAGCTTGGATGGAGTTGTGTGATTCTCTAATCCTCCAATACCAACTAGATGTCCAAAAATTCACTTCAATTCTGATACTGTCTACCTAGACTTAGGGTTAGATCCCACAGTTTAATGGCTTAGTGCTCTTGCCTCTACTTTAGATGTGTTGCAAGTTCTAGGCCACCTATATACCTTTCTAACAGACCAGCTATAAATTTGAGATTCCCACTACACCCATCTCAGTTTTGATAATTTACTAGAACAGCTTGCAGAATTTAGGAAAACACTTTACTTAATGTTTACTGGTTTATTGTAAAGGTTACAACTCAGGATGGCCAAGTAGAAGAGATGTATACATAGGGCAATATATGGGGGGAGTGGTGCAGAGCTTCCATGCCATCTATAGGCACGCCACCCTCCTTGCACTTCCGTGTCTTCACCAAACTGGAAGCTCTCTGAACCTTGTTGTTCAGGGGCTTTTATGGAGGTTTGATTAAACCATTGGCAATTGGTGATTGGACTCAATCTCCAACCCCTCTTTCCTCCCTGGAGATGGGGGAGTAGGGCTAAAAGTTCCAACCCTTTAGTCATGGCTTAGTCTTTCTGTTGACCAGCCCTCATCTAAAGTTATCTAAAGGCCTCTCACCAAGAGTCATCTCATTAGCATAAACTCACCACAGACTCCAGTTGAGGTAGGACTAAGGGGCAAACCTCCCAGTGCCTTCTGCCACCTCCCCAGCAAGTGATTCTCCTTATGGATCATCTCAATCCCTGGGATGGTCCACAGGAACATGACCTGCTTCTATCCTATCCTTCACACACAGGCACATGCACACACACCTCCCTCTAGGCCAGTGGTTCTCAACCTTCCTAATTTTATGGTGGTGACCCCCATAAAATTATTTTCGTTGCTACTTCGTAACTGTCATGTTGCTACTGTTATGAATCGTAATGTAAATATCTGATAGGTGTTTTCCAATGATCTTACACGACCCCTGTGACCCACAGGTTGAGAACCGCTGCTCTAGGCCCATGAGCAGGGAGTGTTTCATACCTAAGCTCCTGTGGCTCATCAGAGTAGTGCAGTGCGACTTCTTGGGGACTCTGTTGGATGATCTTGCATTCTGGCTAAGGTGCAGTGCTGGAAAGATGGAGCAGGGGTTGGATAGAAGAAACTGGTTTTCGTGTGGTGTTGGGTAGTCTGTCACTTTCCTTGAATGCAAGTTGCTGTTTCCAGCAACCTTTCAGGATGAGATGTTCAACAGAGCTTATCTTTGGTCCTGCCTCCTTATGTACAATACTTTCCTCTCCTACTTTGAGGGCTTTCAGGTCTTCTGAGGATTTCCTGAGAACTTCATTTGTTCCTCTCCTCTTATCCTTCTTTCACCCATTATTGCCACCTCCTTAGCCTTTGTTTAGCATTCTTTACTCTGAGCATCTTCTTCACTCCTTGGTGATAGCAATTGGTGTATAGCAGGATGCCAGGCTTCTTGAGGCCTGTAGGGGCAATTTTCGAGGTTCCAGATTACCCTGTACTAGGAGAAAAAACAATGGAATGCATGAAGGCACGAGAAGCCTCTATGAGGATGGTTTAACTCTCCATTTCAGAGAGACCTCATTTCTCATATATGGAGTTCTCCCAGGATAGCTGACCACTGCCCCTCACCGGCCAAATTGCACAGCCCCAGGGGTAACAGGTGTATGCCAGGGCAGGAAGGCTTGTGACCTCCATGGCAGCCATTGCCAAAACTAAGGCCACTTGGAGACTAGCTGGCTGAGATCCACGCTGGCACCAGAGCATTTCTGCCTGGGCTTTGGCCTTCCATTACGTGGATTGGGGCAGGCCAGGGTCCAGTTTTCAATCTGTGGACTTGGGTGGTAATGGAGAGCAGCTGCTGGCTATGTGCTTTCTAACAAGCATTTGTATGCTTAATACTCACCCTAGGACCCTCTCCTCCTCTTCCTCTGTTTCATTCATCCACCTGTTCTCTCTGAGGTTTAATAATAGCAGGGTGGCACAACCTTAGCTCTCAAAGATTGGATGCCCAAACTGGCTGAAATGAAAATTTAGACTGGAGTAGGGGTAATGGAAAACGATCTGCCAAAACCAGTTCCAGCCCTCATGCCCAGGGCTTGGCTTTAGTTCCAACAATCTGTGTAGCCCTGACTTCCCGTCTTTCTTTAATACTGGCTTCACCCTGCTGGCTAAGACTATCCAGGCTATCTCCAAGTTGGGACTAACCAGTTCTGGGAATAGCTCTCAAGGGCTGGCCTGGAGCTGGAATGAGAAGCTTTTTTCTAGAATCTGTTCCATTTTTAATTTTGTCACAGCACTCAAAGTAGGAATGGACCAGTAACTTAAGAGGAGATAACATGTGACTAGGTAATGAAGAGGACAGGTAGGAAGCATGAGTGGAGGAAGGATGACATCACAGAGACATGAAAGTGAGGGTGTATCCACCTGGCTGGAGAGGCAGGGATCTGTAGGGGAGTGTAGAGAAGTGATAGCAGCAGTGATAGGAGAGCGATGGGAGGGATGGAGGGAGGAGATGAGGAGAACTGACAAGGCAGTAGATCTAAAGATGTGAAAGTGTGAACTCTAAGTGTGTATTTGAGTTCAGTCAGGAACTATGCTATGCATGGGAGATGAGGAAATGAAAGATAAACTCCTGAGTTTGAGGAGTTTAAGAATAAGTGGGAGAACTAAAATGGTAATTTCAGAGATAGCCACATCAAAAAACTTGTTTATTTCATATTGCCCTTGTTGAGTTCCTCTAATGTTTTCAGGTATAGTGCCTAATGCAGGAGATAACATGGTGGACATTGACAGAGGCTTGCCTGCCTGGGTTTATGGTGTAGGAGGGCCCCCAGACAGGAATATAGCTCTGTGAGAATACAGAGGAGGGGCCCTGAAGGAAGGATTTCCCAGAGGCAGGTCATTGAAGCTTAGCAGAGCGGGCTTTTCTGTATATTGGAAGGCAGAGGGGAAAGAAACCAGTGTTGACAGAGTTGAAATCCCAGAGAGGAGGTCATCCATGAGACAGAATTGTTTAGGTGGTAGATGGAAAGTCTTATGAATATGATGAATCGTGGAAATTAGAAGCAGAGGCTAGAAGAAAACAAGAGGAAGTGGGAGAAGTGTAGAGGGAAATTAAGGAGGCTTCCGTTAGATGTCTTCAGTTTTTTGAGCCAAGCCAAGGGTTGGACTTCTCTCCCTTGGATGATGAAAGAGAACTTGATTGGGTGCTTGAGGAATAGAGAGGTTCGGAAAAACCTGTGAGGAAAGTGCTTAGATAATCATGAGGTCAGAACTAAGCATTGCCCAAAATCAAGAAGGGCCCAGTTGACAGCTGACATTTTGACTTTGTGGTAGGCCAGAATCAGTGGGTTTGGTGACATTATAGAGAAATCTGAGCCCTGGACATTGGCTAGCTGGAGTGTGAGGAATGATGGACGGATCATTAAAGGGACTGTTGGATTGTCTTTGGGGTAGGTGATGGAGACCTGTGTTTCTCTGGCCTGAAGGGCAAGCTGGAGAGCTTTACCAAAAGCAGTTTTGAACCTGCTCCAGCCCTGCCTCTTTTAAAACAGGGAACGTCAAGACTTTTAGAGGCTCCTGACAATGCGCAAGGTAGCACCCCACTAGCCTTGATCGTCTAAGCAGGTCTGAAAAGAACTTGAATGAAGCAGAGCTTGTACACAGGGGCTCTTTTGTAAGCCTTTTGTTGATTGTGCTCTAATCAGGTTGATTGTATGTCTGTTCATATTAGGGTTTTGTTATTGTTCATAAACTAATAAGTTGATCTTGCTTTATTTCTCATAATATGTTGATTTGGGCAAACAAAGATTGAGTTGTATTTTAATTTCTTTAATTCCAGAGTGGTCATTTTCTGGTTTGTATAATGCAGTTGTTTGAAAGGAGAGGACCATTTCTTTGGATTAAAAAGTTTTCAGATTTAATTATCTGTAGCCATAATTAGTATATCTGGGCAGAGGTGAGTTTTTATGGAATGGTAATATGGTATATTTGTAAAGATTTTTTTTTTTTGGTAGGAAAAAAACCTCTCCCTACCCCCCAATACAGCAGCCCCCTAAATGTTGCGTAAACTTTATATTTCCATTCTGTCATCCTGGTTTTTCCAAATTAGGCAGAACCAGAGGGTGAAGAAGTTGTCTAGTTATCTCATAGCCAAGAATGACTGAGGCAGAATAGGATCCAGTAACTCTATAGTCTAGCTGTTGGAGAAGGGAAAAACTAACATTTTTGGGGGAAAGACCCTTGTGCCTGGTGCTTTGTGTACATTGTTAAAGGGACTTCAAGGGGCTCCATGAAGGAGTAGTATTTCTTCTCATGGTCTCTTTTGGAGCCTGTGGTTGGTCATTGCGTTTCCTTACATTTTCTTTCTGTCTTCTGCAGATAGAAACAGTAGGATTATTGCTTAACAGCGGTATCATTTAAAGCCTGTGTGGGAACAAAATAATGTGAATTTTGGGGGAAATCATTTTAGAGGAAGCAGAATTATTCAAGCTGCCCTATCTTCACTTCCTAGGTTAGATCTTAAGGACCTTAGGAGTAGATTCAGATTTCCCTAAACACAGTGGAGTAAGTAGCCCTGTGTGCAATGCTATTGGAGGGCTGTAAACTGGTTTAGATTCTCACGGGTTAGACCGCAAATGGAGAGGCTGGAGGAGTTGTTTCCTAAAGACCATTAGCATTTCAGCCTCCAATATAAGATCAAAATAGCTAGCCAAGGATGCCTTTTAGTTAGGCCTAGAATGGTAGATTTCAAAGGGGAGGGGCTCTTTTTTGCACAAAGCTGGCAGTAATATGGGTAGCCAGATGAAATGTTTGATTTATAAGAGTTCATCTTATTGATGGTGTTGGGGGGTACATAGAAGGGTGGCAAAGGAAAATGGGCAGAAGTAAGAGAAAGACAAATCAAAAGAAAGCTGTCTTTTCACCTGTTGGCATCATCCAGCACTGCTTCTGTATGTCACTGGAAGGCTTGGTTCTATAGTGATTCAGTTTGAATAAAATGTTCTCTCTCTCTCTCATTTTTCTCTCTTACTCCTTTTTATGCTCTCAGCTCTTCTCCCTTCTTTTCTCCCTTGCTGCCTGCCCTCTTGCGGCCTTACCTTCCTTGCTCTAATGGCCCCTACCTGCAGCTGAGTGGTAGGTGGAAGGGATGGAGAGACGTGGAAGTGTATAGTAGGGGGAGTATTTCAGCATTTCTGCCAACATCAAAGAATTACTTCCAGGCCAATCCTTCCAGCCATGTATTTTGCTGGTCAGTTAGAATGAGAGGAAAAAACACATTAGCACTGCCAGAGAAGGGATTTGGGAAAAATCAAATCTGTGGAACTGAGTGATTTAAAGTCATAAGCATTAAAAACAAGTCTTGGAGTGCAGCTCCAGTTCTTCCCAGCCTGTCTCTCATAGTCCTGTCCCTTGACACACACCTCATGTACTACATGAATGGATTGTGCCTCAACTTTTCCAAAAAGCCTAATGATGGAGAGGAGGTGTTGCTCATTATTGGACATTTCTGGGCATGACATGGAAAAGAAGTGATCTCAGAAGAGTGGTTTCTTTTTTTTCTCCTTTTTTTGCCCTGTCACCACAGTAGTGCCTCCATATTCTTGCAGAGGCCCTTGGAAGAGGGCTCTCTTTTGGGTTGTGCACACCTGCATGCTCATGTATTTCCCATATGCCTGGTACTAGTCTGGAGTGAGTTCTCTGGAGAACAATGGCCTCTTCTTTGTCCTTAGGCCAGGAAGGTGATTCTTATCAAGAGAAAGACATTATGTTTGTACAGGTAGAACTTAGAAATTAAAGTGGATTACTTTATCTCCTTTGGAAAAAAGACAAAAGCCTGGAATGCCCTTTTTTTAAAGAGACATGTCCCTCAGAGAGGGGATAAATGGAAGGTGGAATCCAGACTGTACTTTGGCATCTGGTCATTTTTGCAGTCACTTGAAAGTACAGACAGTCGAGTGTCGTAGATTCAGTATGCCTTTTATATCTGGGTAGCCTTGGACAAGTTACTTAATTCCATTAAGGTTTAATAAAATATCATCTGTAAAATAGGGATAGTAATACCTACCTTAGATGGTTGTTTTAAGTAGAAAATATAAGGTAGGCTTGTGAAGTGTTTACTCTAGTGCCAGGTGCATAGTATTAGCTCAATAAATGTTAGTTTCTCTTGTTTCTGTTGTAGTAAAAACGAGTGGATATCAGACAAACCCAAATTGAGGTATGGTTTAAAAAATAATAGATTAGTAGTCTTCAAGTATGTCCAAGTCAAGAAATACAAAGACTGAGGAGCTGTCACAGATTGGGGGAGACCAGGGACACATGACAACTAAGTGCAGTGTGGTATCCCAGATTAGATTCTGGAACAGAAAAAGAATATTAAAGGAAAAACTGATGAAATCTGAATAAAGTCTGTAGTTTAGTTCTACTGTTATACCAATATTAATTTCTTAGTTTTGATAATTGTTTTGTGGTTATGTAAGATGATAATATCAGGAGAAGCTGAGTGAAGGGTATATGGGAACTCTGTAGTCTTCTTTCATCTTTTCTCTAAGTCTAAAATTATTTCAAGATAAAAAATTAAAACAAAGTAAGGGAATGTTCAAATGACCTGTTAGATAAAGGAGAAACTGATCAAGGTTGAGCCATTTACAGCAGATGACACCTGGCTGTGTCTCACCTCCTTTGTCAGAGGGAGGTTTCTTACTAACGGGCCCTAATGCCTGCCTCTTCAGCCCCTGCACACCTGCTGCATCCTGAGGGAGAGGTTTGCTCTAGGCAGATAAACGGTCAGGTAGCAGCGCAGACAGACACCCCAGGTCTGATCCTGCAGTCATTCCATAGAGCTACTGGGAAAGAGGCCATTCATTTGGCATTAGTACTCTGCAGGGTTGAATGATCAGGGCACTTGTCTCTGTTCCTTGGAACACAAATGAATTCTGCCTGTTTTATCCTCTTATCTAAGCACCAATCACTATGGCAATATGTTTGCTGGTCACGATGCCTACCCCTACGCTCATGCTCACTGTTTGATCACTCAGAAGAAGGAAAAATAAGTTCAAACCCAGCTCTGCAATAGTTTATCATTTTCTTTACTGGTTTAAGTGCCTTACTCTTGTACAAAGCAGATATTTTCCTTGCTCTCCTTGGGTGCAGAGGTACATAGGCTTTTCTTATGACTGATGCAACCATCTCTGTCATGCTAATAGCAGGGTTTGGAGACGAAAGCCATTATTATCATTGTGAATCTTGGAGTTTTTATTTTTGTATTGAAGTTAGCTGTCAGGAGGGGTCTGGAAGTATAAAGTCTTTCATTCTAGCACACAGCTCCCTCATAAGTATTTAACCTTGGAAGCCCATATTTTCTAAGTTAAAAAAAAACAAAACACAAAACCAGTGCTAAATAATGTTCTTATTCTAACTCAGTGACTAAGGTGTACTGCTTTTCGGTATTGATTTACAAATTTTATTGTCAGACCCTTGGGATGTGTGTGGATTACTCTGTAGTGTGACAAATGGCTGAGCTCTGAATTACGTATTTGTGTTTTGGGAAGTTCATAAACCATATTTCTTTATAGGTTATTTTAGACATAAGACTAGCGAACTGTCATTTCTCTTTTAGTCATATGTGACTGAAAAAGAAAAGGAGGGGGTTGGTGGTCTGAGGGAGAAGTGTCTGGCTCAAGATTGAACAGTAAACTACCCCTGAAGGCTTGTGAATACAGAGACTTGAAGTGGACAAAACTTGTTTGGGTATGGATTTGGGAGTATTGGGAATACCTGGGCTAGACTGCTTCAAATCATCCCTTTGTTGTACCTTTGCTCAGGCTAGAGCCCTGGTGGAAAGATGACCAGCTTCTACTCTCCTGGGGCTTCTGTTCAATTAAATAAGAAGTGTCCTGAGGCTGGAGAGTCCTGTTTTCCACACTACCCTCCCCCATCAGCCACTTGTGCTGATGGATGTGCAAATCCTTTACAGACGGTTTGGCACTACTGGATTGTGGAGATCATCTGTCTCTTTTGAATGAGCAACTTTATGTTTGTGGCTCCTTTTCCTTGCACAGAGAGAAATTGCTTCTGCCTTCTCATGGATATGTTTACCTTCCCTAGGGAAAGGCACTACTCTTTGCGGGTAATGTCTGCTGGTCCTCCCCGCCCCTTGTGGGAGCATAAGCCTGTGCTCAAGGGTGGACGGGAGGAGGTGGCCATTGGAGCGTGCACAATTGCCACTGGGGCAGCCATCTGCCAGTGTCTCGGCTCATAGCCTGCCTCTGAGCTGGCCGCCGGGAGGGAGTGTCTGCACTCCTGGGCCGGCATGCATTATGCACAGCCTATTCCCTAAATGAGCTTTCTAAGTGTATATAGCTCCTTTCTACCCTGCTCTTGTATGGTCTGCCTCAGGCACTGTTCAGAATCTCCCCTAATTATGCTGGAGCTCAGCTTCTAGTGTCTAGCAGTTAGAGTTTCTGGTAATAGCTGATTTTTTTGGATAGATTTCTAAAATTGCAGTGAGGGATTGATTTACGGTTATAGGAAGATTTGCCTCTTACAGGGAAATTATCAACACTGCAATGATATAGTTTCATGGCAGTGGTATTTTGATTCTATCCAAAGCCACACTCTACCTTGCCTAGATTCTTCCACAATGGACTCTTTGTAATTTGAGGAGGCTGCTCTAGTATTAGAATGAAATTTGTGCTTCTAATTGCAGACCACCACCTTCCCCATATATTTCCCTTCTTCTCTCCACCTTCCCTTCTTTGAGATAGAGGACTTTTTGCATATGCTGCTTAGAAAAGGGAGATTCATAACATGACTCAGTCCTCGCCCACAGATCTAGGATTCCTGCCATCCAGTAAGTTTTGGCAGGCAGGCCATGTGTATGAGAGCATGCCCTCCCTCCCTATCCCTGCACTGCTCCCCTAATTGTTTATGCCTCTTAGGTGGATTCTGGGATGGCCAGCTTCTCATCTTCTCTCCTTTTCACCCCAGGGAACTCCTGCTTCTCCTATAGGCTGCCCTTTAGTATCTATAAGGTACAGAGGACTGTCTCTCACATCCCAGGGACCTTATAAGAGACCTATCAGATGAATTCAAGTCCTGAGGTGTCCACATAGTGCTTGTTATGTGCCTACCACTGTGTTAAGTACAGTGAGAATGTAGCAGAGTGCCTTGGCCTTAAACACTAGAGCCCAAATGGGAATCCATTTGAAGAAGAAGGTTGGCAGCCCCACTCCTCCACTCACACATCTGAATGTACAGGTGTCTTTGTGTTTGTCATTACAATATTGACCTCTGTGTTACTGAGGCCTCCAGGCTAGTTGTTGATTAGGCCATGATGCTGTTGAGAGTAAGTTACTGGTGACATTGGGCTCTCCTTTGCCCTCTGTTGAGAGAGGGGAGAGGAAAAAGGAGCATTGGGTTCTAGAAAATTCTTGGCTGTGATGACTTGGTTAAACTTTGTGTTCTAGGGAGTTCCCTGGTGGTGTAGTGGCTAGGCTTCAGTGCTCTTACCGCTGCAGCCTGGGTTTGATTCCCAACCAGGCAACTACCCAAAGAAACTCACAAAACAACAACAACAACAACAACAAAAACTTTGTGTTCTTCTCACCCATTCCTAGATAAGTCAGAAGAACCCAAGGTAACAGAGTGGAGGGCAGAATGGGACGTTGGGGGACGAGAAACAGTGAGATACCTGTAGGGGCAGAGAGAGCTGCTGGCCCACAGACCTGTTAGAACAAAAGAAACGAGTGGCACAGGCTTGGTGGGAGTGGTAAGCCCCACAGAGACTGCTCCCTAGGGATACTGTTGCTGCCTCTGAGGCTTCCATTCTCCTCTTCACATCGCTACAGCCACAGGAAAGCAGAGGGTCCTGAGCTGCTTGGTTCCTGCAGCAGGGAGACCGACCACATGGGTAGGGACTTAGGGCAAGTCTTAAGCAGACTGGATGTGGTTCCTTTTTAGCCTTGCCAATGGGAAGCTCTTGTGTTAGGGATAACCTCCCTATCCCCTGAGTCTTTTTAGATGTGGCTGGAGATGAACCTCTCCCTTCCAGTCTGATCTTTGTGGGCTTTCCTCTGCATTCATGCCTCAGTGACCTTCTGGAGCCTTCCCAGGCTTGCAGCATATAGGGCTTAGCAATGACAAACTCTGTTGTAGGGCTGCATTTATTGGATGTCCTTTGAAATTAACTTTCTTGTAGTCTGTAAGTGCTCCACAGGGGCCTCTTCAAAAGTCTTGGCTTCCCCTGAACTTCATTCTTGTGCTGACTCCCACTCGCATTCCTGTGTTTTTTCATTTCAAACATGGTTGGTGATGAATTAGGAGAAGGGAGTAGGGGGTTGCCTTGCACTGCACCGTAAGTGCAGTGCTGCTAATTTCCTTCTCCACACTCTGTCTCTGAGATGAGCAGGGTCCTCTGTGCCCATGTTTAGTACTGCTGTGTTGCTGGACTCTCCTGGCAAAAATTAGGCTAATGTCTCCAATGACTGTATTAGCCACTGAAATGAGGTTCTAAATTGGAGGTACTACACTAAGTCTCTCTCCAAGGTATCGCCTTGTTCTGGCTTTTATTATTCAAATTCATTCTCTCAATGATTCTCTGCAGACTGACTGGCACACAGGGTTCAGTGCTGCACATTTGTACTAGCTGAAAGGCAAGATCACCTTTTAAGAAGAGGGAGAAAGGAAAGGGGAGAAAAAAGCAAAAGATGAATGCTGTGATGCAAAGAAATCAGCAGTTTGTTCTAAGAGCTATTTGGCTGGCCTGTGCAATGAATGCTTTAGAGATAAGAGGAAGGGATCAGAACTGGGATACGGTGGTGGGGATAGCATGGGGATAGAGTGATGCCATTGCATTAGTGGTATCTGTGTCGTATAAGTTCACCACACTTCCTCCTCCGCTTTTGTGTTGTCTCGGGGTGTGTGTGTGTGTGTGTGTGTGTGTGTGTATGTATATGTGTATATATATATATATATATATATATATATATATATATATGCGCCTTTCAGGGTACCAAGAACACCGGGGTGGGAAAGCAAAGATCAGCAAAACAGGATCTTTCCTTCAAGAAGCTATTAGTCTTATAGTTTCACTGATTTTTCTCTCAGTCTTTGGTGTGTGGGTGGAGGGTGATGGGGCTGAAGGGGGAGGTAGGGTTTAGGCTTATGATTTTTGCATTTTACATCAGAAGTAGGAGCCTTCTAGAGTCAGAAGCTTAGAGAGTTGAGAATTTGACTGTTATATGTTTGTTTTTAAAATGGCTTTTTTTTTTTTTTTTCCTGATGACGAAGTAATGTTTTTGAAGCAGAAAATGTAGAAAATATAGAAAAGCACAAAAGGTAACAACAACAAAACCACCCATATTCCACTATCCAGATGTAAATAAAAATAACATTATGACATGTTCTTCCAGCTGTTTTTACAAAAATGCCATCATTATGTACATAGTATTTTGAAGCTGATACTTTCCCTTTAGAAATTTGGAGCTAAATTATGCAGTTTTGAAAGCTAGAGCCTCCAGCACATCATTAGGCACATAGTGAACATTTTCTAGGTGCTGGTCTTATCAATTGTATGAATATACCAAATTATGCTTAATAGCTTATTACCATTGTACAGTTAGGTAATTTCCAGTTTTCATTGTTATCAGGCAACATATATGTGTATATGTGTGTATATATGTATATATATTTACATTTATATTTATATATACTCTCTGTGTTCATAGAAGAAATTCACCAAAGTAGAGGTGCTCCTTATGATTCTTTTGCCCAACATCTCAGCTAGGACAACCACTTGTGTGGGCTGTTAAGATAACGCCATGGTTTTGAGTATTTCTCTTCTCTGTTATGCATCACACAACAGATGTCCTGGGATTTCCTTTCTCTGTAGTCCCTGGGCACTTCTCCCTTGACCAGGACATAGCTGGCTTCAGGGTAGACAAGGCAGCAAATGCTGAACATACATTCTCATTGTTTTGTGCCAAGACTGTAGGATCCCCAGGGCAGGGACCCTATCAACCTCACATGGTAAGCAGATATTGAGTGTCTGTTCCCCTGTGTGGAGCCCAGTGTCAGATAAGAGAGAAATACAAAACAACCCCTACCTTCTGGGAGTTTACTGACTGACTGGCTAATGGAATTGACATAATACATACAATCCACACATATTTATTGAGCACTTACTATATGATAGGTATTTGTGCCAGGCTGTTGAGACTAGAAAAGGCCGAGATACTGTTCTCCTTAAAGAAAGCTATAGTACATCAAATAAGAGCTACTTATAGGTAAAGTTAACTAGCCACACACATCAACAGGAGTAAATATCAAGTCTTACAGATGGCAAATGTTACAGAGATTGGCTGCTCTGGAGAGGAAGGTCATTTTATGAGTCAGAGTAGTTAGATAAAACTCAGAGAGAAGGTACAATGGGCACTATTGGTGCTTGTAAAAGAGCTGGCATTGAGGTGGAATGGGAAGGGATTTTCAGGTGGGAGGAACAGCTTGCAAAGGGATGGCGGCAATGACGACTGTCTTATGGTGAAGACCAGTTGTATAGCAGCACAGGAGCAGACTGGGGGTGGGAATTGCACAGAGGTAAGTGAGAGTTAAGGTTACATACTGAGACCTGAGAGTTATGGGCTCCAGATCAGTACCAGATACATAGTGGGTGGGGGAAACTTGCCAATTGGTCTCTGATTAAAGGGCCAGTACGAAGGTCTTCATTTCTCATAATTTTTCAGGGTGCCCCTGGGCTCAGCCCTTGGACCTTTACTCTTCTCTCTCTGCACTTATGCCTTTGGTGATCTCATCTAGCCCAAAGGCTTTACATTTCATCTGTAAGCTGATGACTGCCAGATTTCTTATTTAAATCTCCATCCCATACTTCTCTGAACTCCTGACCCATCTATCTGTCTACGAGATAGCTCTATATCATTGGTTCCCAAGTGGTGGTACATGTACCTGTGGGGGTGCCTGCTGGCTGTTCGGGGGTGTGCAAAAAAAATCAGTAATGGGGAAAAAAACAAAGTAAAAAAAATGCAAAATATTAGTTACGGAACAATAAATGTTAAATTTGAATCACCAATAATGGAGACACTTCAAAATTAGATTACATTAGAAAATGATGATTGGCGAGGGCATGGCTATGAACCCTTCCCCCAAACTTCTCTTCTACTAGTTTCAGAACAATTCATTTGGGACATTTCTAGAACTTCCCCAAACATATAAATACATCCATAGACAGACTGATCAGTTTAGTTATTGACTGAGTAAAAGTAAGTGTGTTGTCTTTAATCTTTTTTAATTTTGATTTCTTTTCAAGTGGTTTCTTAATTTAATGTTTAACTGTTTCAGTTATTATTATTAGTGATTTTAAAGCATGTCAGTTACGGGTCAGTGGTTGAAAACAGAAACGATTAAAAAACCAAAACTTGATGTAGATTATAACTTGTTTTCAAGTACTTCTCAACAATGTATCCACAGCTACGAGTGCACCCACACTGGGAGATAGTAAAATGGTGCATGCCTCAGATAAAATACTCTGAAGAGTATATTAAAATACGGCTTTTCATCTGTAGGGGATAATGACTGTCCTGAGCTTTTGTGTGTTGTGTGTGTGGAGAAATACTATTCAATGGTTCCATGAAACCCTTTCTACTCAAGTGACATTTAGAAACTAAACATCCTATGTATAAAAACAGAGAAATATGTTATTTTTGGTGCTTAGAAAAGCGTCCAACTGTTACTTCATACATCATGTCAGGAAAGAAAGACAATGAGAATGCATTTGAGGCTTCATACTATATTGGTTATCGCATAGCTAAATGTGGTAAAAACCACACCATAGCTGAAGATTTAATTTCTCCTTCTCTTGAGGATACCGTTTCTTGTATGTTTGGGAAAGAATATGTCCTCAAAATCAATACTATCTCTCTTTCAAACAACACAGTATCTCAATGAATTCAGAAAATATCTGACAATGTTGAAGCTATAGTAGATAAAATTAGAAAACGTAAATTCTTTTCCATCCAGGTTGATGAAAGTGTAGATGTTACTGATTTATCTCTTTTGCTTGTCATCATGAGATACTTGGTAAGAAATGAAATTGAGGAAGACCTATTGCTTTGTTACCCATTGACAGAGTGTATCACAGGGGAATATATTTTTAATGCAAAGGTAAGGTGGCTATTTCATGGCAAAGTACTCATACAGATGTTTGAACTTAGACAGGTAGTTTTTGAAGACTGTTGTTTCCCTCTTGCTCCCAAGTGTCAAGACAGTGATTGGCTTCAAGGTCTTATATATTAATTAAGGTATTTTTCTAGAAATAAACAAACTCATCTTGGGACTTCAAAACAGCTCAATCACTATATTACAAGTAACTAGCAAAATTGAGTCAGGGATTAAAAAACTGCACTTTTGGAAGAGGTCAGCCTGAAGCTTTTGAAACTCTGCACAACTTCTTATCTGAGAATGACTTGCACCTATCTGAATCGTGAAAGAGAATATTGTAAGTCACTTGGAAAGTCTTAAATTGTCCTTCTATAAGTATTTTCCTCAACGTGGAAAAGAAAACAACTGGATTGCAGATCCCTTCAATTGAGAATTCTTCAAAGAAGCTAAACTATCCATCAATGAAAAAGCATTGAATTGAACTTTCAACCAATTCTCTTTTAAATTCTCATTTTAAAAGAAAGTATCTTATTACCTTCTGGGTAGACGTCAGTGAGGAATACCAACAGCTCAGTGAGAAGGCACTCTAATACCTCCTGCTATTTAATAATACTGAACTAGTGGAGAGAACTTTTTCTTCTTACATCTTCATAAAAAATAAGTACCGCAACAAGCTTAATGCAAGTCTGGATTTAAACTGTATCTTGCATCTTTTGAGCCTGATTTCAAGGAACTCAGTGCATGAAAGCAAACTCAATGTTTCAATGAGGTAGTGTTCTGCATAACAATTATTACAAACTTTTCAGATAACACAAATATTATTACTAATAAATTAAAAGTTTGTTAAATGCTTGATTATCAAATTTAACTGTATTATGAATATTGTAAACTTAAATCTGTGTTTTGTACTTGTAGTAATGTTTCTTTCTTAACTTACTACCTCATTTCCACTATTTTACATTAAGATAGGTACTGAACAAAAGTGTCAGTATTTAAAAACAGCTGTTTTAAAAGCAAGGGGTACAATTTATAGGAATGGATTTAAAAGGAGTGCACAAGTGGAAAAAGGTTAGGAACCCACTGTTCTTTGTGGATGTTTAATAGGCATCTTATATGCAACATGTCTAAATTTGAGTTCCCCTAACTTCATCACCTCATTAATGACAACTCTGTCCTTTCAGTTACTCAAGTCAAAATCCTTGTAGCCATTCTTGATTCCTTTCTTTCTCTCACAACCACATTCTGTCTGACAGTAAATCCTACAGCTCTGTCTTCAGAATAAATCTAGAATCTGACCATTGCTTATTACCCCTATGACAATCATCATCTTTCACCTGGATTATTGTAGTGGGCTCCTAAGTGGCCTTCTTCTTTCTACCCTTATTGCCTACAGTCAGTTATTATTGACACAGCAGCTAGAGCAAACCTTTTGTCATGTCTTCCTGCGTGCAGAAATATTCTTTGGTCTTTCTTCTCATATAAATTAACAGTTGAAGTCCTTTCCATGGCCTACACAGCCCTATGATGTGGCTCACCAATCCCTCTTGTCATTTCTCTACTACCACTTTCCATCACATCCCCTCCCTTGTAGTCTCTTTGACCTCCCTCATGTTCCCTGAGTGCACGAGGCCCCTCACACCTTGGAATGAGAATGTTCTTCTCCTAGACAGATTCGTTGTTAGCTCCCTTGCTTCTCTTAGGTCTTTGTGCAGCAGTGACCTTCTCTTTCAGTGGCCAAAGCTGGAATGATTTAAGCAACAAAATAAATGTAGTGTTGGATTGTAACGCGAAGGATAAAATAAATATATATGAGCCTGAATTCATATAAATGATCAAATGAATAGAGAAAAGATAAATCTCTCTCTCTTACAGAAGAATTCCAATAATATATATAGGTGCTTCTTTCCCCAGGAGGTGGAGCCTAAATTTTTTGAGTGTTGTCTGGACTTAGTGACTCACTTCTATAGACTAGGTTATGGAAAGTGAAAAAATAGTAACTTTACAGTGGAAAAACCCAGTTAGCATTACCTGTGATGAAGGGTAAAATCACCAGTGCTGTCATGTGATATGATGGACCCCCCTGATCTGATGTGAGAACAAGGGTTCTTCACCTCTGTGGTATGCTTCCTCAAAACCAATAACCCCAGTGTCATCATGAAAAAAAATCAGACAAATCCGTATTGAGGGACATCTACAAAATACTTGACCAGCACTCCTGAAGCTATCATGATCGTGATAAATAAGGAATGACTAAGAAATTTTCATAGACTAGAGAAGATGACATCTAAATGCAATGTGGTATTC
The DNA here is from genome assembly GCA_004026885.1 of Lyroderma lyra. Classification (NCBI taxonomy): domain Eukaryota; kingdom Metazoa; phylum Chordata; class Mammalia; order Chiroptera; family Megadermatidae; genus Lyroderma; species Lyroderma lyra. The sequence goes on from PVJL010000864.1 coordinate 93,878, forward strand.
TGAATTGTGTGCTAGAACAGAAAGAGGACATAATTGGAAAAACTGGTGAAATACAAAGATCCTAGAGATCAGTTGCTAGGATTGTACCAATGTTGGTTTCTTAATATTGACAAAGCTGCCACAGTAATGTAAGATGATAACGTTAGTGGTACAGAAACTGGTGAGAGGTGTACAGAAATTCTTGGAACTCTCAGTACTACCATTGTAAGTTTTCTGTTAAGTCAAAAATTAATCCAAAAAAGAAAAAAGTAACTATTTTAAGCAAGGCCTTTCCTGACCACCATCTGAGAACTTTTTTCTTCCAGGACATTTCATATCCATTTCCCTGTATTATTTTGCTCCTTAGCATTGTCTAACACTGTATTTTACTAATGTTGTTTATTGTGTTTCTACACTCCAAGGTCCAGAACTATGCTTAGTTCATAGCAGGTTTTCAATAAATAGTTGTTAATGAATGAAAGAATGAATTCTTCTGTTTCACCTTTTTGTCCTTAAGTAGCATGAGAATTTTGTGTCTCGGCCTTCCTTTCTTGTCTGAGATTTCTAGTGGTTTCCCATTCCAGTGGGGGAAATAATGCTTGTTTCTTTCCTATTAAGGCTCACATGGAAATGAGAGTCATGTCAGAGGTGTGTGTGCTTCCCACCTCTGACTTTAAATGTGTTCATTCACCATCAGGAACAAGTAAATGGCATCATTTACTACTTTCCTGGCAGAAACTGTTCCTTCTGAGAGTGGGGGCTGGTTTATGAGAAATACCTTCCTCCCTTTACTCTCTCCCCCAATGTTGAAATCTGTAATCCAGGACTGGCTGGTTCAGCATGACGGATGTGGAGTGTGTGTGGATGTGAGGACAGTGAGGGAAGCATGGGATTCTTTGATCTGGGAAAGTAAAACCAGTGAAGGAAAATTCATTTAATCACAATAACGCATTGAGCTTCTCTGTGCCAAGCACCGAAAACTTGAAGGGTGAAGATAATGGGTATGTGGAACTGTTTCAACACATGCTGGTCATAGAACCTGACAACACTGCTTGGCCACAAGGAAACTAATCTTAGGACAGACTAAAGAAAATCTCCTGGGAGTTCCCTGATGGTGTAGTGGCTAAGGCTTCAGCGCTGTCAACGCTGCAGCCTGGGTTTGATTCCCAGCCAGGGACCTACCCACATTAAAAAAAGAAAAAAAAGAAACTCTCCTTCCCACCAAGAGTAGTAAATGCATGGTTAAAAGTATGGATTCAAAAATATTTTAGAAAAATGTATGGATGATAACAGTGTAATGGGCAAGAGATGGAGAGTTTTGAGGACCTCCATTGAACATCATGGAGGAGGATCAACCTCTTCTACACTCAGTGCTATACCAGGAGGTTCCTGTGGGTTCCTCTGATACCTTTATGGAGGTAGTTTTGTGTGGAGAATTATACTGTCAGCCCCTCTTCAGGTGCAAGGAGTTGGGGGATGTTGGGAGATGGGTCTGATTGAGCTCTGGAGAATTGTGGGCAGCACTTGTTTAATAGCACCTGTTTTTCCCTGCATTGGAACTTGATTTATCTCATAATATATTTAAAACCTCCATAGAACACACTTCCCACAGAATGGAGTCATGCTGATTTGAGGCCTAAACAGTCATCAGGAATGACAAAACTGTAAGATAAAAGATATTTCCCTTATGCCTAACACTTTTCATCTCCTGTTGTTTTCAGATTCTCCTTGTCTTGAGCCCAAAGGTGCAGTGATTTTTCTTTCTGTCTTTGGTGCTATGCCCATCACACCTGTGGTGCTCTCTGAACAAAGGCTTGATCCCTGCTGGGCATAGGAATTGGGCCTGGGCCTGGGGCTAGATTCCTTTTGGAGACAAATAAGCAGAGTATCTTGCATCCCCTTCCATTTTGCCTGTCTTAAGGAAGAGGCCAAGGGTCCCCTCCCTTTGCAAGTAGAGCAGAATGTACTTTCTTAAAACTATTCAGGTAGCACAGTTGGGTTCAATTATCTGCAGAAATAGACTTATATAAAAGGAAAAATTACAAAGGAGAAATTTGTACCAAATAACAGGCTACATTTTTATTAATTTTTTTTTTTTCCTTTTCAAGGCCATCCACAGTTTAAAGTCTGAGTGTCCAGTAAAGAAGAAAAAGAAACCAAAGTACTTAACAGAGTTTTGAGTATAAATCTGAAGTCTTGGTGATCCTATGTGCTTCACCAGCAATGCAACCTGCCAGGGGCTTCCCCTCCTTTACCTTCCTCATCTTTCACTCTCCTACCCTCGTTAGGTGGTCAGGCAAGGAAAGCTGGCCTCAGGAACCTTTGCTGTTCTGTCTCACGCTCTGCCTGCCTACTGCTGCTCCTTCAGCCAAACTAGATGGCCTTTGTTCTCATAAAGCAGACTTATTCCCATCTCTGGGGCATGGTTTCAACCATTTCTCCTATCTGTAGGGCCATGTTACAAATTATAGCCTTGTAACAAATTACCACACTTAGTGACGTGGTGACTTATCTGTAGGTACTGGTTAGCTGGGTCTTCTGCTGAGGGTCTCATAGGCTGAAATCAGGGTGTCACTAGGCTGTGTTCCTTTCTGGAGGCTCTGGGGAAGCATCTGCTTTCAAGATCTTTCAGGTTGTTGCTAATACGTCTTTGGATTCAATTCCTATAAGTCAGATTTCTGGGTCAAAGGGTAAATGCAGTTATAGTTATATTAGATGTTGCTAAATTCCCTTCCAGAGGGGTTGTTCCATTTTGCATTTCCATCAGCCGTGTATGCAATGCCATTTCCCTGTAGTCTCCCCAATAGATACGTATTTGCCAAGCTAATAGGTGAGAAGTGGTTTCCTACTAAACTTTGTTTTACCTTTCTCATATTCTGAGTAAAGTTGAGCATCTTTTTATGTGGTTAAGGGGTATTGTATATATTTTTCTGAACTTCCTGTTCATATCTTTAGTCTTTTTTTCTTGAGGGTTGTTGGTCTTTTTCTTTATTTTTAAAACTCTTTCTGTATTATGGATATTAACACTTTGTCAATAATTTTAAGTTGCACATTTTTCTCCAGTTTGTCATTTGTCTTTTTACTTTGCTTATGATATGTTCCATGCATTTAAATTTTTAAATAAACTTATTTTACATAATCAAGTTTATTCATATTTTGTTATTCTGGATTTTGAATCATATTTAGGAAAGTTATTTAGTACTCTCAGGTTGCAGAAGAATTCACCTATGTTTTCTTCTGGTACTTGTACAAAAATGGTTTGGGCAGCCAAACAAACCAAAAAACTCTTGGACACATTCAATAGTTTAAGGGCTATCTGGGGGCAGTGGGGAAGGAGGTGGGAGAAGAGGAAGAGGGTAGGAGAGGAGGGAGGGGGAGCCAAATATATGGTGATGGAAAGAGAACTCACCCTGGGGGATGAACATATAATGCAACAAATAGATCGTACATTGTAGAGTTGTGCACCTGGAACCTATGTAATTCTTGCTAATCAATGTCACCCCAATAAGTCCAACAATAAAAAAAAGTTATTAAATATAAAAAGATGATTTGGAATGTAACCTGAAGGAATAGAGTTAATTTTATCTTTTTTCCATATGTCCATTAAATTATCCCAACAGTATTTATTAAAAAGTCTAGTCTTTCCCCACCAATTTGAGGTGCTGCCCTTACTGTGTACTAAATTTTCATGTGCAATTGTGTCTACTTTTGAATTTTCCATTCCATTGCTAATTCTGTCTATTCATGTGCCAGTTACCACACCATTTTAATTATATGGACTTTGTAATACATTTTATTATGTAGTAGGTTTTCCTGGTTTCATTTCTGTGCATTTGTGTGTGTGTGAGAGAGAGAGAGAGAGAGAGAGAGAGAGAGGGAGGGAGAGAGAGAGAAGCCTCAGAAGAGAGCCAAGGATTGACTTCTGAGAAATTTCAACTTGTAGTTAGGTGGAAGAGTTAGATAAGCTGGCAAAGCAGCATGTGGAGGGAAAGACTCTGGAGATAGGTAATCAGAGGTGTGTAGTCTCAAGGAGCTCAGGGCAGAGTACTTTAGGACTGAGATACTGCTCTCTTGTGACAGGTGCTGCCATGAAATCCCATGAGGTGAATGAGGAGTAAGAAACATCAGTGGTTGTCACTGGTTGGAGTAGAGTGGAATCGGCTGTGGAGTGAATGGGAGGTGAGGAGGTACACGTTCAAGTGTAGACAACCCTTAAGAAGTTTCTTAGTAAGGAAAGGAATTTGGAAAAGGTAGTACTTAGAAGGCATGTAGGAAAGTTTTTCTTTATCTTATTTTTTTTTTACATATAAAAATTTTTATTGTTAGACTTACTGGTGTGACATTGGTTATCAAGAGTTACATAGGTTCTAGGTGTACAATTCTATGATGCATCATCTATTTGTTGCATTATATGTTTACTACCCTGTGTAAGTTCTCTTTCCATCACCTATATTTGGCTCCCCCTCCCTCGTTTCCCGCTCCCTCCCTCGTCTCCCACCCCCTCCCCTCTTACCACCAAATAACCCTTAAACTGTTGATTGTGTCCATGAGTTCTTTGTTTGTTTGTTTCTTTTTGTTGCTTTCAGTTTTATATTCTGCATATGAGTAAAGTCATATGGTTCTTGGTTTTTTTCTGTCTGGCCTATTTCGCCTAGCATAATGATCTCTAGGTCCATCCATTTTTGTCCCAAATGGCAGTATTTCATCTTTTCTTACAGCTGAGTAATATTCCATTGTGTATATGTACCACACCTTCTTTATCCAGTCATCTGTCGCAGGGACCTTTGGTTGTTTCTATGTCTTGGCCGCTGTGAACAGCGCTGCAATGAACATTGGGGTACATAAGTCTTTGCGGACAAAGGTTTTCAAGTTTTTTGGGTAGATCCCAGAAGGGGGATTGCTGGGTCAAATGGTAGCTCCATTCCCAATTTTTTGAGGAACCTCCACACTGCCTTCCACAGTGGTTGTACCAGTTTGCACTCCCACCAGCAGTGTACCAGAGTTCCTTTTTCTCCACATCCTCTCCAGCACTTGTTATTCCTTGTCTTATTGATAATTCTTTACCTTTTTAAAAAATTGAGGTGACATCACATAATACAAAGTTAACCATTTTTTTAAAAAATTTCTTTTTGTGTTTTAATTATATTTTACATACATATTATAATGACTTCAGGTGTACAGCACAGTGATGAGTCATTTATATAACTTAGTAAATCCTCATTCTGATACATGTGGTTTCCTTCTAACACCATACATAGTTATTACAATGTTGTTGAGTATATGCATTATGCTGCATTTTATATCCCCATGACTATGAATTTGTACTTCTTGATTTCTTCCCCCTTTCCCCCACTTGTCCAGCTCTCCTCCCACCACCTCAACATATCTACTACCCATCTGACACCACACAAAGTTATTGCAACCTTGTTGGCTATATTGCCATGTTATACTCTGTATCTCCTTGATTATTGTCTTGTAACAATCAAACTAAACTTCTCCATTTTTTTCCCTTATTTTACCCACTCTCCCAACGCTCCTCCCATCTTAAAGAAGTCCATCTAACTAACATTCCTTTTAGCACTGGTTCAGTGGTGATGAACTCCTTTAGCCTTTTCTTATCTGAGAAACTCTTTATCTGTCCTTCAATTTTGAATGCTAGCCTTGCTGGATATATTAACCTTGTTTCATCACGTTGAATATTTTCTGCCATTTCCTTCTGGCCTGCAAAGTTTCTGATGAGAAATCAGCTGAGAGGCGAATAGGTGTCCCCTTATAAGTTACTACTTGCATTTCTCTTGCTGCTTTTAGAATTTTCTCTAACTTTTGCCATTTTAATTATGATGTGTCTCAGTATGTTTCTGTTTGGGATCATGCTGTTTGGGACTCTCTGTTTCCTGGGCTTGTATGCCTATTTTCTTTCCGTTAGGAAATTTTCAGTCATTATTTCTTCAAATAAATTCTTCATCTCTTGCTTTTTCTCTTCACCCTCTGGTAGGCTTATGATGTGAATGTTGTTACACTTAAGGTTGTCCCAGAGTAATCTCAAACCATTCTCATTTTTTTGGATTCTTTTTTCTATTTGTTGTTCTGATTATTTTCTGCTGGCTTGTCTTTCAAATCATTGCTTTGCGCTTCTATTTCTAGTTTGGTAACTCTTATTTCATTCTTTATTTCAGTTAATGTAATCATTGTCACTGTCTGGTCCTTTATAATGCTTTGTATGTCTTCCTTTATGCTTGCTATCTCTCTGTTGAAATTATCATTAAGTTCCCTGAGTATTTTTATAATCATTGCTTTGAGCTCTGTTTCTTATGGGTCATCTGTCCCTATTTCTTTTGTCTATTGTTTGAATTTATTTTGAGCTCCCTTTCTCTGGTTTCTCATTCTGACAGCCTTTCTGTTTGTAGATATTCTGCTCCTTAACCTGATACTCGCTGCTGCATTTTCTTTGGTGTTCGTTGCAGATGCTGGGCAGACAGAGATTTATAGGGGAGAGGCATTCACACCTTTGTTTTCTTTCTGGGGGTGTGGGGGTTGTGTACGTAGTACGGGCGTAATTATACTTTTCTTTTCTTTTTTTCTTTTTTTTTTTTTTTTTTTTAATAATTATACCTTTCTGATCTCAGTTTGCCCGAAGGACTCTGCCCTGAGCCTTGGGGTCTGCTGTCCTGTATGCTGGTCTTTCAGATTGTGTTGGTTGTGGATGGAGAAACTCACACACAGCCCCCTATCTCCTCCTGGCCTGCTGGAGCAAGGTTGTACTCTGACTCCTCACCGCCCTGTTGCTCCCCCTCCTGTTGAAACTGGAGTGAAGTTGGGCTGCTCTGTCTTGTGGACTTGGTCTGCACTTCCTGGAGGCCAAAGCGGGTTCTGGTTGTGGTATCTCACGTCCCACCTGTGGGCCTCTTTTCCTCTCCCTCCAACCCAGTGAGGTCAGCAACACTCTCCCACCTCCCTTTTCCTCCTCCCTCCTCCAATGGTAGAGTTTCAAGTGGGGACCATGTGCAGCCTGTGTCTCTGCACGTCTCCATTTATTTCTCCTTTAACCCTCTGACCACCTGCAGGTACTTTGATGCTAGCAGTAGGTTTCTTAGTTGTGATTGTGCATTGCATTGAGTGTCCTTAGTTGAGCTACAGATGTTTTGTTAGTTGTAATCTCCAGGGGAGTTTTTCAGAGGTCCTTCTCACACTGCTATTTTATTGCTTCTTCCAAAGTTAACCATTTTAAAGTGAGCAAATCAGTGACATTTAGTACACTGGCAGTCACCAACTTTATCTAGTTTCAAAATGTTTTTATCACCCCAGAGGGAGACCCCATGCCTATTAAGGACTTACTCTCCATTACCCCCTCTCTTTAGTCATTGGCAACCACCAAACTCTTTTCTGTCTTTATGGATTTACCTGTTCTGGTAATTTCATATAAATGGAGTCATACAATATGTGACTTTGTGTCTGGCTTCTTTCACTTAGCATAATGGTTTCAAAGTTCATCTATGTTGAAGAAATTGGAGACTGTATAAATGCTGATGGAAAGACTCTGGTGCACAGGGATTCAGGAGAGTGGGTAAGAAGTAAGGTTCTTGAAATGCGGACTCCTTCCATTTGGAGGTGGAAAGTTGGGGAGATCCCATCTGATAGCTTCTGTGTACTCGGTGGTGTAGAAGGTCAGTCCTCCACTGAGAGTGCAAAGTCAGAAGTCTCAGGGATAGTAGGAGGGCTGTCCGGAAAGTATTCAGCCATGTACTATGAAAAATAGAGGGGTTTACAGCTGGATTTTTTCCAGACAGCCCTCATGTATGATCTGAACTAGTGATGGAGCAGAAGGGTGGAGCGTGTTAATTAGAGGAATGTTGTTAATGATTGGTAGGTGACAATAGACACTTTTAATCTTTGCCTACTATTTATTTCAATTCACAAATAATGTTTTTGGAGGAGTCCTCCAAATGTTGAATAATCACAGAGGGAATATTACTTCTTTCTGTTTCTGCTTCTTTCATCCAAAATACTGTTTTCGCCATATGAAAGCTTGGGGTCCTGCCACAAATAGGACCCACAAGGTGTAGCAGTGTCACATATTTGAAAATTTTTTCATTGGCTTCTCCTGAAGTAGACATTGAGGCAGATGCTGGGATACAGTATATTTATTAGGGACCAACACCTGTGAAAGGAAGTGGGAGGAAGCGGGATTGGACAGAGGAAGACGTCAAAGTACGACGTAAGCCCATTGAAGCCATGGCCATCCCAGTAGTGAGTTGAGTATTGTCCTTCAGATTGTCCTACCTTAGGCCAAGACGGTTAGGTTTTTATACCCATACCTGGCTCAGTCACTAGTTACAGGCAGCCCCCAGAAGGTCATGACCTTGACCAAAGTAGCTCTCTGTAGGTGAGATAGACCCAGATGGAACTGACATTGTAGGTCACCTGCTGACTGAAGCAAGTCTATCCTTGAAAGGGGGATCTGGGCTTATCTGCCACAGTATAGACGGTCTAGCTGGAAGCTCAGCAGGAAAAGCTTGAAGTCGACGCTTATGGATAGTAGACTTCTTCAGGACTACTTTTCCTATCATTGCACTGGAAATTGTTCTTAGAAGCTGAGCTGATGAGCAGGAGCTGGGTGGAGTGCTGGAGCCAGCACCAGAAGATGTACTCTACTGCTCAGGTGTAATAAACTGAGCCCTGGTATGTGAGGAGATGAGTATGTGTTCTCATGGGGAGTGAAATCTCACTTATTAGAAAGGCTTTACTCTCAACCAATAAACCGACTGGGAGTGGTTTGGGGTTTGAAAATGTTTCGTGATGTTTTTAACTTGACTTTTCTTTGTCAGAGAAGTAACAAAAAGGAGAGGGTACTGAGTCAGCAGTCAGCAAATGTTTGTTGAACAAGTGAATGAAAGAACCATTGTGGGCAGAGCAGCAGCAGGAAGCAGAGGGTCAGACTTCTGTGCCATCTTTTCAGAGGAGTCTGCACTCCAGAGGTAGCAGCTTGACAGGCTTAATAATAGCTTGAGATGGAAAAAGAGGGTAAAGGATAGAGCTTGGAGCAGGGGTGCAGTGGTCCAGGGTGGAATAAGTAGTTTCTCCAGTTATAACAGCATTTGATGCCAAATGCTTCAGCTGCCTTGTTAGGAAAAGAGAGTGGACACCTTGAAATGGATGGTGGCTGGATACTTGCCACATGTAGCCATTTGAGACATGGAGAGGGTAGTCTGATAACTGGTTTCCTGAGGAGGGTTTCCCCTCCTCTGTTGTTGTTAGAGAATTACGTGGCCTTCTCCTCTTTATGGCAACTAACTCACTCCCTTCCATAGCCTCACAGCTCTACCTGCTCTATCAGCGCCCCTCCCCAGAACTTAAAACAGTATGATGCTACCCACTGTGGTCTGTTGATTTCCCTACCATCCCCAAAAGCTGTTTCACCTCAGGGAGCCAGGCCTGTTGCCCATCAGCTCCATCTTCGTTCCTAAAGAGTGTCTTAGTGCCCTTGTAGCCTCACTCACTCCATCACAGCATGGGCCTCATGGCACTTGTCATTTCCAAGACGCTGTTTATTGCCACCTCCTTGATTTCCTCACAGTGTTGTCATATGGGAAAAGAGGTGGCACTGTCACAGGATGTTGGCTTAGGAATATAGAAATGGAGTCCTGGAGTCTGGGCTGGTGTTCATGTGTAATTACTAGTCCTAGGAGTGAAGTTGGAGCTGACTCCTTTTCTCCCTCCTACTTTTCAGGTTTATGTGGTAAATTATGTCAATAAGTATCATTTCTTTGCTCTCAGCTTTCTGCCTCAGAGATTTCTGGCTCCAGCCCTCATTGCCATACAGATGAGTCCTAAGCCTGTTTCCAGCCTGGGTCTCATCCAATGAGTCCCATCCCATATTTTCAGCTTCCTGAAAATATTTATCCACCTGTCCCTCTGGTGCTACGTACTTTTTAAAACTAAACTCAATAATTTCCTCAAAAACCCATTCTTCTTCCTGTTTAATCATGGCACCATCATTCTCCCAGTTACTTCATCTTGAAACTGTGGCATCTCCCCCTCTCCTTCCTCCTTTAGCCCATTCTCATTGGTCACTTATCAGCAGCCATGTCCCATCACTTATTTTCATTCTTACTACTCCCTCTTTTTTTCACCGTATGACTTCTTACTGAGCCATGGCTCCTTGCCTCGTTTCCCCAACTCCCAGTGTGTCTGCCTCCAGGTTCAGCCACTGCATCATCTACCTGAGCCCCTGTTTTTACTGTAACTTGATTTTTCCCAGAAGAAACTGAAATGCTTTCCTGTTGCCGAGACAGTTAAATTCCAGCTTTTCAACCTGGATGTGAGGGCCTACAACTTCTCTTTTTCCTCCTTACCTCCTACAATGATCCTATACTCACTCAATTCATTTTCTAACCATAGGACTGCTTCCATTTCCCTGATGTATCCTGGACTTTCCTTCTTTCCTGATTTTGTTCATGTTACTTTTCATCCTGACGCTTCTTTTCCACTTCTCTGTTTCTCCACTCCCTTGCTCCTAACCTACATAATTTCTACCTGTTAAAATCATTGATTTATATTAATTGCAGTGGAATATTATGATACTGTTAAAAATTGAGGTAGATGTATATGTGCTGATATGGATAATATTGAAGGCATACTGCTAAAAAACATGTACAACAGTATATATGTTATGATTTCATTCTTAAAAAATTATTAATAATAAATGTATACAAATATATGTGGAGAAAATAATTGGAAAACTGCTTTTGTTTATCATTCTTAAAGAAAATTGATGATTATAGGTATTACGGGATGACTACATATTTCTGTAATGCTTGATTTTTATAATATAGTAGACTCTCCATTAATTGGAACTCAAGCAACCAGAACAATTTTAAGCAAAAACATCTCAAAAATTTTTACTGGTTGTTTGAGATTGTGCTGGTTGCTTGAGTTCCAGTTAACAAGAACGTCTGCTTGTATTTATCCGGCATCTACCAAGCCCCATGTGTGCTGGTTAACTAAGAGTCTTCTGTATAATGGTTGTATATTTCTGTAGTAATCAGAAAACATAAAGCAAGAAAAAATATAGTCTCCAACCTTCAAGGTTCATCTGAATTTTCTCCTCCCTAGTTTCTCCCACTGGCAGGTGCTCATACTCATATCCCCACTCGCTATAACACCCTCTTGTGTGCAGCTCACATCAAGCCCCATGGTACAATAATTTATGGTTTGCCTTATTCCCTTCTTATTGCTCTTGCAGAAGAAGTTGTTATCATTTGAATCCTTGACCCTGTAGGGCCTGGCCGAGTGCCCGTGCCCAGAGGCTGTTCCCTCAGTGTTTGTGGAGCTGGGCTGCGATGCCCCAGGAATATCTGAGTATCCTGGGGCCTCAGTGCTCCTGTGGTTTGGGAGCGACTAAAGGCCCCTCCTTTTTCCATTGTGGGAGCTGTACATCTGATGGGGCTGATGCACTGGCTTTTAATTCATTAACAGTGTCCCGACTAGCATCCTAGTGATTATGATTGATGAGAATGTGATTGGAAATCTCATCTGAGTTCTCACTGATCCCTAGAGGGATCCATTCTCACATAGCAACCTATGTCCTAATATAGCATTAGATAAGTTCAATTCAGCAATCCATCAAGACACAAAGTAATTGAAGTGTAGATTAGTGCCTGCCAAGAATGGCAGGAGGAAATGATGGGAGGGTTTTTGGTGAAAAGGGATGAGCTGCCCAGCCCCTAGGGAATTAGTCATTCTACCAGCCCACCAATCCTCTGTTGAACTTTAAGATGTCTGCTTTGTAGGTATTTCCAGGCCCCAGATCAGCACAGATTCTGGTCTTTGCATCAAGGAACTTTTATAATACATAGCAAGAGATTTTTCTTTTTGGTCTAATCTACTTTTTTGAGAGAGTAGGCAGTGGAGGTGTTGACAGTTAGAATTTGGTTGTTCCTAAAGTACTGTCAGGCCTAGCTCAAAGGCAGAGGGGGAGTTAGTGTCTGGTGGTGGAAGAAGAGCTGCTTTTGAAGTCAAATGGATTACCAACTACTTAAGGCAGTAACCACTGTGGGGTGCAGGATCCAAAAATGCTTGGTAATTTGATGTATGGTAAATATTTGTTGAGTTGGACTAGAATAACCAAGGTATTCACATCTGTAAAGTAGGAATGCCTACCCCATAGGATTGTCGTGAAAATGAAATAAGGTACGTGTAGCAGCTATTCCAGTACCTAGCAACAAAGAGGTAATTGGTATCTGCTGGTTTCCTCTTTTCTGCCCCCGTCCCTCTTACACCTTTAAAGGTTTGACATCTTATGACTTAGTAGGTACATATGGTAGACTCTCAGTTAGCCAGCACCCCTGGGGATTGGTAGATGCTGGATAAAGGTACCTGACACTTTCAAGCAACCAGCACAAAAAAACTTCAGTTTTTTTGCCAGTTGCTTGAGAGTTTTGCCAGTTGCTTGAGTTGTGGTTAACTAAGAGTCTATTGTACTTACTAGGTTATAATGAGAATAGCTTGAGCTGGTCTCATTTTTAGCATGTGTAGCCTCTCTCCCTGTCTAGGGTTGCCTTCTGTGGTCCTTGTAGCCGTCCATCCACATGATCTGTGAGGGCTCTGTTCTCAGCAGTGGCTCATGGCACAGTGGTTTGGTACAGTGGAAAGAGCCAAGGGGCTAGGGCAAGTTGCTTGAGCTCTTTGTCATCTATTTTCTTATCTGTAAAAAAGTAATGTTTGCCCTGTTCAGAATTTATATTGCAGTCCAAATCTACTTCTTTCTGAGAGGGCATTTTCATATCCCCATTGTTCCTGAGGGATGCTATGTCCTGTTACAATTCAGCGGTTCTCAACCTGAGGGTCGTGACCCCTTTGGGGGTCAAACGACCCTTTCACAGGGGTTGCCTAAGACCATCGGAAAACACATATCAGATGTTTACATTACGATTCATACCAGTAGCAAAATTACAGTTATGAAGTAGCAACGAAAATAACTTTATGGGGGTCACCGCAGCATGAGGAACTGTATTGAAGGGTCGCGGTATTAGGAAGGTTGAGAACCACTGTGCTACATGCTTCCCTTCCTATTGCCCTGCCTGTACTCACCTTACCTCTCAGTCTTAGGACAAGAATTTATCAAGTGAACTATTATTGTGATAATAGTGGTTAATGCTGTGCTCATGGTGTGGTAGTACAACTCTTTCATGAGGCTGCATGCTAATTAAAAGGAGTTAGTTAAAGTAAAAGATAGCTGTGTGTGTGTGTGTGTGTGTGTGTGTGTGTGTGTATGTATATATTACTGTTGGAACATAAATTAAAATTAAACTGTGCTTGTGGGATTGGGGAAAACAAATATAACAACCACTTTGACTACTTTGGTTATAGGACCTAAACATTAAATGTAATTCTGAATGTCCTGGCATTTACGAGAAAAAGGGAAATATAATGAATCATATAATTGTCTAATAAAATAGCCAATAATTATATTTGTCTACTGAGAAAGAAACAGTTTCCTGCTACTAATAAGAACTAATCTAAAAGCATTTTATAATAGATGTTAAACCAGGTAGTGGACATTACTTTAACAAGATTTTTTAAAATTTATTTTATGCCTCTATCTTTTTTCTTTTCTTTCTTTTTTTTTTTTTTTTTTTTTTTATGTGGGTAGTTCCCTGGCTGGGAATCGAACCCAGGCTGCAGTGTTCATAGCGCCAAAGCCTTAGCCACTACACCACCAGGGAACTCCAACAAGATTGTTTTTCAAAAATGCAGAAATGTTTTTTTCAGTCTACTCCTTTATAACAGAGGTGTCCAACCTTTTGGCTTCGCTGGGCCACATTGGAAGAATAAGAATTGTTTTGGGCCATACCGAAAATACACTAACACTAATGATAGCTGATGAGTTAAAGGAAGGTCTGTGCATTATTTTTGTAATGTTTTAAGAAGGTTTACAAAGTATTGTTGGGCCACATTCAAAGCCATCCTGGGCCGTGTGTAGCCTGTGGTACATAGGTTGGACAAGCATGATAGAGACCCTGAACAAAATCTGAGGACACATAAGAAAGCAGGATTGAATGAATTTGTTTTGTAGGGGACAAATCCAGTGAACATTTATTTGTTTTAACTAGGATACAATGTAGAATCCCCTCAGCAGATAGAGGAGGAGTCTGTCCTTTAGATTGCCTTCCTCAGATATCTGCTCTGTCAGGTTGGTTTTGGCAAGGACTTGAATAGTAGTCAAATTAAGATTGAAAACTGGCCAGGATTTGACACAATCTAAGTAATCAGTGTTTCATCTTTCAAGACAATCTTAGCCAACAGCTTTTATTTAGAATGATCCATTTGTGTTCATGCTGTGTGTATAGTGGCAATGTAAAAATGAATGGACACGTTGACTTTTTAATGAAAAACCTAATGAATTGTTTAACCATTTTCATTAGTGTGTCCAATTGGTGGTAAAAATCTATATTCAGCAAGTTTTGCATATATGTATAGCTTTATTTGGAGACAAATAACATCATTTACAATCTATTGTCAAGTGCAATAACATGTGTCAACCCCCCACTGAAGAATGGTAGCTTTCAGTTACATAACAAATTATTTTGTTTGAGATCAGAAGTATAAATATAGGCTTAGAAGACTTGCTCAGAGATGTTAGTTGTGGCTGTGGGAGAGAAGGTAGAAATTCCAGGTTTTCCAGTTTTTTTCCTTTGGTTTTTCTCTTTTTGGGTCATTGAATTTGGTGCAGGCAAGAAAAAAGTCATTGGAAAATATTTATGTAGCCAGTGCATACTTGCTAATGGAGATGATTCCTTCAGACCTCAGAAATGGAAGAAAACCACAAGGCTGTATATGAATAAAGTGATTTTGAAGTGATTTTCTTACTTTGTTAAACCTTTTGGTTTCAATTAGTCTCATAAGAAGCTGTTTAGTAGAGTTTAAGTTTTTATTTACTTCTTTTTGCTACTGCCTGAACTAAAGAAATCCAGGCCAGTCTATTATTACTTTGTCCCTTATGAATGTTATTTTTCGCTCTTGCCCCGCCTCCATCTCTGAAAGGGTTATCTGGATCATTTGGGAGAGCAGAGTACTCTGTACTTGTTTTTATGCATTATTTATGTTTGCATTTAATTATACTCAGCCTTCCTTTCTGTTATGGAGTAGCCCTTGAGCACATTTGTTTCAGGGAGTAGGAATCTGTTATAACAATTAGCTCTGGAGAGAGGCGAATTACCCATTATTCTTGTCCTCAGAAGAGATATAGTTCTAATGGATCCCTGGCCTCCTACATGACTCCTCTGGAGAGCCACTGGTCTTGTTTACTCCTTGGCTCAGGATCTCCTAATTTAGGACTGGCAGGAGGTACTCTGTGTTGTAAACCAGATTTTAGTCCCCTAGAGGGACCTCTGCTGCAAGGCCCCAGGATTTCAGCTGATACTTGTGCTGTCCATCATGACTCTCAAAAGCTCTTTCCATTTAATGTTTGACTGGGCCCTTATAGTATTTCAGGGATGTGCTGTTTGTTAAATGAAGAGCTACTTTTGTGCTGTTTAATACGGTAGTCACTAGTCATTTGTGGCAATTTAAATTTAAATTAATTAAAATTAAATCAAATTTAAAGTTTAGTTCCTTAGTCACATTTCAGTTGCTCAATAGCCATGTGTGTGACTGGGGCTTTGATGGACAGCATGAATTTAGAACATTTCTGTCATAGAAATTTCTATTGGACATCACTGGTCTATAAAGGTAGATAACTGATGCTAGTATTCTTAATTGACTGCTGATGTGGAAACAGAATTTCCTCTTCTATACTGTACATTAAATAATTACTTGATGATCATTATTATTTTGCTGCTTTATTAATTTAAAGTCATCAAGTGTAAAGTGCTAGATAATGCTAGCTAAAGTTATTGGCGGCAATGCCGGGTTCTCTGCTGCTTGTTGCCTGGCATTTTTTATGTGTGTCATATGGTGGTGGTTTCCCATACACTGGGAATGGTTGACACAAAGGTTATGAGGCCAAACTTCTCAGCTCTTCCTAATCATGTGGGTGGCCTCAACAGGTCGGGTCTTGCCTTTTTCTTTGTTGCACTGACTTTCTCCAACAGGGAGGCATGGAGAAAGTAGATCTGGTGAAATTTGGAAGCACAGATGGGAAGATGTTTGGCTTTCAGGACCTGTTATATGAAAATCCAGTCCAAAGGGTTCCAGGAGAGTTAAGATGATTCCTGAAATGAAGTGTTTCCCCCGCCCCCCCACCCCCGCTGTGAAACTTCAAAGAGAGATTGGGAAGCTTTTTGTTGGTTACAATTTTGTCTACTATAATTCTTTGTAAATTTTTTCAAGCAAGATATGGTTAGCCAAATATTAGAGACACAGAATATATAGTAACCAAATGTTGTTTGTAGTATACTCAGAAATGTGAATGTGAGATTTTACATGGAAAAAAATATAGCCACATTGCACAAGTGATCTTTACTGTACTGAGGGTCCTTGGGCCCATACGAAATCTTTTGAAATCCCAGATCTAGATATGTGCCTCCTTGCTCTGTGTTTTAGTTTGTCTGGGGTGTGTTAGAGGGAATGAAGACAATGGAAGGCACACTTATATATACCATTCCTTCTATCCTGCAATCCTGTGCTCTTAAGGAATACTAAAGCATATGATTTGTCCTAGGATAAGCTGAATATTTCAGCCAAAGAGATGAGTCCCTAACAGTGGGATTTGATTAGTAGGATTTGAGGAGTGGGGTTCTGGAATTGCAGTGTTTGTCTCACAGCTCTCAAATCCCAGCACATCAGTGACTGTTTTGGTGCCTCTGCATAGGACTGTGCCCACTGCTGTGCCATTTTAGGTTGAGTGCAGGTTTATTCAGAGAGGAGGTTTTTGGGAAAGTTCCTCATGACATGTGGTAAGGCCTCAGTTTTGGTCTCAGGAGGCACGATGGTAGCTGTTAGGAAAAGCTAAGGGAGATTAAACAATAAATTCCCAGAGAGAATTAAAAAGATTGTTAGTTTAGATTCACTATCTAGACAAGAACATTTTGGGAGGATGGAGTTTCATTGTAGGTTGGGACTCTGGCCGCCTTTTCTTGGATTTGGGCCTGTTAGGATTTCAGTTATGAAAACTGATGAGAGCTCTAGAAACACCAGCCCCATTTGATGGGTAGTCTCTCTCAGGTGGTCATTTTTCTTCTAAGTTTCAGCATCTCTCTGAAGATCATAGATATGCCCCCTCCATTCCACTGAGCCTGCAGACAGTCTGGAGACATGCTGCCACACTTGGAACTATACAGAAATTCAAGTTAAAACTTCACTGTCCCTGGCCACTGTGGGCTTGTAATGAAAGTCATATAGAACATTTAATTGATGCCTATGACCAGATATGCAAAATATCTAAAAATGTGAAATAATGAGGAAGTCTAAGTATTGGATAATAGAAATTTGGGGGAAATTGAAATATATGTGACAGTTTTATAGTTTTTGTAGTTTTGACATTATTTATTTTGGAAACAAGGAATTATGTGTTTTGTTCATAAAGGTATTATGTATTTAGCAAAATGAAATTCTATAAAAAATTGGGAAAAATTTGCTTTTGGATTATGGAGGAGAGAATGGCTAAAGAGCCAGAATTAGCCCTGAGAAGAGAATTGCTTCTTATTTCTTTCTGGAGGGTTTTTTATTAATCAGTTTAGGGTACAATGGTCTTCGAATAAGAGTGACCATTAGCCATACCCATTGAAGGGAAATTGGTTTCATAGTCAATGTATTGGTGAAAAAAATGGGATGGCTATAAATCTGACCTTTTTGACATTGTGTCCTCAGTTTTTCAGATGTCCACCCAGCTGTCACAGGCCCTAGGAGTAATTATTTACTCTTCTAAATGGAGATGCTCTGAGCTCCCACAGCTCAGAGATTGATTGCAGTATGGGACAGTGTGCAAATGACTATGTCAGTATCAAGCTTTTGCTGTTCCCAAGGTCCATTTTAGTGTTTTCCATGTAACGCATTTGACTTTTAGCTTCTGTTGCTAAAGTAATGGCAATATATTCTGTTTTCCATTTGCTTATTTATGGTCTTGTATTCTACCCTTGCAAAACTTCATATAAAGGTACAAAGCTTCAGAAACGTACACATACCAGAGTAATAGATAACTCTGGTTTGGTTACAAGGCAATAATTTAAGTTGACAGGTTTAGCTGATAACATAAAACACTAGAGAATATAGGATCAGTTTATAAATGTCAGTAGAACCCCTGAGAGGTAGTTGCTGCCTTGGATCTGATTCTAGTACTGCTGTTTTGTCTAATATATCATAAAGTGAAATAAAGTGATGTCTGTGAAAATCTGGCTGACCAAGATTAAAGGAATAGGGCTGTAAATTATTAATAGCTATCAGTTTTAAGCAACTTTCAGAAGGGACTAAATGACAGGACATTAGAGTCCTTGGAAAGACTTGGGCCTAACTTCTCTGGAATCTTTAGAGGCCAAGAGAATAGGTGGGTCTGCATGTGGCAGGTCCTATTGGGAATCACAGCTTGCCAGTTCTGCATGACCCACTATGCCTTTGTCCTGGGAAAATGGAACCTTAGAATAGAGATTGTGAAATCTGATGTCTGGCAACTAGACCTTGTGGAAGGTCATTACAGGTTCTGTCACTATGACAGCCATAGTCATCCAAAAAGATGATGTGAAATATTTTAGTGATTTGTGAAAACTAAAATTAGTTCAGCAAAATGGGGCATCTCTTTTATGGAAAATAAATATTCCTGCTTTATCTCAATATTTATTCCCCATAAATGTGCTAGCATTTATGTACCATTATTTTATGATCGTATTTTATTTCTTGTGACACATGCTCTGTTATTAATGTCTGCAGAGTCAGGGGAAGTGGTAGGGACTGGTTAGGGCATCCAGGAGTAGTTGATTTTTAGGGAACTAGTTTCAGTTTTGTGTAGTTAATAGGACTGGACATAAAAACTAAGCTCACATATCATTTTCATGTCTCTCAATGGTGTCCACACACTGAAAAGTCTTTGGAGTTTTGCATGTACTCTATACAGCAGTTTCTACCGATGTCCTTGTTTTGTTCCTTGGAAAAATAAAGTTCCAAGGATGGAAATTCTTTTTTTAGTTTTAATTTTTCAATTGCATTTGCCGTTCAGTATTATTTTGTATTAATGTCAGGATAGAAATTTTAAAAAACGTAATGCTTTCATCCATCTGCCTCAAGGCTGAATTGCACTGAACCCTGTCTAGGTTGGTGAGGACATCCTTCTTCCAGAGGTTTCTGTGGATAATGCTCACAAATTCTGGTTGCTGATTTGTGGTTTTCAATCACTGTGGACATTCGCATTGTCTCAGTCTGTTTGGGCTTCTATAACATAATACCATAGACTGGGTTGCTTATAAACAACAGAAATTTATTTTACACAGTTTTGGAGGCTAGGAATTCAAGATCAAGACAACAGCAGTTTCAGTGTCTGGTGAGAGCTCACTTCCAGTTGTATTCTCACAGTGGTCTCCCTTGGTGGAAGGGGCAAGGCAACTCTCTAATGTCTCTTATAATGGCACTAATCTCATCCATAAGGCTCCACCCCAATCAAAGGTCCTACCTCACTGATGACAATCTCATTTTCTTTATTTCATAAGCCATTTGCTATTTTTGCTTAGATGCCCAAATGATCTTTTCCTTTCCCTTAAAATCCAGTAATTTTACTAGCATATGTCTTGCAGTTGGACATTCCTAGTCAGTATTCTCAGGTATATAGTGCTGTCTTTCAATACATAGTATTTTTTTTTTTTTTAATGTGGGTGGTTCTCTGGCTGGGAATCGAACCCAGGCCGCAGCGTTGACAGCGCCGAAGCCTAGCCACTACACCACCAGGGAACTCCAATACATAGTATTTTTTAAAAAAATATTTTTTATTTTAGTAAACTTTTCTCTTGAATTACAGTTTTTTTTGGGGGGGTGGGGGGCGGGGGAAGTTCCCTGACTGGGAATTGAACCCAAGCCGAGGCATTAAGAGAGTCGAAGCCTAGCCACTACACCACCAGGGAATCCCCCTGAATTATAGTTTTTGGTATTCCCTTGTTTGGACTTTATCTAATGTTGGATCTTCTTTGTCTCTCTTCGTTGTTTATCAGGTTTTGACAAATTTTACCTTTTTTCCCATCATTTCTTTTTTGTTTTTCAAATTTTCCTTTCACCTTCTAGTTATCTTAAAGCATTTTTTTGGTGATTATTTCTTCTTCTGTTTCTAATTTTTCCTTGAGTTCTAGCACTTCATTTCTTATTTTTGTTCCTGAATATCTTGTATCATTTGAAAAATGTATTTAGCTCATTTTGAAATAGGAAGTTACAGTTTTCATCAGTTTGTGGCTATGTCTTTCTGGTTTCTTTCATTATCTGTAGGGTTGTTATTCTTTTCCTTATCCTGTTTTCCTTTCTTGTAATAACTTTATAGGATTTGACCTCAGTTCTTTTCTGTTGCTCATTTTTATGTGAAATTTAGATTTTTTTTTTAACTTTTAGAAAGAAGCACAGCTTTAATTACTTTTTCTAAATTTATGGTGCTGCCTCTTCTATTGTTTTCATGTAGTTTTCAAAACCTGGCAGCTTGCTTTATGAAGTTTCCTGGCTCTGTTTTTCTTCCCAGTTTTTATTTGGACCTTCTTTTGCCTTTCTTTCTATTGTTCCAGTTCTACTCAATACTAATTGCACTTTTAGAAGTGTCATCTAAGTGTGGGACCCAGTCCTGACAGAGAGCACTTGTTGATTCAATTGGAGAGTTCATTGGGGCTAGACTGCTCTAGGCCCTTGAGAACTTACCACGTTTCCTGCACTCGCCCGCTATTGGACTGGGAAAAGTACCCCCTAGGTTCAACTGCTGTTCTCCCATTGGCCCACTGTGTTTTTTAATGAATACATGTTGGCGATATTGGGGTTTTCTTTTCTCGTCTTTCAGATACCTCATTGCTTTCTGTGCTTTCCCACGTCGAGACTGATACCTTGCAGATCTGATGTCATTTGGTAGTTTGTCTTCACCTGCTTCTGTTTTGGGATTCTTAGGTATCTGTCCACTTCGTTTTGATATAAATGTTGCTTATGGGTTTGGTTTTACTGTCTGAGTCTGTTTTGTGTGGGGATTGGATAGCCTAAAATACTAGCTGCTGCCACATTAACATATATATTCTTTAAAAAGGAATATGAAGTCATATGTTTGCACGTTACTCTTCTTGCTTAGTCTTAGTCATCTTTTTGTCAGTACCAGTCTCCCTCCTCTTTGTTGGGACTGTTGTATTCCATGGAAGGAATATGCTATATTTTGTAACAAGTCCCATACTGATGGACATTGTGTTGTTTTTTATTGTTTATAATTATTAAAACATTCTGTTTACGTGTCAATATGCACTTCTGTGAATGTCTCTATTGGATGAATTCCCGGAATTGGAATCTACTGGGTCAAGTGGAATGAACAGTTACAGTTTTAACAGATGTTGCCAGATGCCAAAAGTCTTTGTACTAATTTATATTCTTACCTACAGTGTATTAGAATACCTGTTGCTGTGTGACCTGTAGGCCCTCCAAGGTATGTGTGCTTATGTGTGTTTGGGAGTGATTTACAGACCTCTTTAAGAAACTGGTGAAAACTGTGGACCTTCTCTGAAAAGTGTAATTTTACACTTAAATATTTCACATACAATTTCAGTCTTCACCACCTGGTGTCAGGTGACATTGTTCTTGTTGCCTTCCAAATCACCAGTGCTCTCTTCCTTCTGCTTGGTGGGCTAGAGAAAACTTAAAAGTTGAAGGCTAAAGAAGAGTTGTTGAGCTATGACCGATAGTTCATCCACCAAGTCCTGTAGTCAGAGATGATAATACTTAGTTCTGATATAAATGTTGCTTATGGGTTTGGTTTTGAAGTCCATAGTAAAGTCTGATGTGTGTGGTTTACTAACAGTTAAGAATTACACCATGTTTCTCTCTCATTCTATTTTGATTTCTTGCTGTTTCTTTCTTTCTTTCTTTCTTTTTTTTAAGTGAGGATTGCAGCCAGCAAATGGAGTAAAGATTCTTTTTATTTATTTATTTATTTATTTATTTATTTATTTATTTATTTATTTATTATGTGGCTAGTTCCCTGGCTGGGAATCGAACCCAGGTCACAGCGTTGACAGCGCCAAAGCCTTTAGCCACTACACCACCAGGGAACTCCCCTTGCTGTTTCTTTCTATACCTCTCTTTTTTTTATTTTTATTTTTTCATGGATTGAGGAGTAATACTGTGGAATTAAAACACATTTAAAACTACAAGTTGTATTTATTAAGTTTTATTTCCCCCTGGTCCCAAATTAAGACTGTCTTGGCAATAATAATATATCTCTCTGCTCCACATTTCAGAAAGAGCAAATTATTTGCTTTTCTCCTCAGAAAACTCACTCATCTTTGTTTTGGAACATATATGTAATGGATATTTACTCTGTACTGGGCACTCTCAGAAATGTAAGGACTATATAGATATCCTGACTTTAGGATGACCTGCTAGGGAAAATTTGAGAAGTATCATATTTTTATGGACTTATTTCCTTCACTAGACCAATGATTTTTTTTAAGATTAGAAAAGACATGTCTAATCTTTGATTTTCCTATTAGCTGGGATATTGTAGGTGGTCAGTAAATGTTTGTTTAATGAGTAACAAGAACCCAAATGACTAGGAAAATGAATTGAGTAAGTATCATTAGAGAGGAATAAGCACCACACTCTGGAGATTGAAAGGAAGGAAAGACATGGAATTGTTCAAGCTATGCCTTTAAAAATGGATTTGAATTGGACAGGCTAAAAGCTAGCAAAGAGGCAGTATCAAGAACCAGGGAAAGCATGGTGTATTTGGCCACAGCATGGAGTAGCTGTGGATGAGGGGAGATGAGGCAGAGAATATCAGGCACGGACTTTATTGGATTAGGTAGGCCTTGATCACCAGCATGGGCATTTGGTACTTTGGAGGGCAGCAAAGAACCACTGAAGGTTTGTAAGAAGGGGAGTGCCAACACAGTTGTCCTTGCAGATGCTTTGCCTGGCTGTAGTGGCAGGAGGCCTGGCACAAGGAGGAAACATTTCTCTTTTCAGTGGAGATTAGGTCTCATGATCTTCTTTGGTCCCTTCTAACTCATGATGCTGGTGTCCCTGGAGTTCTGAGGGATTTGCCTTTTTCTTTGTAAATTTGAAATGGAAAGTGGAGAGAGTATGTCCTGGAGATGGCTCTTTGGGAGGTGATTTCTATCAAAAGGGATCCAGGCCAGAAGTATCAATAGGGAGTGAATCCACTCATGAGTGGTAGGGAGCACAGAGGCCAGAACTTCCAAGCACTGCTTGGGTCCCTGTAGGGAACCTGAGAGTGTCTAGCAGGTAGAGTATACATAATCAAGTGACAATTGCACAGTTCACATTAGATGCTCAGGATTGAAGGGAGGTGCAGCTGGGAGCAGCATCCGCTGTTGTGAAGGTGGGGCAGAGGTATGGACAGGCTGCTTTTTGGAAGTATGCACATCAGGTTTGCTGGAGCGTCAGCCTTGTGTTTAGCGGCCCAAAACATCCAGGCCTTCTCCCCTATGCTTGGATTGGCACCTGACAGAACAGTCCTGAGGAGCAGGAAGCCAGAGCAGGGCAAGGGCTTTTATATGCTTTATGGTGCATTGTTGCAAAATGGGCTTAAGCCTATGATTTAGTTTATCAGGAAGCCTGAAACCCTTCTTCCTTGTTACTGGCTGGCAGTTGTTCTCATTTAAATTCTCTCCATGTTTGCATAGGTTATGCTGCTGCCTCTTTGATTTCTGTTCTGATGTCTTGGGGAGTGGGAAAGAGACTGCCCCATCTTAAATGGGTTTGGTTGGCCTGCTGGTGGCCCCAGCTAAGGAAGGCTGTAGGGGTGTTTTCAGTTTGGTACAAGCCTCATTTAACCAGCTCATTTGCTGCCCTCCCAATTTGGATGCACTGAAACCCTCATTGTTACTGAACTTTTTGCAGCCTTAACAAGGCAGGCTGATATGAAAAGTCTACAAAAATCATGTACGCACCTCTCCTCTAAAGAATTCAATCAGGTATGTACTGAGAGCCTATTAACACTCAGTCTGACCGTCTGTCATGGCACTGGTCCCTGTCTCATAGCTGGGACAACTCAACAAGTCAGAGGCAAGAGACAGGCAAACACTGTTACTGAGAGCTCTCTGGAATCAACCCTAAGCATCCTACATGCATTATCTGTTACTCCTCTATGAATTCCATGAAGTGAGTATTCTGAGCCCCATTCTGTATGTGGCCCACAGAGGTTATTTTTCCATGGTCTCAAAGTTATTAAGTGGTGGAACTGGATCTGGAAACTGGGTCTTCCTTTGCCTGTGCCCTCTACCACTATACTGGACAACTGCCCAGGTCACCCAAATGTTAGAAGCTAGAATTTTTTCTTTTTTCTTTTCTTTTTTTTTTTTTTTTTTTTTATATGTGGGTAGTTCCCTGGCTGGAAATTGAACCTAGGCTGCAGTGTTGACAGTGCCAGTGCCGAAGCCTTAAGCCACTACACCACCAGGGAACTCCTAGAATTTTTTCTGGTGAAACTGCAACACAGGCGAAGAAAGCAAAGCACAGCTTTACCTAGTAGACCTCTTAATACTGATGATCCAAAACTTTAAACTAAGAGGCAACAAATTGGGACTGTTATTACACTTCGATAGGTTAAAGAAGGCTCAGGTGACTGACCTCATTTTGTTTTTCAACTTGGCCATGTTTAAGGGAGGCCCTCCCACAGTGAGGGGGTAGGGGTCGAGGGTGGGGGGAGGGAAGGACTTGGGACTAGTTGTTTTCTTGACCGCCTTCTCTGCACTCTTATCTGTTGCTCTGTCTTTCTCTTTCCCCACTCTGATTTGCATTCTGTGGCCCCTCCTCCCAAAAGAGATTTAAGAGTCCCATACTTTAGAGCTGATCTAGTGAGAAATTCTATCCTAGGAATTTTGCTTCATTCATACCTATAGATTTTCCTCTCTTTCCACTGCAGGGAGCATACAAATTGAGGGGAATTTACAGCAGGTACTGGGGAAATTGTAGGGGTCAAATGTAGTTGATACTGTTTTGAAGTAATTCATAGAACCATGTTTGACTATGGAGGTAACAGGTGCTGTAACAGAGAACAAATAGAGCCACTTGTGATGTCAGAATCCCTAAGGACTGATGGGGTGAGGAAAAATGGATTAAAAATTAAAGCACAGTATCTTGGCACTTGGCTTTTATTTCCCCCTTATTAAATTATGGTTTCTGTTTGAGGAAAATATTATAAATGAGAACAAAGAGTATGTTTCGAATATAATCTTTGTACTTTAAATTTGACTAATGAGTGGTTTTAGCACTTCGATTTGGTTTTCAGTCAACCTGTGTTCAAAGTGTCAATTAACCAATAAATATTATAAAAAAATAAGAGTCAGAAATGGTTGCCACTCTTGCTGATGAGCTGCTAATGAAACTGCCTGGGTGGCAAATGCAGGCATTCTGGAATCCCCTGGACTCCTAGAGTCTTCTCTAGAAAATGAGCAATAGTGGAGCTAAGGCTCATGACCCCTGGGAAACAGGCACATTTAACTCCTTCCCTTCCGATTTGCAATCACCCCCTGCCCCTCATTATTAACTGAAGCTCATTACTAGTACCTCATGGTTAATGCCAATTATAGTGAGGATTTTAAAAATGCAGTTTTATTTGACTCAATTCCTAAGTGGCTTTAGAAAACTGGAAGTACTGTAGCTGTGCTGCAGTTTATTTCCAGCTACCTGGCCCTTGGTCTCTTGGTGATTGCTTTCCTTTCTAATTTTACTGAGCCTTTTCTCAGTCTCTTCACCCCCAACATATACATATACACATGACTGAAAATAGATGGAAGTCTGAATATATTCATGGTTTTGTAGGGATAAAGAAGTATGGGATAGGTGGGCAGCATATCTTAAAAAGAAAAGGAAAGAAATGGCAGAACTGGTAGACCACAGCAGTCAAGAGGGTTGTTGAAAACCAGATTCCTAGCATGGATGTAAAAGCCTAAGTGCTCTGATTAAGAAGCTGTGCTGTACCTATTAGTCTCCCTGGGTTTTCTTCTAAGCTAGAGAGCAGCATAGGACACAATGAAGATAGATACAAAGTGGGAACAGAGGGGAGTTCCCTGGTGGTATAGTGGCTAAGGCTTCGGTGCTGTCAATGCTGTGGCCTGGGTTCGATTCCCAGCCAGGGAACCACCCACATAAAACAAAACAAAAACAGAAAGGAAAAAGAAAGGGAACAGAGGCAATCAGTGGGCTAAAAAAATAGATGTGGGATGTCTGTCATAGGTCTCTGGGTGAAGGTAGCCCCTCTCCCCTGTTCTCCTTTATTCTTTACCTGGTTTTATTAAAATCTGGAGCTCTGACAGGTCCCCTGGGCTGTTGGGAGGAGTCACTGCACATGCTTAAAGGTCTGGTACTTTTACAGAAGGAGGACTGACAGGGCCATGATACATAGGATTCCTAGTTTTTCTGTTCAAAATACTATCATCCCTTAGTACTGTCTCATTCTTTCCTTTCCCGATCCATTCCCCTGGTTCAGGCTTTATTATGTCTGACTAGGTCAAGTATAATAGCTTTCTAACCAGCCTCCCTACTTCTTTTCTCCCTGTTTTGTATGCTGAGCTTCAGATGCTTCAAGTGGAGTTACTCATTGCCCCCTTAATATGCCCATTTGCTTGTTTGACTGAAAGGTGTTCTCTGGTCTTGGAACTCTGAATGTTGATACCTCTCTTCCTCCTCCGTACTCCTCAGTGGCAGCAGTTGGTTTTGTTCATGTGGCTTTCTTCCCACTGTCCAACACAGCAGTGGCCCTCAGTGGGTGTGCAGTAAGCTGTGGTAGAAGGGATGCCTGTAAAAGAGTATCCTCTTGCCCAATCCTCCTAGTAAATGCTTTCAGACCAGCTAGGTGTGGAAAGAGGCTCACTGTACCCTAGATATGATTGCATTGAGCCTTGGTTTTGACATTCTGAGTACCTTTCTGACTGTAACACAGTAATCTTCTAAGTAGCATTGCTAATCCTTGTTCTAGAGGGTGGTGGGAGCTGTTAGGGTAGCTGTGCCCTGAGGAATACAGGGAAGTCTCTTGTTCTGGTGGGTTTTAATGCAGGTAAGAGATTTCCACCCTTACTTGGAAGCCATGCCAGAGAACTCTGCTAAGGCCCTGCCCAGATTCTATGTTCTGTGACTTAGAGTGAAAAGTCAGTTTGGAGAATAGTTGTATTTTTTTTTTTCCTCCTTTTGCCATTGTTTAGTCCTTTTAGACAATGCATAAATACAAGTATAATCTAGATTGGTTCACTGTTTTGCTGTTTAAAAAAAAAAAAATCTCCATTTATGTTACCCTTCAGAAAATGGTAACATTAAGCAGAGAGTTCAGCACCCTAGAGAGGTTTGTGCACATTTTTTTTTTTTTTTTTTTTTGTTACTGGTTCAGTCAAGTCTTGCCTTGGAGACAGGATAGATGCTCATTTGTGAGAGTCAGGGATCGTGCCAGGACTTGTTCAGGGGTTTTGAATAAAAAAGCTGGAAAGGGCTATGGTCGTCATGACAACCGGGCCTATAAAGTCTCAGCTTTGACCAGCCCTGGTTAGGAGCTTGGAAGCTCGGGTGAGGTGAGGGCATTGCTTTCTGTTCTATAGCCTATCTATTCCTTGTGGCCTGGGGAGTGGGGGCAGAGGGGTGGCATTCAAGCTGACCTTTGTGGAGCCTTACTGTGTGCCTGGAGTTAAGCCTGAGCTGTGGGCACAAGTAATTGGTCCCTGCCCTTCAGAAACTCAGCATAATTGGGAATCTTTACGCTTGTTAACACATACCTACAGGTCTTGATCAAGAAAATGTCTTTGTTTCATCTTGGTTGACATTTACCTTTTGGGGGCTGTGTTTCCTGAAGCACTTAAGTGCTGAGTACTGACAGTGTTTTCTTATTTGTTCTTCACAACAATCTAACACATTAGGGAAAGCAGGCACAATAGTCTCTTTTAATTTGACACAGAAAGATCTGAAAATTCAGACAGAAAAAGGAATTTGGCTAAATTCCCTTGACCCTCAAAGACAGAGCTGAGTGGGTAGCTGAGTTCCAGGGCTCATAGTGGCAGAACTAGAGCAGTCCTTGATTTTCTGCCAGTGTGTCCAGGTATGACTTGAAAGAACCTAGAAGTCCCTGGGGGAAGAGGTTTCCAGGCAGGAGGCTATAGAGGATACCCAATATGTTTTACCTCTCCCAAAGCCATGTCACTACTGAGGCATCTGATGCCAAGGCAAAAACCAGAGCACTGTGGATCCATCTCATTTGGCCCTGTCATCACAGAAGCAGGACAGTCAGGCTGCACCGCAGTCACTGTGGGCATCACCGAGGAGGACCCTGCCACTGTGAGTCCCAGAGTGGCAAAGTTTTAATCACTAGGCACTGGGATGAGTTGGGACAAAGACAGAGTCAGGCAAAATTTGTCAATAGGTGAAACTTTTCTAGGGGTCACAAATTGACTGTGGGCTGAATTTCATTTATGGATATGTTTTGTTTGGCTTTTATATTTTCAATTTGAATGCTTTAGAGGGGGCATTTTTCTGAGTGCTCACTGGTCCCTGTTGCCTTACAGGTGACTTTCCTCACTTATCTCTCTTACTTGCCTACCTCTCATAAGCATTTGTGTTGGCTCTTACCTCTTGGATCACTGTTCTTACCTGCCCTACTACCAGGGTTTCTCTTGTCCAGGTGCTTCATGGCCTCGACTTTTCTAGGCCCATTTTCTTCTCCTACTTTGCCCAGAACTGTCCTGCTGGGACTGTTGAGGTTCTGAGCTTAGCTCTCTGTACTGTTCCCTAGAAATACTTGCTGTCACCTTGAACTGCATCTGATAGATTGCTGTTTTGGGATTCAAAAGGGAGAAGGTACTTCTTTATCCAAAGAAATGAAAATTTTAGAAAACTTTATTGAAATAAAATTTATATGCCATAAAATGTGCTCATTTAAGCTATACAATGGGAAGAATTCTCAGAGATCCCTAGATGGGTGGTTTCCAGACTGGTATTTCATGAACCAGAAAAACTTTAAAAGAAAAGTTTGGGGACCAGAGGCCAGCTCTTTTATGTTGCTAAGTTAAGGGTCTTAACATAGAAACAACCCACTATCATCCATCATCATCATTATCTCATTTTATAAAAGGACATTTTAACACTAAAAAGATACAGAAACTATATAATTTCAGAAAAAACTATTCTTTATATTGGACACTTGCAACTACTTGTTTCAGTACCATTAGAATGAATTGCCACAATAAACAAACCACCTCAAAACTTGGCTTAAAAAATACAGTAATTTCTTTTCATGTAGCTCTGACTCTTAGAACTGTAGTAATAGTTAACATGCCCTTCAGATGCCCTCCAAATAAACAATTAAACTAACCAGGATATGGATGAGTGGGAACCACAAAATGTAATACCGATGCTGACAAATGAACCAAGTATTACAAATTAATAACACAATCATACTGAAGTGGGTAGGGAAGAAAAGAACTAACCTAAGTGACTTTATGAAATGATATCTTGACTAGATACTATAAAACTAAAGACGAACTGTACATAAATGCTATAATCTAGTTTGGTAAATATGTTTGTCATTGTGGTATGGGTTAGTAATTTTGAAACTAGTTTATATGTCTGTATACTAGAATTGAACCGCAAATATACCGCAGATAATAAGAGCCAGGTTTGTCACTGTTGGAGAAAGAAGTTATAAATAAGGAAAGCACGAAGACAAATGAACTCTGTGGTGCTAGTTTGGAATCTGAGACATAAGTAAACTTGTAGTTTTTAATATATATAGAAAAACAGACATAGAAGTATATGTTTATGTGTATGTATACACACACACAAATTTCCTAGCCCTGTCCATTGAAAGGATCTTGAAGCACTAATACTTGAGTAATAATGGGTACACCTAGCACCCAGATTTTGGCTTCTTTTTTTTTTCTTCTTATTGTTAGGTTTATTGAGGTGACATTGATTAGTAAAAAGTACATAGGTTCCAGGTGTTCAATTCTACAGTACATCATCTATGTCTTGTGTTACGTGTTCATCACCCAGAGTCAGTTCTCTTTTCATCACCATAGATTTGACTCCCCCCTCCCTCCCTCCTCTCCCACTCCCTTCCCCTATACCCTCAGATTGTGTCCATGAGTTTTTGTTGCTTTGTTGCTTTCAGCTTTGTGTTCCACAAATGAGTGAAATCATACGGTTCTTGGTTTTTTTCTGTCTGGCTTATTTCACTTTGCATGATGATCTCAAGGTCCATCCATGTCATCATACATGGCCCCATTTTGTCTTGTCTTATGGCTGAGTAATATTCCATTGTGCATATTGTCTATCAAAGGACACTTGGACTGTTTGCATGATTTGGCCACTGTGAATAGTGCTGCGATAACCATTGGGGTACATATATGTTTGCACACTAAGGTTTTCAAATTTTTTGGGTAGATACCCAGAAGTGGGATTGCTGGATCATACGGTAACTCTATCATTAATTTTTTGAAGAAACTTCATACTGTTCTCCATAATAGTTATACCAGTTTGCTTTCCCACCAGCAGTGTATAAGACTTCCTTTTTCTTCACACCCTCCAACACTTGTTATTTCTTGTCTTACTGATTATAGCCATTCTAACAGGTATGAGGTAGTATCTCATTGTGGTTTTGATTTGCATTTCCCTAATAGCTAGTGAAGTTGAGCATTTTTTTCATGTAAATGTTGGCCATTTGTATGTCATCTTAGGAGAAGTGTCTGTTTAGTCCTCTGCCCATTTTTTTATTGGATTGTTTGTTCTTTTATTGTTGAGTTGTACAAGTTCTTTACATATTTTAGATATTAGCCCCTTGTCAGAGGTATTGTTTACAAATATTTTGTTCTATTTGGTTGGTTGTCTTTATGCTTTGTGAATGATTTCTTTTGCTGTGCAGAAGCTTTTTAGTTTGATATGGTCCCATTCATTTATATTTGCTTTTATTTCCCTTACCTTTGAGGTCAGGTTCATGAAGTCCTCCTTGAGCCCGAGGTCTGTAAGTGTAGTACCAATGTTTTCTTGTATACAGTTTATTGTTTTGGGTCTTATGTGGAGGTCTTTAATCCATTTTGAATTAATTTTGGTATATGGTGACAGTTCACAGTTCAGATTCATTCTGTTGCATGTGGGTTTTCAATTTTCCCAGCATCATTTACTGAAGAGGCTTTCTTTTCTCTATTGTATATTTTTCTCTCCTTTGTTGAAAATTACCTGTCTGTATATATGTGGGTTTATTTTTGAGTTTTCAACTCTATTCCATTGCTGTGTGTGTCTGTTTTCCTGCCAATACCAAGCTGTCTTGAATATTAATGCTTTACAGTACAGATTGAAATCAGGGAGTGTGATGACTCCAGCTTTATTCTTTTTATGTAGGATTGCTTTGGTGATTTGGGGTCTTTTGTGGTTCCATACGAATCTGATGATTCTTTTTACCAGATTTTGGTTTCTGAACACTGTTTGTCAGTAATAGAAACTAGGTTGCTAGAGAAATAGTTGATTCCAAGGCTGGAGAAAGGAAATTACAGGATAAACTTGGAATATCTTATGGAACCAGACAGTAAGGAAATATCTGAATAAAGAAAATGATGGGTTCAAGGGACTTGTTAAAGGAGCACAAGAACCAACCGGAAGGAGCTTCTAAATTGCCAAAGCCGAAATAATTTGAGCAACAAAATAATGATAGTGTTGGATTATAACTCATAGAATAAAATATCCATGAGTTCATACTGGTATAAGTAAATAAATAGATGGAGAAGTGACAATTTTTCCTTGTAGTAAATTTCAATTAATTTGTAAGGCAGTAGAAAATTGCATTAGATTGTCACCACAGTGGTAATTGTTGCAGAAGTATTTCCTTAATGATGTGGTTTGAGGAGAAAGGGGATTGTGTAATATCAAAGTTTTTCCTCCATGATTATTTAAAAACAATTCAGTGGTTTTTAGTATGTACACAGTGTTGTCCAACCATCGCCGCTATCTAATTTGAGAACCCTGCAAGCTAAACCTCATACCCATTAGTGGTCATTCCATATTCCTCCCTTTCCCTAGTTCCTGACAGCCACTAATCTGCTGTGTCTCTTAGTTGTCCATTCTGGACATTTCTTTTTTTTTTTGTTTTTTTTGTTTGTTTGTTTGTTTGTTTTTGATTTCTTTTTTAACTCATTTTTATTGTTAGACTTATTGGGGTGACATCTGTTAGCAAGCATTACATAGGTTTCAGGCATACAATTCTACAGTGCATTGTCAACTTGATGTATAATAAGTTCACCACCTAATGTGACTTCTCTTGGACATTTCATTTAAAAGGAATCATATAATATGTAACTTTTTGTATCTGTCTTCTTTCACTTAGCATAATGTATTCAAGGTTCATCCATGTTACAGTAAATATCAATCTTTTATTCCTTTTAATGGCTTAATAGTATTCCATTATATGGATATACCACACTTTGTTTATTCATTCTTCAGTTGATGGACATTTTGGTTGTTTTCACATTTTAGCTATTATAAAAAGAATGTTGCATGGCCATTAATGTACAAGTTTTTTATATGAACATATGTTTTTAATTTTCTTGGGTATACACCTAGGTCTGGAATTACTGGGTTTGTATGGTAACTTTATGTTTAAATTTTTGTGAAACTGTCAAACTATTTGTCATAGTTTGGTAGTTTGCTATTATTTTTGTTTACTACAGTGGAAAAACTCAGTAGAGATCACTTTTCTTAGTTGATCAAGGCCAGTATCACTAATAAGACATATTGGCATCACAAACCTTGTGATACAATGCACTGAGAACACCACTGCATCATTTCTGTAGCGCTTCTGCCAAGAATGTATGACCTCAGTGTAATCATGAGAAGACACCAGACAGTCCTGAATAACTGATCAGTATTTCCTTTTTTTTTTTTTTTTTAATTTTTTTTTTCTCCAGTATTTCCATTTTTTTGTATTGTTTTGTTTTTTGCTTTTTGGTATGTGGGTAGCTCCCTGGCCGGGAATCGAACCCAGGCCGCAGCGCTGACAGCGCCAGCGCCGAAGCCTTAAGCCACTACACCGTCAGGGAACTCCCTGATCAGTATTTCTTGAGGGTGTCAGAGCCATAAAAGCCAAGGGGAGACTGAGATACGGTAGCACACTACAGGATACGAGGGAGAAAAACCAAAGGCCATATGGGATCCTGGAACCAAAAGGACATTAGTGGAAACACTGCTAAGGTGCGAAAAGAATCTTTAGTTTGGTTAATGGTATTGTCAGTTTCTCAGTTCTGATAATTGTCTATGGCTATGTAAGGTATTAACATTGGGAAGGCTATTTGAGTAATATATAGAAACTATGCTATTTTTGCAACTTTTCTGTAAGTTAAAGGTGATTCAAAGTAAAAAGTTAAATGACATCCAGCCTTTTATCCTTGCCACATGTCTGCAGATCAGCTATACTTGGCTGCCGTGGCTAGGCTCTGCTGGGCTTAGCTCCAATCTGCAGTTTGGGTCCAGGTTTGCTCCATAATTCTCTCATCCATCCTGAACTGGAATACTAGTCAAGCATGTTCTTCATGGTGATGGCTGAATTCCAAGAGATGAGCCAAACACACTGGCATCTTTCAGACCTCTCTGGCACAGTTGCATTTGCTTACACCCAATTGGCCAAGCCAAGTCCAAAATCAAGGGGATGGAAAAGTCCACTGTACCGCTAGTGAGAGGGGCTGCAAAGTCAAATAGTAAAGGATGTGGATACAGGCAGCAGAGAAGGAAATTGGTGACAATAATGCAGTCTACCACAGATCTCCCCCTGCTCTCCCCACCCATCCTGCTGGGGAAAGCAAGAGTTATTACCTGGATCTTGCTTGGCCTGTGATGGAAGGCAGTGACAGAGAGTTCCAATGGGAGTCAAAACTCAAGTATGATGTGGCCTTACTTAATTTGGACAGGGCTTTCTACTTAACATAGACAGAGTTTTCTCAGGCTTGGGTCTGTCCCCAGGGAGCCAGTGGGAAAACAGGCACAGGCTCTACAGGCCTATTTGCCTTTCTGGATCCTTGTCTTATTTTCTGCTTGTCCCATGCTCTCTGTGCCTCCCAATCCCTAACTCTGTACCTACATGTATCTTGTGATTTTTTGACTTTGCTTTTCCCTGGTATTGCGGTCCTTTCACAGAGGTCCTAGAAGGATGCAGGTCAGATTGCACTCTCTCTCTCTAACTTGGCCTTTTTCCCAGTGAGGCGGAAATGTTTGAAATACTGTATTTTTCTGCTGCCTCTGCCACTGCTGCTGCTGTGCTGGTTTTGTGTATTTTCAATGAACATAACCTGTATTTTAAGTTAATGCTATTGTGGTTGCTCTTGCCCCCTGTGGTAGCTTACGTGAAGGGAGTAATTTTGGAATTTCCCCCAAATAAAATAAATTGATTCATATAAGTTCCTAGTCTCTTCTTTGGTTAGCTTAGCATGGTATAACATGTTATGTTTTGAAACTTACAATGTCATGTACTTTTTTTCTTTTCCATTTCTAATTTTGATCAAATGTCTGAAAATTCATGTAGAATAGTATTAATCCTGTTATCACTAAAAATAACCATTGACATGACTACTAATTATTATTAATCTACTTGCCCTAGTGAAAATTATTGTTGGCCTTTCCACACTCCTCTAGATCAGTTAGGATTTTCTCTTTCATTTTTAATTTTTCATTTAACAAATAATTACTGAGGGTTTACTATATGCTAGACCATGTGATAGGCCCTGGGGATAGAATGGCGAGCAGTTATATTAACCAGGTAAATAAGAAAACTAAATTATACCTACTGAGTGAGGTTAAGTGCTATAAAGGAAAAAAGGTCACATTGCTGTGAGAACGTTTAGGGGAAATAGCGGATGCCCCTCA
Organism: Lyroderma lyra; assembly: GCA_004026885.1. NCBI lineage: Eukaryota > Metazoa > Chordata > Mammalia > Chiroptera > Megadermatidae > Lyroderma > Lyroderma lyra. The sequence continues at coordinate 128,849 of PVJL010000864.1, forward strand.
GAGAAAGGCTGAGACCGAAAGGAGGAGGAGATGAAAACTGGGGTTGGAAAGAACATTCTGGGCAAAGGGAGCAGCAGTGGAATGGCCCCATGGTAGGAGGGAGCATGGTTCTTTCTAGGAGTGGAAAGAGGCCACTGTGGCCCAGAGCATGGGGAATGAGTTGTGGACAAGTCTGAAGGGGCAAGCAGGGCTAGATACTAAAGGGCCTCGTTGACTGGCATGGGAACTTTCATTTTTATTCTAAGAATGGTAGGAATCCATTAAAAGGTTTGAAGCAGGGAATGACACAGTCAAATTTGTATTAAAAAAAAAATCATTCATTGTAAAGAACAGTTGGATTGGGAGGTGAGAATAGATAGAGAAGGTCAGTTGGAAGGTTCTGGTAGTGTCCACAGAGAGGTGGTGATGGTTTGGACAAGAGCAGTGGTGAGGAGGACAGAAAGAAGGGTATAAATTCAAGAGACATACAGCAGGAAAAACCAACAGGTTTTGGAGATAGATTGGGTATGGAAGCCAGTGGCAAAGTAGAGGGAATATCAAGGATAACTTCCTTAGCATTCGGCTAGGAAGATACTCTGTTGTTTTGTCACTGTGAGATCTCTCCAGGTGAGACATCCTGTCCTCTTCGCATGTTCAGAGACGAGATTAATACCAAAGAAGTTACCTTGGGGCTGTGGTCATAGGAATAGGACAGAAGTTGTTGTTCTTGACAGTGTTTGGCTTCATCTCCTTTCAGAACCAATTTCCTTAGCCATTAGCTCTATTTTCCTACCTTAGTCTGGGCTTCCTGATGGCTCATCAAGCCAGCAACCTTACAGCCCTTGTAGTTCGTGCAGCCTCTTCTGCTCTGTGCTTCTTGCCTGTAGCCTACCTGGTTCTGTGTCTGAGCCTTTGCATGCAGGGCTCCATCTATTTGGGATTTCCTCTTTTCCCAGTTTAGCACTCACCTTTTGCCTTATTTAACCACCAACTTAACCTTATTCAGGAAGCCTCCCCAGAGAAAGTTTTCCCCACTCTATTCTGGACGTATATTTTTATCCTTGAAGCATTTTGGATGCGTTTGAGGTTAGAAGGGGGTCATTATGCACATACATTCAGGTACTTAAGTTCCCATTTATTTTTTAGCCAAAGATAAAGAAATTCCCTGCTGAAGTGGGATGTCAGGAACAGAACAAAATGTCTTGGCATGGTGTTTCCGTGGCTCCTTGGCTCTGTGATGAAAGCGTGGTGGTTGGTAGAACTTGGAATTCACTGTGGTCCTGCCAGAAAACTTAAATTCTTGCTACATTGTTACCCTTTTATACTCAGGGTTTATAATTCTGAGAGAACTTGTACTGTGTGCTTCCCTTTATGGAACATTTTCAGATTGTCATCCTTTCTTGATTCTTGATTCAAGCTTATCATCAACAGGCAATGCTATTCTCTGTCAGGAAGAAGTTGAGTCAAAGTTCAGGTCTGAGAGCAGCATGTCTGCTTTTAGATTTCCAGTTCTTGAATAGGTCTTTCCCTGAAATTTGCTGCAGCAATTAACATTCCTTTTTGTATTCCTGGAAGCTACCTACCCCAGTTGCCTGGTGTATAGTAGTAGTTGCTTGGTCAATATCATTGCATGAATGATTAAATAAATATAACATTCCATTTGTAGTATGTGATTTTGCACAGTTGTGTTTTTAGTTTCTCTCGGTTCCAATCCCTGCTTTCTTGACTCGCCATGTCCTCCTGCCTTCCAGTCTCTTGCTTCCTTGCTTCTTCCTTCTCATAAATGTTAAGTGCCACCAATTTTCTGTGTCAAGCTCTGGCCTAGAGGCTGGGGAGATAAAAAAGGAAGAGGAGATATAGTCCCCATGCTCAGGGAGGAGAAAGCCTCATCTGATTAACCCTTTCACTGCATCAATTGACTTCAAGGTTTTTTCAAAATGTGTAAAAAAGCCACAAAAAAATAAAGTTGATATTTTGACTATTTTATGCATTTAATAACAACATTTTGAGCTGCTTTGTATATAAATGACATTTTTATTTTAAATTTTTGTTATATGGTAATGAATTTACAATTATTTTGAATTTTAGCAAAAAATACTCAAAACATACTGTCATCAGTTAGATTTAAATATAGATAAATTAGAATCTAATGGCATTGATGATATAAATTTATTACAAAATGTTACACAGTATATCATACAAAACATCTTCGTTGTCGATAGTGCAAGCCACAGGAAAATATATTTAAAAATCTTATAAATGGAGATTGATTTGAGCTCGTGGGGTTAACATGAATGCCACAGTCAGTGGATGGAGGGAGGGAGAGAGGGAAGGGAAGAGAAGAAGGGAAAGAGGGGAAGGGGAGAGGGGGAGGGGAGGAAGAGGATGGGGAGGGGGATGGGGGAGAAGTGGGGAGGTAGATACGGATGGATTCAGGTAACCGAGCATAGCACAGTCTGATCTTCATGAACTAATAAATCCTATTAGCTTATCAGCCATCCATCCATCACAGTGTCCCTGTGAGGACTGTATACCTCATGAGTCTTCTCTGTTCTTGACTTTTAGGTCAGGCTGTCCCTGCGGGATCCCATGTGCGGATGAATCTCCAGACTGGGGCAAGAGAAGCGAAACTCCAAAACGAGGATAAATTCCGAAATACTTTGAAAGGGTCGAAAAAAGGCAAAAGGTACAGTGTCGACCTTAGGGACTGGGAGGCTGACAGCATTGATTTTGTAATACTGCAAGTAATGACAGTGCAGTGTTTCTTACCCAAATTCATGTGACTTAAAAAAAAAAATTTTAATAGCATAACATTTGTGATAAATCTCTCAGGGTTTTATGGAAGTTTACTTCTACAGTCTTTGGAAAGAAATAGTTTGCAAAGTAAATTGATACTTTAAAAAAGGCTGTAGGGGGAAATGCTTAACCTGTTTTAAAAATGAAGCTGTTTTTCCCAGTACTTTAAGAGCACCCATTTGAATCCCAACAATTAATGTTCTGATTACAGATGAGTCATCTATTCATTAAAATAGGCCTGTTAGGCCTTCTGCTTTGCAGTAATACTTCCTTGGTGAACAATAAAATTGCATTTTAAAGTCTTTATTTCAGACTGACTTTTCCTCTTGTTAGTCCATATTAAAACAAGGCTCTCTTAGAAAAGTTCTCCAATGGTAAGAGATTGCCTTATATTTTAATAAACAGTGAGATTATTCAATTTTGAGCAATTCATAGACTCTGCTTTTTGTATTATTTGTCTTAAATTAGCAGATTTCTTCTGCTTGCTGTTTCCTGCATGAGGGAGAAGGAGGTGGAGACATGGGGTTGCAGGGGCTGCTTTAATTGTCCAGTTTGAAAGGTCTATATTAATACCAGCCATGAAGTTTCCAACACGGGGACCAGTAAATTATGGCCCGTGGACCATATTCGAAATGCTGGCTTTTTTTTTTTTTTTTAAATAGCTAAGTTGTTTTTAACATTTTTTAATGGTTGGAGAAAAACAGAATAAGAATAATATTTCATGACTCATAAAAATTGTGTGAAATTCAGATTTCAGTGTCCATAAGTAAAGTTTTATTGGAACATAGCCATGCTCATTCATTTATGTATTGTCTGTGGTTGCTTCCTTGCTACACTAGCAGAGTTGAGTAGTTGGCATAATCACCACAAGGCCAACAAAGCCTAAAGATTATCTGGCCATTACAGATAGTTTGCTGCCCTTGGGAATCAGTCATGATGGAGCAGGGTTAGTGTTACTCAGTCCTTGGATTTTTATTATTTTAACAATATTTTGCAATTAGATATGAGGCAGAAAGGGACCTTAGAGATCCAGTTCTTATCTAAGTCTTTTCCTTGCTATACCTGACAAAAAGGTCATTCAGCCGGCTCGCTTGCTCCTTTGGTCATGTGGCACCCACAACCCCACAAAACAGCCTGTTAATATTTGGGCAGTTTTTATTGTTGGATATTTGACTTACTGTGGTAGATAAGATAAAGAAATATTTGTCCTCCTTACAGTGAGCCCAGACTGGGAAGGATCTTTATCTTTCTCCAGATAGGCCTATACCTGGGGTGACCCAGGTCATAGGATGATTCCTTTCTCTCAGCCATCTAAGAAAGAGTCCAATCTCATTGTCATAGCCCTGCCAATCTCCCTCCATCCCCAGCTCACATAATACACACATATGTCAGTGTCTCAAAGTACTTCAGGAAGTCATTTCTCACACCTAAGTCAAGTCTTATTGTCTAAATAAAAAACCTATCTTTTTTCTTGGTTTAAGAATACTGAGTTACAAACTGGATTACTTTGGAGTCTTTTATTTGTTGGTTTTAATACCATGGGAAATTATTTCTCTAATACCTGACTGTGATCATCAGTAGGAACATTTACTGGTTTGCCTGTTGTTCATATCTTTTTAGAATAGAAAGCAGAGCCATCTATATGGTCTGTAGTAGACACACCATAAGAGAAAAATATTTGCCCTCACTCCTGCCTGTTTCCTTTTCTCATTTGAAATATTTCTGAGGGCTGTGCCCTTGAATGGCCTCCAGGATATACTGGACAGGTTCTCTTCTTTCTCAGAATTTATAGCCAGGGGCAAACCTGTCTGAATAGGAGCTCAAAGGCACTGACAAGGTGGTGTGGGTGTTCACTACTGTGAGCTCAGGAGTCTCTGGCTGCCTTTGGTGGTGACTTTCTCCTCCTGGGGTTAACCTTATCCTCCAGTTACACTTCACAGTATCTTCTTGGCTGTTTAGCACTCGAATGGGAACAAAGGCTAAAAGGGCAGGTCTGATTTCCAAAATTATTACAATATTTTGCTTATCTGCATGTTCTGTTTTGGGGGACAAGACTCACTGCTTTTCAGGTTGTCAAAGAGGTTGGTGATCACAACAGAGTTAAGAGCCACTGGCTAGAGAAAAATAGTGATAGTTTATTCAGCCTAATCCATGGCAGCCTCTCCATTAGTCTTGCTGGATGTGTGACTGGCCACATTGCTACCTAGAGCTACAATGCCTATGGAGTCTAAAACCTGATTCTGACTTATGTCAGAGGGTTCTCTTGGCACTGCCTGATTGCCTGTTGGCTCCTAGCAGCTCTTGCTGTTTTTATATTAGGCATTGCCATCTCCACTGGTTTTAGCCCATGTTTCTGTCAACATCTCCACAATACATCTTTTTGCCCTGGTGCAACCAGCTTCTTTTCAGCCATCCTCCAATATTTGGAGGGATGAGGGACAAATTACATCCAAGTAGTCCCATGTTGGGTTGAGCATTTACCATGGTACAATATAGTATAGTGGTTAAGTGAGTTGGCCAAGGCCAGGGTCATTTATTTGCTCCATTTATTCATTTCACAAAAGACCTATTGAGTGCCCATATGCCAGGCATTGGGGATACAGTAGTAAACAATACAGACAAGGTGCCAACCTTCTGGAGGCTGAGAGGCAGAAAAACAGGTAAATAAACATGCAAGTAAGGTAATTATGGATGATGATAAATACTAGAGAAGAAATAAACAAGGTAATATATCCCTGGCGGGGCGGGGGTCACTTTAGATAGGATGGTTTGGGAAGGCCTTCTCAAGATATTTGAACTGAAACTTGAAAAATGAGGGGAATTTAGTGGCTAGTTTTATATGTTTAGGGTTAGAACATTGCAGGCACAGGGAACAAGAAGAGTCCCTGGTTTTGTCAAAGGAAAGGCTTTGTCAAGTTTGAGAAACAGAAAAATGGTCAAGGTGACTAGAGAGTCAGAGAAGGAGGAAGACTAATAGAAGGTATGATTACAGAGGTACAAGGACCAGATCATGTGGAGTTTTGAGGAGCATGTTGAGTGTTCTTCACTTACCTAGAATTTTAATGGGAAGCTATGGGAGGATTTTGGGTGGGAGAGTGATTTAATATAATGTAGTTTGCAGGATCACTCTAGCTGGTATGTGTATGGAAAATAGATTGAATGTGGACACAAGCAGAAGCACAGAGACAATTAAGATGTCTTTTTAGTAGATTGGGTAAGACATAATGGTGGCTTAGTCTGTCATAATGGAGAATGGATGAATTTGGAGATTTAATTTGGAGGTAGCGGCAACCTGACTAGTTATGATTTAGATGTAGGGGTTGAAGGAAGGTTGGAGGAGGAATTCAAAATAAAGCCTCATTTGGGGATTTGTGCAACTAGGTGCTTGGAAGTACCATTTACTGCATTAGAAAACATTGGGAAAGGGACAGATTTCTACTATATTTTATGTCTATTTTTTAGATGTAATAAGTTTGAGATGCCTATTAAACTTCCAAGGTCCGAGATCTATCAGGTAGTTGTACAGGAATCTAGTGGGTACTTAGGGGAGAAGTTTGGGTCAGAGATGTAAATTTGGGCATCATTGCCTGATAGGTATTTAGAAAGAGCTAGAGGGGAGTGTAGATATAGAGAAGAAAAGATTGTCCAGTATCGAAATCTGAGGCACTCCAGCATGTATAGGGTTCAGGTAGGAGATTAAAAACCAGCAAAAGAGAATAGCAAGGAAGGGGAAAAACCAAGACAGAGCATGGTAACAAGAAGTCAGAAGAGGAGAGTGTTTCAAGGAGGGAGAGGTGAACTGTGTAAATGCTGCCAAGTGGTTCAGGAACATGGCCTTAGTGAAGAATCCATTAGATTTGGCCAGCAGTTATTAGTAATTTGGAGGAGCAGTTTTAGTAGAATTGTGGGAATGGAATCCAGATTAGAGCAAATGACATGTAAATAGCAGTCAGGAAGGTGAGGATAGTGGGTGAAAACAGAGTTCTTAGATTTACCCTGGATGGGAGCAGAGAAATGACACGGTCATTAGAGACTGGGGGGTCAAAGGGAGTATTGGCATGCTGATGGGAATAATCCAAGGGGAGGAATTGATGATGCAGGCAGGAGGGAGTGGTTTAGTTATGGAAGTTAAAGCTTTTGAAAAGGCAAGTTGGATTTGGAGCTTAAGTTTTTTTTTTTTTTTTTGTTTGTTCTTTAGTTTAAATTTAATAGGAAAAGGAACGCTGTCATTCATTATAATAGAAGGAAATTAGATTTAGGTGCAGGTTGCTGTGTAGAGCTAATAATAGGAAAATGAGGGAGTTCTTTTGATCATAACATCTATTTTTCTCCATGAAAATGAAGTGAGAATACCAGCTAAGAGTGTGTGTGTGTGTCTGTGTGCATGTATGAGTGCATGTATGTACACACTTGTGGCCTGCTACAATAAACATAGATATAACATATGATGGGATTAGTCCTGACCAATTAGAGGAGGGAGGAGATAACGTATTCAAGCTATGGCCCTACATACTCAGCTCCCTCTTTGGGGTAAGGGGCAGAGAGTACTGGCATTTTCAAGCAGCTGACAGCGGATGATGCTGTGCTGGGAGAGGGATTTTCTCCCCCATCTTGTAGGATTGTGGTAATGATTTGAATGAAATATTCCTTCTATAGGATTAACACAGTGTCTGACACATGGTTAAGTGCTCAGTAAATGGAAGTGATTAGCTATTATTAATTAGTTTAGGAAGACAGGTGTAGAGAAGACACATGTTTTTCTCAGGGCTCTAAGAAGTATCTAGGATGAGCAAAGACTGAATGAGCAAAGCTGTGACAACACGCCCTTCTCATGAGAGCTGAGGCCTACTAGGATCTTGGACTATGAGACTGATGTATGTGCTCACCTTGACTGGAACAGAGCAGTCTAGTAACTCCTTCATTCCCCACCTTGATATATCTCCTAGGTTATCCTTAACCCCCTCACCCTCACAGCTGGACAGTTTTGTCAAGAACAGCCCACATTCCATACTTCTCGTTGTCCATATAACTCTTGTTTCTGCTTCTCCGTTCCTTAAACTGAAATGATTGCTAGTGGCAAAACCTGTCCCTACCCCACCCCATGAATGCCTTCACTCCAGTCAAGATGAATAGCTGTGGCTTGGATCAGCTCCAGGGCCCTTTGTGAGGATACCAGTCTAGTCTTTGCTGGGTTCCTGAGATTACATCCACCTTGTTTTCTTTCCTCTGTCTTCTTGGAGGCTAGCTATGGAAGGTGGCTGGCCTTGATTCTAGCCCATAGTATCTTAAATCCATTTGTCAAGTTGATACATACCTCCTGCATCTACTCTGTGCTCAGAGGTTTGTTTTAAAAGTATGAATTTATCCAACTTTGTTTTTGTGAAGACAGGCTGGTTTGCTCAAATCGGTCAGGCACATGCTGTGGGACTCAGGTCCTTGTTGGTTTCTTTCCTAGAAGAGTATAAATAAGGGTCCTTGTTATTTCCTCTGTGTTCAGTATCCTCCAGGAGATACTACTCTTACATGTGCTGAGAGAGTAGCATTGCACAGACATTCCAGACTTGTTTTTTCCCCAAGTAGCTGGCTAAGAGCTCTCTGTCCATATTGGGATTCTGTCTGTCCGATGCCATTTCTTCCTCTTTCATGAAACAACTCCATCTTCAGCTGTGTTTTTCCTCCTTTAACTTCAAGGTAAGATCTCCCTGTTGGACTTCTGGCTGACCAAAAGGTCAGCACTGAGTTAGAGCTGGCCTGGCTTAGCTTACTTTGGGGAACCAGCCACCTATGGGGGTTTTCTTTCTTGGGAAGGATGGTGCCTCCCTCCTGACTCTCAACTTCTCTTTGAACAGGCTGGACATCAACGCCAACACCTACACATCTCAGGACCTCAAGAGTGCCCTAGCAAAATTCAAGGAAGGAACAGAGATGGAGAGTTCAAAGGAAGATAAGGTATGTGACATTCTTTCCAGGGAGTTTATATAAGCCTACAGGATGGCCTTGAAGGGAATCACTTTTTCCTGAAGCTTTTGCAATAAACATGAGACAATAATAACAATAATAATTGTAAAATAACTTAAAGAGCAGTTAATGCCAAATAAGTAACCCTTTATAGTAGGCCGACCAGATAAAACTGTTTTAAACAGGACAGAAAACAATGATACTGTCCCGTTTCAGATGGTACATATGGTCAGCCTACTGGCACTTTGAATTTAGCCCAGTGAGACTAGGCTGACCATATGTACCATTTGAAATAAGACAGTACCATTGTTTTTTGTCCCCTTTAAAACAGTAAGTTTGGTCAGCCTATTTATAGACTATTAAAAAATACTAGGAGCGTTTCTGTCATCGTTTAGGTTGGGATCCAACTTTCCATTACATGTTTAGGGAAATTGAAGCCCAAAGCAGAGATGGCCATGCTTTCTCCATTATCACAGACATGAGTAAAAAGAATAGAGGTTAAAACTCAGATCTCAGAGCTTACACTTGGATTAAACACAGGCTTAAAGGATAGAGGTACTGGTCTGGGCAAGAATAAGCCTGGATCCTGTCCTTTGAACATGAAACAAATGTATTCCCTTTCTCTGGCCTCAGGATTTTATAAATATACAACACAGGGCAAGAGGATGGCTGAGTTTTCCACCTGCTCTTCAAGCTAAGGGAATCAGAAGGAAGAAGCAAAATTGTAGCTCCCTGGCTATGCCCCTAATGTCTGGGAGGACTTGTAGGTATAGACCTATACCAGAAAAAAATCTTACTCTTAGGTGGAACTCATGAACTCATGTAATAGCCGGAGAATGTCACAAATCATTTTTTACATTTTCAGTTGAATCTTGTCTTTCAAGGAAAGCCTTTGATGGCTTTTCTGAGTTCTCCCTTCCTCCTTTGCTTTGTCTTCCTGTCTGCCCTAACCCCAGAATCCTGGCAGTATTTTGGAGGGGCAAATCAATTTCTTGACAGCTTGTATGTTAGTGGAGGAAGCCTTAGGTCCCTCATGTCCTTTAGCTAAGTATTTCTGAGACAAATAAACCTTTTTTTTTTTTTTTTTTTTTTTTTTTTTTTTTTTTTTTTTTTTTTTTTTTTTTTTTTTTTTTTTTTTTTTTTTTTTTTTTTTTTTTTTTTTTTTTTTTTTTTTTTTTTTTTTTTTTTTTTTTTTTTTTTTGTGTAGGGGAGGATCTAATTAGGTTGTGTTAATTTGCAGCCCAAGTCTCCATGTCTTTACTTATTTTATCAAAATCACATATTCTGGCATGGAGAGTGTATGTAGTGTGAGAAAGTGAGTAGTGGGATGGTGGTACCAGCAGCAGCAGGTGAAGGAAGGTGATACATGAAATTCCATCCCACCACAGGTATATTAACCCAGGAAGGTGAGAAGAAGCAAATCCCCTTTGGTAAAAGCGAGGCCAGCAGAAGAGAACAGTGCAAGCCTGGGTATGTGGAAGAGATTTGTGTCCCTGTGGCCAGTCTCACTCATCATCTCCTCACACTGGGCTCCATGTGGGGCTGACAGGAATGTAAAAGTTAGTCCCTGTTCTGTTTCTTTTCTGTGTGGATGGAAGACCCACCACACCTGTTACTTCTCTTTGTTCACTTTAATGATATTCTTCTATAATTCAGTCAGCGTAGAAAAGTATGAATATTATGAAAATATTTTTTAAATGTAAAAGTAAGAGATTATTTAAGTTTTCAGTTATTTTTTTGCAATTAAAAATAATCACTTGCACACTGCTGGTGGGAATGCAAACTGGTGCAGCAACTATGAAAAACATTATGGAATTTTCTAAAAATGTTAAGAATAGAATTACATTATGAACTAGCAAGCCCTCTTCTGGGTACCTACCCAAAAACTCTGACATCTTTTGTCCTCAAAGATATATATACCCCTGTGTTCATTGCAGCATTATTTATGGTGGCCAGGACATGGACACAGCCCAAATGTCCTTTGATAGGTGATTAGGTAAAGAGGATGTGGTACGTACAGACAATGGAATATTACTCAGTCATAAGAAAAGATGAAATACTGCCATTTGCATCAACATGGATGCATCTTGAGAGTATCACGCTAAGTGAAATAAGTCAGAAAAAGTCAAGAACCATATGATTTCACTCATGTGTGGGATATAAAACTGAAAGCAACAAACCATACAGACAAAAACTCATTGACATAGACAGCAGTTCAGTGGTTACCAGAAGGTATGAGGGGAGTGGGGTGGTAGAAGAAAGGTAAAAAGGGTCAAATATGTGATGATGGAAGGAGAACTGACTCTGGGTGGTGAGCACACTGCAGTATGTACATAGGTGATGTATGATAGAATTGCACACTTGAAACCTATGTAATTGTACTAAACACTGTCACCCCAATAAATTTAGTAAAAATTCTAAAAATTTAGTTAAAATTTTAAATTTAACTAAGCATTATGCTACACATGAAACTAACATAATATTGAATATCAACCATAATTGAAAAATTTTAAAAATTTAAAAATAATCTTTTCCCCTTGCACGGGGAGATCCCAATACCAGTACCCAAATGTATGATCTCTGTATTGGCTGATCTGAAGTCAACTGCCACTTCTGAGGTATGGATGCCACACTATTTTGTTTTCTATGGAGTGTACGTTGTTAGCTCCTTTATTGAGGTGCTGGATCCTGGGGTTTTCCTCCTGCTTTCATTTGGTGCCCATCTGAACTGACTCGGCTCACTGCCAGTGCACTGGGACTGGCAAATAAATTGACTTGAAGTATGTTGGGGAGTTTCTTACCTGTCCTAAGCTAATGGCTGCATATGACATCATACTTTTTGTTTATCAATCTTTACACCAAAGTTGTGTGGTGGCCTGCAAGTATAACTGCTTTTGCTATTTATAAAAACAATGCTGTCAGATATTGTATCATATCCTGTCAATTGAGGGAATGTTTTTGGGACTTGAATTTTTGAGGGGATGGACATCAATTTCTTTGTATCCATTGGTACTTTAGTAGATTTAAGTGGATCTGTTCTTCCCAGAATCACATGCTTGTGGAATAGCTCTATCTTACCAAATGGATTTGGGCTCTTATTGTTGAATCTGATCCCTTTATCCCTCTATTACCATACAAATTGCCTAATGCTTTATGGTTTAGCATGTCAGCTGTTGTTCATCTGTACCCTATAAATTGCTGCCTTTTTTTTTTTTTTTTTGTAGTTCCCTGGCTGGGAATCGAACCCAGGCTGCAGTGTTGAGAGCACCGCAACCTTAGCCACTACACCACCAGGGAACTCCTGCATTTTAAAATATAGTTCCGGACAAGATGATCTAAACTGATTTCCCTTTATTCCACTTGCTAAGAACAATTAAAAACCGTATATGTAATATTAAAAGTAATGATAAAAAAGAAAAAACTCTAAAAGGTGGGAAGAAGAAGGCAGACTAGCTGGGGACCTTGGAACTGAAGGAATGAAATGGCAGTGAGTTCCTTGGGCTTTCTTTTTGCCTTCTATATATCCCAGAATGGGCACTGGAGAAGCCCACATCCTAGAAATGTCAACAGGTACAGATAGAAAACACCTCTAAGAAAGGACCTGAAAAAAGGCAGCCTAGTTGTGCAAAAACTTTTTTTTGACAATACCTGTACTACTTTAGCCAAAGACTGTGGAAATCTTCCCACTCCCACCCTTAGTGCCAGTGGAAGTTGATTGGGGAACTTAGATTTCCACCTCCCACTTGGTAATAACAAACTACGCTCCCATTCCTCTACCAGAGTGGTGTTAGCAGAAGCTGAGTGGGGAGCCTGAACTTGTACTCCTTTTGGTAGCAGTAAGATGGTGTGAGGCTGTGCTCTGCTACCTCCACCAAAGTGGTGTCAGTGAAAGTTGACCAGACAGCTTGAATTTCTGCCCTTTCTCTGCCCAGTCATAGGAGGCTATTCTCTGCTTCCCCACTGCTATGCTGCCACCAGAGACCAAGTGTTTTTCATCCTCCACATGGGGTAGCAGGCTGTTTCTCCTGTTGGGGTGGTATCAGCAGAGACCAAGAAGGGAACCTGAATGTCTGTCCTCTGCCTTGCATCACCAAGGTGATTTTTCATTTCTCTTAGCTGAGGTGATGTCAGTAGAGATGGTGGTGAATGGAGAGTCTGTACTTTCACCCTTCACCTGGTGGCAGTGAGGCAGGCAGTGTGACACAGCATTCTGTTCCCCATTCTGGGGCAGTGTTAGTGGGTTTAAGTGAGGAAGCTGAGCTTCATCCCTAGACCAGCAGCAAGGAGGCAATGCTTCAGGTCCCTCACCAGGGTGATGTCAGCAGAGGCCAAGGAAGGACTAATACTCTCAGTGTCCAGCGTCCAGTGTCGGCAGGTGATGATGATAACCAGAGAGTGGTGGTAGGATTTTTGTAGAGAAGAAAGCTGGAGACAGCAATTTTGCAATTGAAGTCCTGGGCATACTTCCTGGTGAACCACATGAGAAACTAACCAGAATTAACAGACTGAAAGGTTTTAAAACTGAACTATAGCATGGAATACTGCCCAGGTTTTTAGATTAGCTCCTGGGTAGTACACAAAGGAATCAGACCAAAATAACATTGCAAAGGCCCTAAAACTAAATTGTCTTGGAGTCATCAGCCACACAAGAAGGTCAGCCAGAACCAGCATATTAAACCTAAACAGTGTGACTGCCTACTGAAAAGGAAGATTCAGAGTCTTATAACTTAGTACCCAAAATGTCCAGGATACAATCAAATTATCACTCATCATACCAAGAACCAGGAAAATAAAAACTTGAATTAGGAAAGACAATTAACAGATGACAATAGTGACATGACTCCAAAGTTAGAATTATCTAACAAAGATTTTAAAGCAGCTATCATAAAAAAGCAATTATGAACACTCTTAAAACACAACCTCAGTAAAGAAATAGAAGATATAAAAAAAGAACCAAATGGAATTTCAGAACTGAAAAATACAACTAAAATATTTAAAATAATGACTGGATAGGCTCCATAGCAGAATAGAGATGAGAAAGAAAAACATCAGTGTTCTTGAAGACAGATAAAAATGTCTTAATCTAAATAGATAGAAAAAAATGAACAGACACTTAGGGGTCTGTAATCCTAAGGCATACTTCTTTTTATTGTGCCTCATTTTATTGTACTTTGTAGGTATTGCATTTTCATCAACATCTGTGCAAGACCACCAGCAAAAAAGATTACAACTTTCTGAATGCTCAGATGATTGTTAACATTTTTTTTAGCAATAAAGTATTTTTTAATTGAGGTATGTACATTGGATTTTTTTTAGGCATAATGCTGTTGTACATTCAATAGACTGCAGCAAGTATAAATGCAATTTTTGTATGCACTGGGAAGCCAAAAAATTTGTGTGACTCGCTTTATTGTGACATTTGCTTTATTGTGGTGGTCTGGAACTGAACCTGCACTATCTACTAAGTATGCCTATATAACAAAAGATGTAACATTTGTGTCATTGGAATTTCAGAAGGAGAGGAAAAAGAATATGGGGCTGAAAAAATAATCAAATAAATAAAGATGGAAACATTACCAAATATGATGAAAGCAGAAACTTACAGATTGATGAAACTGAGTGAATTCTAAATAGGACAAACTCAAAGAAATTGACACCATTGACACATTACTGTCAAACTACTGAAAACTAAAGATAGAAAAACTCTTGAAAGCAGCTGGACAGAAACAACACATTATCTGTAGGGAACAATGATTGAATGCCAGCGAATTTTTTATCTGAAATCACAGAGGTTAGAAGTATGTGGTATAACATTTTACAACTGCTGAAAAAACAAAACAAAACAAAAAAACCTATCCACTCAGAATTCTATAGCCAATGAAAATATCCTTCAGCTCTGAAAGGGAAATTGAGACATACTCACATGAAAGAAAATAAAAAGAATTTATTACTAGCAGACCTACCTAAAAGAACGACTAAAGAATATTCTCCAAGTAGAAAGTAAATAATAACATAAGGGAACTTGGAGCATCAGGAAGAAAGCACAATGACATGAATAAAAATAAGAGAAAATATAATAACTGTCCTCCTGAGTTTGTAAAATTGATAGTTGAAGCAAAATTAGGACATTATCTATAACTCCACGTACATTCAATATGAGTTCCACTGCCAGAGTTACCACTTTGGTTTCTTTGCTACACTTGTATCTGTTTTAGTCAGTTCTCAATCTAGGTTAGCCATTTTTATAAAATATTACATGGGATGAGGAAGCCACACAACTACACACTTGACATCTGTGTATGAACTGAATGATGGATGCCCAGTGACCAATCACTGACAGACTTTGAATGTGATGTGGTCAGCCGCTGATCATGATGGACATTTATGTTATTTATGTAGTTATTTGTGGACTGAGGAGCTAGCAGGAAAGGTGGTAATTTATGCAATTACAGTTAAATATACTGTGGCAACTGAAATTTGTATTGTGTTGGGAGACTGGTCTTACTTGAATTGTGGTATTTGAAATTGGTGCATATCAGATCTATGCAAAGCAAGGACTGTTTGTATCTGATAAAAGGCATGTCTAGAATATATAAAGAATTTACAGAACTCAGCAATAAAGATTAGCAATTATTTGGAAAATGGGCAAAGGACATGGACAGATATTTCACCAAAAAGGGTTATGTGGATGGCAAATAAGCACATGAAAAGATATCTAATGTCATTAGCCATTTACAAATGCAAATTAAATCCATGATGAGATGTCACTATGTATCTATTAGAATACCTAAAATAAAAATGGTAATACCAAATAATAGTGGGGATGTGGAGAAACTGGATCTTTCATACATTGTGGGTGGAACTATAAAATGGTACAGTGCTCTGGAAAATAGTTTGGCAGTTTCTTATAAAACCAAATATACACTATCATACAATTCAGCAATTGTGTTCTTGGGCATTTATCCTAGAGAAATAAGAACTAAAATTTAGGGAGTTCCCTGGTGGTGTAGTGGCTTAAGGCTTTGGTGCTGTCAGCGCTGTGGCTTGGGTTCGATTCCTAGTCAGGGAGCTACCCACATTAAAAAAAAAAAAAAGACAACTAAAATTTATACAAAAACCTTTATATAAGTGTTTGACTATTATGTTTATTCATAATAGCCAAAACCTGGGGAAAATTCTAATGTTCAACAGGTGAATGGTTAAACAAACTGCATATCTATACAATGGGATACTATTCAGCATTAAAGAGAAATGAACCATTGACATATGCAGTAACTTGGATAGATCTCAAGTACATTATATTCAGTAAAAAAGCCAGTCTAAAAGGTTACAGTCTGTGTGATTCCCTCTATATAATATTATTCAAATGCCAGAATTACAGAGATGGAGAACAAATTGTGGTTGCCAGGGCTTAGGGAAAGGAGAGACAGAGGGTGGGAAGACGAGGAGCAGCCTATAAAGGAGCACAGTGGAGTTGTTTTGGGGTGATGGAACAGTTCTGTAGCTTGATCATTCTGGTGGTTACATGAATCTATGTATTGGATAAAATTGTATGGAATGATACACACTCGCATATATGCAAAGGTGTACATGTAAAGGCTAGTGAAATCTGAAAAAGAATTGTAGTCTAGTTAACAGTATTATGTTATTTTCTACATTTTGATAATTTTCAATTTTTATATAAGATGTTTCCATTGTACAGTTTCTGTAACTTCCTCTGAGGTTTTAATTATTGCAAAATAAACAGCTTTTTTTTTCTTCATGAAAAGGGCTTCCTGAGGGCCAGACACATCATTTTTGTGAGGCAGAGGTGATTAGTTTCTTATCCTGCTCCTTTGCCTGTCATCCCACAGCTCTAGGCAATAACTCAGCTTTCTCAGACCTCTTTGCCTCTTTATGGATGTAAGGAGAACATTTTATTGTAGCTTGAGCCCAAAGGAAAAGGATATGGTATCCTATAGATGTGATTACTCTGCTAGGAGCTTGTTCTTTTTAAAGAGAGGCTCATTCATCTCTTTTCTTTTCTTTTTTTTTTTTTTTGTGGTTAGTTCCCTGGCTGGGAATCGAACCCAGGCTGCAGCATTGACAGCGCCGAAGCCTAGCCACTACTCCACCAGGGAACTCCAATGATTCATTTCTTTGGTTGATGTTTCTATGGAGTGCTTATAACTGGAGAGAAAACCCAAATATTAGATGAGCAATTTAGAACTGACAGCTGCTCATCATCCTGCTTTTTACAAATATTCGCGCCTTTTCTTGGAAGATAGAAACACAAACCAGTGTGACATTTCAGGCTCTCTTTATAAGCACTATCCTCTAAAATTGGGAAGAATACAGGGAGTGTCACAGGTATGAAATATCTAATTAGTCTTTTATTCACCTCCAGCATCACTTCATTTAAAAAAATCTTTATATATATGTGGAGTAAGGAAGGATTGAGAGAAAACTGAGATTTGAGCATAGCACATACTGTAATTTAGCCACTTCAAACAGTTGAACAAACTGTACACCTGTAGTCAGATTGACGGTAATAACAGTGACTTAATTTTCATCAGTAAATTGTTCCCACTCTGACATCTCTATACTCACAGTTTCCTATGTCCGGGTTTCATTTACAGTGTTGCTGGATTGAGCAGGGCAAAACCAAGATAGTCTATGATTGTAGGCTATGGAGAAGCAAGGTGTGAAATATTCTGCCTTAGACCTCAGCCTTCTCATGTGAAGTTAGGGGTTGAAGGTGAGCTTGCATTGCTTTCCCTGACCTCAGTGACTGCAACAGGAAGACTTTTTAGTTTTTGAACATTGGAAGTTGGATTGGAGTAAGAACCTTGCAAAATCTTGACAGTGTTTTTGGGACAGAGGGCTATATGGATATACTCTGAGGGCTCTGTTCTCCAGGCATCTTGGAAGGTATCAGGATTTCTGATAGTACAGATAAAGAAGATTTTGAGGTCTAGAGAAGCAGTTCTTTGAGAATGGGTGTCCATGGTAGACCATGAGAGTTTTGGGCCATGTCTCCAACTGATTTGATTAATCATCTCTTTGTTGCTCTCTGTAGGCAAGGCAGGCTGAAGTTAAAAGGCTCTTTCGCCCCATTGAGGAACTGAAGAAGGACTTTGAGGAGCTGAATGTTGTCATTGAGACTGACATGCAGATCATGGTACGGTTGATCAACAAGTTCAATAGTTCCAGCTCCAGCCTAGAAGAGAAGATTGCTGCACTCTTTGATCTTGAATACTATGTCCATCAGGTATTGTATTTCTTTGTCCTTAAGTCTGACTTTAACTGAGAGCCCCCATTCTTAAACCTTAAGAAAATACATCAGCATCTTTATCTTTCTCCCAGGATGTACAGTATTTTTAATCTAGGCCAATACCTATTGTAGTAGGATACATTCTTAGAGGCCAGAGCTAACCTCTTTTTCATTTGGAGCATTACTTCCTTTATTTTTTCAGTACTGAGGATACAGCAGAGGTAAAATAGATTTGGTCCCAGTTCATTGAAGCTTATAGTCTGGAAGGGGGAACAATTAAATAACGAACAGTTAAACATTGAACATATTTACAATTTAATAATGACGTAATTTAAGATTGTGTTAAAGGCTCCAGGGGGCAATGTAGGCTCATATAACAGGGGAACAGCCTAGTTGGGGGCATTGGGAAGTCTTCCCTGAAGATGTGACATTTAGGTTGAGCATTAAATGATGATTAGGGGTTTGCTAGACCATGAAAGGAAATTAGAAGAGGGGATGGCACACTGTAGCTTGTGGGCCAAATGTGGCCATGCCTGCTTTTGTAAATAGTTTTGTTGGGACATAGCCATACCTATTTGTTTATATATTGTTTTATTGTTTTGGGGTATTTTCATGCTACAGTGGCAGAGTTGAATAGTTGTGAAAGAAACCATATGGCCCACAAAGCCAAAATATTTACTATCAGGCCCTTTAGAAAAAGTTTGCCAACTCTTGGATTAGAGCAGACTTGTCCAGCCTGCAGCCCATGGACCACATGTGGCCCAAGATGGCTTTGAATGTGGCCCAACACAAATTCATAAACTTTCTTAAAACATTACAAAAATTATGCATGGATTTTTTTTCTTTTTTAGCTCATCAGCTGTCATTTGTGTTAGTGTGTTTTGTGTTACCCAAGATAATTCTGCTTCTTCCAGTGTGCCTCAGGGAAGCCAAAAGGTTGGACACCCCTGTATTAGAGCATTTCAGGCAGAGGACACAGCATGTGCAGATTCTGAGGCAGAGAAAAACTTAGAGAGATGAGGAGCTGCAAAACATTAGAGTGACTGGAGCACAAGGACCAGGGGAAGGGGTAGCAGCAATAAAGTGGAAAGGTTAGGGAGTCAGAGAGGTGGGGCTGGAATCATGCTCTTTATGATTTTATCCTTGATCCTAAAAACCATTGGAGAGTTTAAAGTAGGGAAATGACTGATCGGACTTGGGCCATAATTATAATTTAATATTTATTGAGCATTATCATATAATAGGCACATATTCAAGTGCTTTGTACAGATTAATTTATTGACTTCCATAGCTGCCTTATGAGTAGGCACTACTATCAATCCTGTTTTAAAACTAAGGTGAATGAATTCACATTGTGATTGCCCAAGGTCACCCAGGTAATAGTAGTACTAGAATTTGCAACAAGGTCTGTCTGATCCCAAATTCTGCTCTTAATCTTTTGGCCATTCTGTCTCTCACAGGATACTGTTTGAATGAAGCCTGAAAGAGAATAGGCAAACCTAAGGAAAAGGAGCCAAGAGAAGCCATTTATTTATTCTATGAAGTAATTTATTGGCTGCCAGTTGTCTCAGGCACTGTTCCAGGCACTTAGGGTACATCTGTGAATAAAATTTGAGCTTATCTTCTAGCAGAGGCAGATAGACAGTAAACATAGTAGTAAATATTTTCCAGGTATAAATACCATGGAAAAATGAAAAGTAGAGTAGGGAAGGGAAAGAGTTTCTCAGGCAGGAAAAACAGCAACTACCCTTAGCCTTAAGGTGGGAGCATGTCTAGTGTGTTTGAGGAACTGCTAGGAAGTTATTGTAGCTGGAGCTGAGAAGAAAAGTAGATGAAACTCGGATAGTGGGAGGAAGATTATGGAAAAGCGTGAAATTGGACATTACAAGTATTAGAAGATGTTGAGCAGAAGAACGACATGATCTGACTTACTTGTAATGTGAAGGACCCCTCTGGCTGCTGGGGGGACATGGGTAGAAGCAGGAAAACCAGATAGGAGACTGTGGCAGTAATCCAGGCTAGGGGTGATGCTGGCCCTGGGAAACTGTGTAATCAATCAAAGGTTTGTTTGAGACCCTCCTCATCAAGACATAGATCTTCACCATCCTCCCACACATGACTGTCCTTGTTCTCTATAAACTAGGCTAAAAGGCATTTCTTTCTTTCTTTAGAATTTGCCAGCTTTTGTGGCGAGAGAGGATGAGTGTGCACTGTATCTGCAGGAATTATGGGGCAGCCGCTTCATCTTCTCTCTCTGCTCGTAACTCTTTTTCTCAGGCCTCAAATAGCACATCTGTGATCCTTAGAGAAAATGGACCTGGGTTCTCTTTCCTCTTTCCAGGGTAAAAAACAAGAATTCCAATAGCTTTTGTGTTACAGATATTTAAAGGATTAAGGATCCTAGGGGTTATTGGCTAGCTCAGGCCTGCTCTGATGTTGACAGCTTTTATTTTTTTCTCATCTTAACATACTTGAATGGATCTGTAGCTACCAGGTTCCTGTGGGTTCTTCCTTTAGCTGCAGCATAAAAGGCCAAAAATGACTTGAGAGCTTATCAGACCTAGAGGGGAGTGAGTACATAGGAGGCTAGCAGGGCCCCAGCAAATTTTTTTTTTCCCTGCAAGGTTGGTGGTCACCTAGCAGTGTCATCTCTAGGATGACATCCTATTCTGCTTTCATAGGTCAATGATGGGGGTAAACGATGTCTTGGATATCACCAAACTCAGCCTGAGGTCAGCCCAGTGACCAGTTCCATGCTATGGGCCAAACTTGCTCTCTTGGCAGAAGAGTCATAAATGCTTTTGGTCTTTAACTTTTTGATTGGAAATTTAAGGTCCTTGGTTTGGGCTGGTATGTCAGGCTTCCACGCAACATTGTTAAGTTGTGATTTCACAGGGGGACTGAAGAAGACACAGCCTGGCCTCAAGTTCCAATTGCAGTGGGAAATTGGGATGATTGCCAGCTTTGAGGAAGACAGGGCTTTTCTTTCCAGGAATTTCACCAGTCCACCCCTATTCTAGACTCACTGATTGGAAATTTTGAGAACCATGGACTTCAAGGACCCAAACTGGATCTGCCTAAGTATTTCTCACAGCTGTATTTGAATTATTAACCCCCACCAGCCCACGGTACCGATTTTTCAGTCATTTCCGAACCTGCCGCTGTACCACTGGAGAAACATGACTCCAAGTTCCATCTTATTCTAACCACTTGTTTGCATGCCACTAACATTTTTCTGTATCATGTTGGTTTTTTCTCTTTAATGATCAGGAGCCCAGGTATAGGGGACAGTTAGGTTCAGGGCCTCAGGTCTGGTAGGGTTAAATAGAATTTGTGAAAACCATGTGTGTGGAAAACAGTTTTTAAGTTATTTA